>JAAGEH010000304.1:10379549-10470034 GCA_011751065.1 Lasiurus cinereus
AAAAAAGGAAAAAAAAAAAGAAGAAGAAAAATAGAATGGTCCTTCACTTCCACTATTATTCTGCTTGGCACTCCTGTTTCCCAGTAGGGGAGGTATTGCAGTTCCCTGTGTTCCCCTCTTGGTGTTTTAATCTCTTTATTCTTTTGTGGTTATGCGAGAGTCAATTTGTGTGTCATCCATTGGGTGGCAGTGTTTCGGAATTGATCTCTGAGACAAAGCACAGGACCTCTCTAGGCTGTGCTCAGATCCTGCTACTCTGTGGTTTCCAAAACCAGTTTGTGGGGGTTTTGCAGCCTGGACACTGCAATAACTCCCAGGTTGTCCCTCTGCCCCAGAGAAAAAGAAAAAAAAAAAGAAAAAGAAAAAAAATGTCGTTTTCCAGAGCTCTTCTCTGTCAACAGCTCAGAGGGTCTGCCTTCACACTCAGGGATCACGCCCTGACCACCTCTGCGGACCTCTCCAGAGGCAGCTTTCCGCAGCCCAGCTCCCACAGTGTGCTTGTCTCTGCCCTGCGGGGGTAGGAGACTGCACCCTGGCCCAGGCGAAATCTGACCCTTCCGCGCGCGCGCGCGCCGTGTGGATCTCTGAATCCTCTGCCTGCGCATCTGTGCCGACTGGGAAGCCGCGCTCTGGGTCCTGGCTGCTCTGTGGGTGCCTCCGTCAGCCGCAGCTTTCAGACCTCGGCAGACATCCACCTCCCCCTTAAGTCAGGCGCAATCTGACCTTTCCGTGTGCTCTGTGGATCTCTGATTCCGCCGATTGGAGAGCGGAGTTCTGGGTCCCTGGGTTCCTGGCTGCTCGATGGGTGCCCAGCCGAAGGCTTCAGACCGCCGCAGACATCCACCTCCCACTGCAAGATGGCTCGGGCTCTGAGTTCGCGCTGGTGGCTCTGGCGGACAAAAACCCCGTGGCAGTGGGGCTGCCTTGCCGGGAGAGTCCCCTCCAGCAGTTCCCCGCCTTCCCCTGGAGGACAACTGACTCCTAGCTTGCCAACAAACACTCCCAATGCAACTCTCAGCCGCTCTCTCTCCCTCTGCCCAGCGACAAAGCTCCAGACGCGTCCGTCTACTCCGCCGCCATTTTCTCCTCCCCTGTTTTTCGTTTTTATCTAAAAAAAATTTTTTGGCTCCTGTGTTACATGCTGAAGGTAACAGAAAACAAAATATACACATTGCCTAGGCTTATTGTCATAGAACTTATAGTTAAATGAGGAATAGAGAAGTTGTCATCCAATACATGCTTTGATGGACTGAATTGTGTTCCCCTGAATTTTGTGCTGAAGTGCTAACCCTCAATGTGACTGTATTGAGATAGAGCCTTTAAGGAAGTAACTAAAGATAAATGAGGTTATAAGGGTAGGACCCTAATCTGATAGAACTGGTGCCCTTATAAGAAGAGACAGCAGAGCATTCTTGGTATGTGCACAGAGAATAGGCCTTGTGAGGATTCAGCAAGAAGGCAGCTATCTGTAAGTCAAGGAGAGAGGCCTCTACAATGGTACTTTGATATTGGATTTCTAGCTTTCCAGAACTGTAAGAAAAATAAACAACTGTTGTTTGAGCCTCCCAGTCCACAGTATTCTGCTACCAGAAGCCAATTCAAGCATGTCAGCAGGGCTGCATAATCTGGAGATGGCTGAGGGCATTTCCCCAAACCTGAAAAGGATGCATAAATTGATTGCTTGCTCCCAGGCAGGAAGGGCATCTTAATCTACTTGTTATTGCCTCCTCCTGGCCAAACACCTGAACAGCTGTAGGCATTTCCTCCAATCTGACAATGCTTCTGTATACAAACCCTGGCCTTTGAAGTATATAACCACCTTGCCTTAGGACAGTGGTTGGCAAACTGAGGCTTTGGATTTCCTCTCTGTTGACTAATGAATTTGCCGACCACTGGGATAGGTAGGGGCTTAATCACAAGGAACAACAAAAGCCTGTAATTATTGGAATCGAGAGTCTAGGTCAGTGGTTAGCAAACTCATTAGTCAACAGAGCGGCAAACGGCAGCTTGTGAGCCGAATGTGGCTTGTGAGCCTCAGTTTGCTGACCACTGCCTTAGGACAATTTGTGTTAATAAAAAACAAGGGGTCTGGAGATAGGGAGAACTTAGTTCCGTTAGCTAAGTCTTCTCTGGCTCCCCATAATGATTTCCAAAATTATGTTTAATCTCTGGACTCTTATTTAATTTATACACAGCATCTTCTCTAGATTCCTGAACCCTTTTAGATGTTGAATCATGAACCCCGGTTCTCTGCTATGGCAGTGAAAGCTGTGTAGTATGATAGGGAAGTGCAGGGTTCTTTAGAAGCATATGGAAGGTACTCCTTGGCCAAATCTGAAGAAACAGCAGTTGGAGAGGGGTGATGGAGGAGAAGTGTTTTGGTGGAGGTTGCAGTTAGGTGAAGCCACAAGGCAAAGAGAGCATGACCGGGAGATGGGAGACAGAAGGAAAGCAAGCTCAATAACCTGGAGCCTAAAGGGTGAGGGTGTTGGTTCTGGAACAGATGCAACTATGCAAATGCATGACTTCTCAGAACAAGTCAACACAACCCAACTATTCTTCTCTCTTGAGGTCCATTCTTTCCCCTTTGGATTTCATAATACCACATTTTCTTGATTTTTTCTATTTTTTTTTTATTACTCTGAGTCCCCTTTGGCCTCTTCTTTCCCCTGCCCAACCTCTAAACATTAGAGTTTTCCAAGATTCAGTCCTTGTCCCTCTTCTCTACTCTTTTTACATTCCTTCCAAATGTTTTTTTTTTTATTATTATCCAGTTACATGGCTTTAAATAGACTCTATATGTCTATGGCCTCCAAATCTCATCTGCCCTGACCTCTTTCTCAAATGTAGATTTATATGTTCATTTGTTCCTTGATATTTGTCATTAGTTGTGCAATAGGTAACTCAAACATAATACTCAATTAGGCAGAATTTTACTGGCTTGTGAAAGGTGCATATACATTGAAGTCTGCTTTCTTTCCTCTCTTCAATGCCTGCAATTACCTTGAGAATAAACCAAGCTAGCCTTTGAGAAAATGAGGAGCCACATGGACCATATGCCCAGTTAACATCAGTAGTGTCTAGCTCAAATCATCAGAACTTCCCAGCTAGTTGGTAGACTCATAATAAATAACAAATGCTAGTTATTATTATTATTATTTTAAGCCATTAGTGGAAGGGGTGGTTTATTATATAACAATAGCTAACTCATGTGTGTGGAAAATTCCTAACCTTTTTTAATACAGAAGATGAGGGAACACCTGAAGAGAGGAGCTTGCGGGAGTAGGGGATTCTCAAACTATATCTTCCAGGTTTGGCAATATTTATTGCTGGATTTCTTGAAATGGATAATTTCTAAATTGGACATGCATCTTAGAAAACATGCTTACATATCTCTCCCTGAGTAAGGTGGTTCTTCTGGGTTAGCTCTGCTAATAGATCATAGTCCTTTGATAAAAAATGTATGATTGTAAACTTCTCATCTCTATGTATGGGAAGCTATGGCAGGACAGTGCTGGGAGATTGGAAGAAGACTGGTTACTGGACTGAGAAATGTGGGAGCTATTAAAGGCGGCAGCACAAGACTGTTCCATTAACAACGAATCCTTAAATGGGAGCAATCACAACAGTACATGGACTGGTCCCTGGTAAGATGAATTTCCAGCAATTTCTTTGGCAATAGCTCTTCCCTTTTCTTCTAAGAGGTCATGGCCAGCCTCTGGCCAGAGTTTCACATAATGGCTGCCCACTCTTTTCAGGCCACAGTGATGTCATTCATTTACCAAAAGATTTCCATCAACCCCTAATTGCCTGCTAATCTTCCAGCTTTGTTTCTTCCACTACGTCATCAAATATGTTATCAAAATTGCATTTTAACACCTAGCTTAGTATCCTTTGTTGTTTCTTTATAGAAGGTCTGGTGCCATCACTTGGATGTCTCTTGATACACATAGATGTCAGACAGAGAGGTCCCAGGAAGAAAACAACACACATTACCACATGCTCGATTTAGCTCTCATTGGTCCAAAGTGGCTGTGGCATGGTGTCCTCACTGACAGAAGTATCTACCAAGCTGACTCTCAGGGAAAGAAAGGATATGGTAGTTCTCAGAGCATGGGGAAATATATTTTAACAATGTAATGCGCTGCTTATTGATGGAGATACATTGTTCTGAGAAATGTGGCATTAGGTGATTTCATTGTTATGCTATCACAGAGTGCACTTACACATAACTAGATGGCATAGCCTACTGCACGCCTAGACTATATGATATAGCCTATTGCTCTGAGGCTACAAAGTTCTACAGCATGTTATTGCTGTAGAACAGCACAGATTCAATCAACCACAGGAGAAAAGGATGCAATCTAGAGATGCACAAAACAGGCCACTGCTGGTGTAGCAAGGCACACAGTTTTACAGCAAACTTCTTTTATGAGTAGAAAGAGTACGTTCTATATAATGATGAAAAGTACAGTATAGGAAGTACATAAACCAGTAGGCTAGTCTTTGTAGGGAACTAGTTCAGAGATGCAGTATGTTTCCAGCAGCAAAGGCATCTGGGAAATGTTGGGCTCTCTGTTTAACCCTCTGTGACTGTTTAATTCTCATTGGCCTCAGGCTTGGCTGACTACCCAGAAAACCAAATGCCCCTCAAAGATAAATGCCATGCCCCCAGGAAAGAGGTTAATGAAAGTAGAGAGTGTGGAAAACTGCCCAGTATTATCTGTTAACTTAGCAATGCATTGTTCTTTCTGTGGTCTCTGTGTATACCCACCATGTGGTTTTACTATTAACCTCCTGGGAGGGTGTGGATTTCTTCCCAGCCAGCACTGGGAACAAGTAGCTGTTTTGCCCATGTATGTACATTTCTCCCATTAGAGCTCTTATGGATTTGAATAAGACTAAGTGTCAGTTATTCTAAATCAATCCTGAATTTAGACTTTTGGGGCTTTCTCCCAACAGTCACTTATTATCATTATCGAGTGTTATGTGCTGTACATGATAGTATGGGATACTTTTATATGACCAGCAGTGCAGTAGGTGTGTTTACACCAGCATCATCAGAAACATGTGAGCAATGCACTGCTATACAATGGTAGGGCACTGCCATAAAGACACCAGATGATAGGAATTTTCCAGCTTCATTATAATTTTATGGGATAACCATTGTATATGCAGTCCATTGCTGACCCAAATGTCATTATGCTACACATGGCTGTATTTTATGAGGTAATTATTTCAAAGCGCAGCACTGCTATAACAAATGTAGCTCACTGGTTATGTACATAGGCTTTGGAATCAGACAGACCTGCATGCAAACTGTTGTTTGCAATTCATTGGTGCTGTCCTTGTGGGCCAATTCCTTAACCCCTCTACACCACTATGCAATGAAGACAACATCCACCTCCTAGAAATATTGCAAGGATTAAGTGAGATACAGCATGAAAATTCCCCAGCACAGTACTCAATGCCTACTAAACACTCAGTAAGTGTAGGCAATGATAATAATGATGACTTAAGATGTTCCCCAAAATATATTCTACCAATAGTAGTGTACTTGAAAATGTCAATAGGTATACTGTGGGGAAAATAAGTTTTGGAGTCACAGAGAATGCCAATATACTAAAGGCTCTGTGGGGTTGTGCAGCAAAGAAATCAGTTGAATTTTGTTTAACCTAGCTTTTCTCAAATTTACTTGAAGACAATCTGTTTGTTTTTTTAAACTCTTGGAAGACCTATTACATTTGTGGGTCACTAGTGTTCCCCAGAACACTATTTGGACCATGCAGGATCATGAAATAACTTTCAGTTGTGTGACAGAAAGCAAAATAAGAGTTAAATATAAAGAAGATTAAGTGTAAAACCTGGCTTCGGTGAATACTGGCCCAGGGTTGCGGTTGGCTCTCGGCCTCTGTAGTCTGGAGCAGTGTGGATCATCGACTCGGCCATCTGCTGTGAAGGGCAGCACGCAGTGCGGCAGGGCAGGCTTTTAAATTCTGCCTCAGAATTTACTGTTCCAACTGCTGGCCTCCCTTTGAAACAGCAGCTACCCAGAGCCCCCAGTGGCAGCTCAGCCCCCGAAGGAAAGCCCGGAGCTCTGTGCTGTCCTTGCCAAGAAAACCCAGGCCAAATCCTGGCTTTCCTTGTTAGCCAGGAATGGCCACACATGTTTCATACTTTTTTTTATTTGGGTCTGTTTTGTAGGAAACCGCATGAAGTATAAACCATGTTGGCCTATGCTGGTCGCAGTGTAGCAGCCTCCCCGACTGATGTTTCTGAAGTGAAAAATTATGACTCATCAAAGAATATACGATTGATTCCTAAAACAAGACACCGGGGCTCTAATGGCCACCTCTTCTGAACAACAGCTGGCTATTCATGGGATAACCATTGTGTATGCAGTCCATTGTTGACCTAAATGTCATTATGCTATACATGGCTGTATTGTATGAGGTTATTATTTCAAAGCGCAGCACTGCTATAACAAATGTAGCTCACTGGTTAAGTACATAGGCTTTAGAATCAAGTTGGAAGTTTACAGACAGTTACAGAAAGTATGTAGGAGATCCTAAAGACAGAGTAAAAAGAAATATCCTTTGTAAACAAGAAAAACAAAGTATATATGTATTTAAGCATACTGTTGAATTGATGTTTACCATAATATTGAGTTGATATAATGTTAACATTGAGTCAGTGAAAGGGAATTTACACAGGAAGGAGACACCAAATTATGTTTGTGATAAGATAGTGTGTATATTTTGTCACTAAGCACACAATTAGTCTCATGCTTTATGCATAATTACATGGCACAGAGAATCATGGAATTCTTACAATTCACTTACGAACTGAGCAAGACTAAAGGTACAATACCAAATTTTAACAAAGATCACAAAAACTGACCCTTCCCCCAAAACAATGAAAACCCAAATGCTTTAGACACAACCAACATTGACTCTGGGATACAAGTTTAAAATGAACTGCAATTCTAAGAAATTAAAACCAGCAGCCCCTGAAGAGAAAACTATAATGTGACCAAGTAAGGTTTACCATAGGAATGCAAGGAATGGTGTATTAATAAGAAATCTATAAATAAAACATTTCAAAAAATCAGGAGAGAAAAATTACATAATCATCTTAGCAGATGGTACCCATTAATGATTTAAAATATACTAACATGGGAATAGAGAATAGTTTCTTAGCAGTGTTTAGTAGAGATACTTAATGAAGACACAGAAGAGATTTTCCATTAGCATTAGAAAAAGGATAAGGATGTCTGGTATTACTTTTATTATTTTCCTGAAAGTTTTAGCCATTGAAATAAGATAGGAAACAAATAACAGGGTGATAACTAATTTTGTGTGTCAACTTGGCTAGGCTGGTGCTGAGATATTTGGTCAAGCACCAGTTTTGATATTGCTGTGAAGACATTTTTAGATGTGATTAACATTTAAACCAGTAATAAATCAGTAAAGATTTATTACTTTAAGAGAAGAAGGCTTCAAGAGAAGAAGACTATGGTCTTGGATGGAGAAAGAATTCTGCCTCCAGAATGCCTTTGAATTTGAAACTACAACAATTCTCCCCTGGGTTTCAGCCTGGTAGCTGGCCCTGCAGATTTCAGATTTGCCAGACCCTACAACTGTGTTAGCCAATTCCTTAAAATAAGTCTCTGTATATAATATACACACACATTCTATTGGTTCTGTTTCTCAGAAGAACCTCCATATGAATAACGATGGCAAACACCTACTGAAGGCTTCCTATGCGCTGGGCAATGTTTTACGGGCTACACATTGAAGTATTTTGTCATTTCATCCTCACAATAGTTTTAAAATGTAGTGTGATTTTTCTTCTTATTAGAAACTAATCAGAATGAAATTCTCTAAGAACTCATAGGAATGTCCTATGCTAATGAAAGGAAATGTAAAAACCTACATATCCTCCCTTTTACTTTTAGGCAAATGACTCCAATCAACTCTTTCTGGGTAAAGTATCAGTGCTCTGAGACCATGCATTGATGGTAGTATCAATCCTACTATCCTGGCTGTAACCAATGACATTGAAAAAAAAGGTTGGAAAGCAACAATAGTCAAGAGTCATTGCCAGGATGTGGCTTGCACTTGACTTGTACTCTCACAATCCTGTATTAGTTTGCTATGGCTGCTGTAACACATCACCAGAGTGGCTTCTTAGACAACATGTGTTATCTCCCAGCCTGGAGGCCAGAAGTCTAAAATCAAGGCGTCAGCAGGGCAGCACTCCCTTCAGAAATTCGAGGGGAGAATCCATCTCCTGACTTACCAGTGCCCAGAGGCCACCTGCATTTTTTCGTCCCTAGCCCTTTGCTCCATCTTCACAGCTAGCAGCACAGCATCTCCACACTTCTCTCCTTCTGACTTCGGCTTACATGGTTCATTGCCTTCTCTCTCTTATTTTGAGCCTTTGTCCCTTTCTTCTAAGGACCTTTGGGATTATTTGGGGCCCACTGTAAGAATCTTCCTATGTCAAGACCTTTAGTTTAATCACATCTGCAAAGTCCCTTTTGCTATGAGAATAACGTATCCCCAAATTCCGTGGATTAGAATGTGGGCATCTTTGAGGAGGGGCTGTTCTGTCTATCTTACTTACGAAGCTAGGTGAGAGACCCCATCATATCCTTCCTCTGCAGAAGAGTCCCTCCTAATAGAACAAAGAGAAACTGGCTTCTCAACTCATTGTAATCATGGGAGATGCCAACCTTCAGTGTTTTCCTGCTCCTAGTTCTCTGGCCAGAAGCTTATGGTACAACTCAGTTTTAGGGCAGCTGTCTCACAGGCCAGGGGGAGTTTCTCTGCAACATCAACACTGCCTTCTAACCTTCCCATAGACACGTAACATACGAGGCTTTTACAAAACCAGAAAGAAACATGGATTCACAGTTTCCTCATCTGGTTGTTTGGCAAGGCTTTCCAAATATAAAAACAAACACCAAGTTCATAGGGAACAAGATGAATAGTGACGACTTCCTTAAAGCTCAAAACCAATATAGGGTTTTGAAGAAAAAAAAAACAGAAACAGAGACTTTCAGTTTCTGGTTCCACATCTAAGAGGTCACTACTCTGTCCAAACAAGTAAAAAACTTGAACAAACTGAAAAATCAACAACTTGTCTTGTGTCCCTAAGAGAGGGAAGGACACAGACACAGGGAAAACCGTGGCCGCCAAGACTGAGCAAACAGCCAGGCTAACACAGGGAGGCAGAACTTACAGGAACAGGAGGAACACGAGGGAGCCAGTGCCAGGGCGGGAACACCTAACCTGGAACTAAAGACCTGCTTGAGGCTCCTCAGTGTGGACGCCTCTGAGAGGCAAAACCCTGGGGCTCTGTCACAGTTTTGTGAAATTTACCTCTTGTATCTCAACCAGGCTGTCACAGTAAGTATGGGAGATGAAGCTGGTGCTTCCAGCACAGTGAAGAGACAGAGACATTTAAAAAAACAAAATTTTTTTTTTATTGATTTCAGAGAGGAAGGGAGAGGAAAAGAGAGAGAAACATCAATGCTGAGACAGAATCATTGATCGGCTGCCTGTCGCATGCCTCCTTCTGGGGATCGAGCCACAACCCAATCATGTGCCCTGACCAGAAATCGAACTGTGACCTTCTGGTTCACTGAGCCATGCCGACCAGGCAGAAAAAAACATTTTGAAAGACCCAAGCATCTGTTTTTAATAAAACCCGCCCTCAAGGAAACTAATTGCCCAGGGCCTCACCTGCTGGGTATTATCAGAGCCCAACTGGCCAGGGGGAAAAGAAACACTGAACTTTAGCTCCATCTAACCATCCTGTCCTACCTGAGGGGGGCAGGGAGGGAGAAAAACGAAGGAGCACTTGTGACGCTCACAGTTCAGAGGCACAGGCTCACTGAGACTGAGACCTCATCCCAGGAATGCAGAGCACTCCCTCCCTGCACAGCTATCTTGCTTCAAGCGGTTCAACCGACCTGGTCCATCATGCTCACTAGCAAGAAAAATTCACAGGACATACCACAAGGCAAAAAGTACAACTTGAAGAGACAGAGCAAACATCAGAACCAGGCAGGGCAGGGATGTTCAAATTGCCAGACAGGGGATTTAAAACAACTATGATTAATATGTTAGAAGCTCTAATGGATAGAGCAGCCAGCATGCAAGAAGAGATGGGCAAGGTAAGCAGAAAGGGATATCATAAAAAAGAATGACAAAGAACCAAAAACACGGTGACAAAAATGAAGAATGACTTTAATGGGCATATTAGTAGACTGGACTCAGCTGAGGAAAGAATTTCTGAGCTTGAGACAATTTGAGGTGAATCAAAACCTCTGAAACTTAAAAGCCAAGAGAACAAAGACTGGAAAAAACACCCCCCCCATAATATTCAAGGACTATGGGACAACTACAAAACATGTACCAGACGCATAATGGGAATATCAGAAAGAAAAGAGGGAAAGGAGCAGAATAAGTATTTGAAACAATAGTGACTAACAATTGCCCCCAAATAAAGTCAGACACAAAGCACAGATTCAAGAAGCTCAAAGAACACCAAAAATAGAGATGCAAAAACAAACAAACAAACAAACCCAAAAGCCTCCACAAAATACCCAAAACTGGCACCCATGCATATCATTTTCAAATTACAAAAGATGAAAGATAAAAATAATCTTGAAAATAGCCAGAGGGAAATAACACCTTACTATAGCAAAGATAAAAATTATATCAAATTTCTCCTCAGAAACCATGCAAACAAGAAGAGTGTGGAGTGAAATAAAATGTTAAGAGGAAAACCTTCACACTAACCTAGAATTCTGTACCCTGTGAAATTATCCTTCAAAAGTGACAGAGTCTCCTTCTCTTCGCCATCTTTCCTGCTCTCAATGGCCGCTGCCATGAGGTCGAGCTGTGCAGTTTCAGTGGGTATAAGATCTACCCCGGGCATGGACACGAGGGGTGCTATACCCATAACAAAGGGAAGGTTTTCCACTTTCTTAATGCAAAATGCAAGTTGGCATTCCTTTCCAAGAGAGGAATCCTGGGCAGAGAAACTGGACTGTTCTCTACAGAAGAAAGCACAAAAAGGGACAGGTGGAAGAACTTCAAAAGAAAAGAACCCGCCATGCAAATTCCAGAGGGCCATCACTGGTGCATCTCCTGCTTATGTAACAGCCAAGAGGAACCAGAAACCTGAAGTTAGGAAAGCTCAATGAGAACAAGCTATCAGGGCTGCCAAGGAAGCAAAAAAACCAAAACAAGCATCTAAAAAGACAGCAATGGCTGCTACTAAGGCTCCCATATAGGCAGTACCTAAGCAGAATATGCTGAAACCTGTGAAGGTTTCTGCTCCTGGTGCTGGTGGAAAACCCTAAGTTGGCAGATGAGATTCTTAAATAAAGACCTGACTTTAATTTAAAAAATTTAAAAAACAGTGACAGAAAAATAAACATTTTCTCAGACAAAACTTGAGGGAATTGCCGAGACCGGTTTGGCTCAGTGGATAGAGCTTTGGCTTGCGGACTGAAAGGTCCCAGGTTCAATTCCGGTCGGGGGCATGTACCTTGCTTGCGGGCACATCTCCACTGTGGGGCATGCAGGAGGCGGCTGATTAATGTCTCTCTCTCATCGATGTTTCTGACTTTCTATCTCTCTCCCTTCCTCTCTGTAAAAAATCAATAAAATATATTAAAAAAAACTTGAGGGAATTTATTACCAGTAGAAATAAATATGAAAAGAAATTCTTTAGATTGAAGGAAAATAATATAGCTCAGAAATTTGGATCTGCATAAGGAAAGGAAGAACATTAAAGAAGGAATAAGTAAAGGTAAAATAAGAAACATTCATTTTTCTTATTCTTAATTGCTCTAACAGATAACAGTTTGTTCAAAACAATAACAATAATGTATTCAATTATGTATTAGAGGCCCAGTGCATGAAATTTGTGCATGGGGGGGAATTCCTTCAGCTCAACCTGTACCCTCTCCAATCCAGGACCCCTGGGGGGATGTCCACTGCCAGTTTAGGCCCAATCCCACAGGAACATCCCTCTTGCAATCCGGGAACACTGACTCCTAACTGCTCACCTGCTTGGCTGCCTGACCACCCCTAGCCACTCTGCCTGCCAGCCTGGTTGTCCCTAACTGTTCTCCCTTGCCAGCCTGATCACACTGAACTGTCTCTTCCTCTGCCCCCACCACTATGGCTTTGTCTGGAAGGATTTCTGGAATATGTCCAGTCTAATTATCATATTACCCTTTTATTAGTATAGATATTGATATATCTACACTTATGCATGCTTATATATAAGTGAAATGAATGACAGAAAAGATATAAGGAATGGAGAGGAAGAAATTTGGATTATTTTCTTACAAGTACTCTATATTACCTGTGGTATAGCATTATTTGAAAATGGACTTGGATTAGTTGTAAGTCATATTGCAAATTCTAAGGTAACCACTAAAAAAGGCGAAAATATAAATATAACTGATATCCTAAGGAGAAAAAATGGAATCTATCTATCTATCTATCTATCTATCTATCTATCTATCTATCAAAGTCTAAGTGATCGAAACAACCGGGACGACAGATCAACCAGTCGCTATGTCACGCACTGACCATCAGAAGGCAGACACTCAATGCAGGAGCTGCTCCCTGGTGGTCAGTGTGCTCCCACAGCCAACCTCCCACAGTTGGCCAAGCTTCCAGGGTCCCTTCCACTAGCCAACCAGCCCTCCAATAGGCCTTGATTGCTGGCCAGGCCGAGGAACCCCACCAGTGCATGAACTAGTGCACTGGGCCTCAAGTCATATATAAAGTTTAATTAATACCACAAAAGGCAGAAAAAGAGTAGAAGATAAAAATAGAAACAGAGAATAAGGGAACAAGTAGAAAACAGTAACAAATATTGTAGATCCAAACTACAGTGGTACCTCGAGATACGAGTGCCCTAACATACGAGATTTTTGAGATACGAGCCATCGAGTGAGCGATTTTTGCTTTGAAATATGAGCAACATTTGAGATAGGAGTAATCGCCGGCTGCACACGACCCACCAGTTTACCGCGACTCGAGCATCTCATAGTTTCCCATGCCTCAAGGTTACGGAACAAATTAAACTCGTATCTCGAGGTACCACTGTATATCAATAATCACTTTGAATATCAATGTTCTAAATGTAACAATTAAAAGACAAAAATTGTCAGAGTAGATCAGAAATCAAGTCCACTATATGTTTCCCACTCTACTAGTGAATATAGACGTATGCATATTAAAAGTAAGTGGATGAAGAAAAATATATACCAGTATAACACTAATCAAAAGAAAGCAAGAATTGCTATAGTAATTTCTTTTTTAAAATATATTTTTATTGATTTCAGAGAAAGGAAGGGAGAGGGTGAGAGAGATAAAAACATCAATGATGAGAGAGAATCATTGATTAGCTGCCTCCTGCATATCCCCTCCTGGGGATCTAGCCCACACCTAGGCATGTGTCCTGACCAGGAATCAAATTGTGACCTCCTGGTTCATAGGTTGATGCTCAACTAATGAGTCATGCCAGCCAGGCTAGCTTCAGAGAGTATATTTCAAAGCAAGGGAATTTATCAGTGATAAAGAAGGGTATTACATAAGGATGAACCGTCAATTCTCTAAGAAGAGAACAATCCTTAATGTGTATATGCCTAACAAAAATGTGTTAAACTATGTGAAGCCAACCCTACAAGGAGAGTTAGACAAATCCATATCCATAGTTGGAGACTCCAGCACTCCACTACCAAAAGTGGACATATGCAGCAGGCAGAAAATCAGTAAGACTCAGTTGGACTCAATAGCACCATCAATCAACTAGATTTAATAGACATCTATTGACTACTTCATCGAACAAGAGCACAATACACATTTTTCTCAAGCTCACACAGAACATTCACCAAGATAGACGACATTCTGGTCCATTAAATGCACCTTAACAAATTTCAAAAAGTGTAAATATGCAATGCCTCATCTCAAATCACTATGGGATTAAACTAGAAATCAATAATAGAAAGATAACTGTAAAATCCCCAAGTATGTGGGTATTAAACAATATACTTCTAAATAACACAGACTGAAAAAATAAAACAAAGTTAAAAGACAAACAATAAACTAGAAAAATACATTTGCAAAATGTATAGTAATAGGTTAATATATTCAATACATAAAACACAGTTACAAAATAACAGGAGGAAAAGATAAATATCCAAAAGGCAAAATGGGCAAAGAAAATAGACATTTTACAAAATAAGATATCTACATGTGAAAATGCTTAACCTCATTGGTATAAAGGGAAGTTAGACAAAAATAACTTGACAAATATAAAAATAAATAACCAGTTCTAGAAAATATGTGTGCACCCTCTTGTTTGCTGGTAAGAATGTGTATGGTACAACATCTGTTATACTGGTAATATGTATTAAAGCTTAAAAATTACACACACTAAATGACCCAGACATTCCATTTATAGGAATTTATCTGAAGGAAATCAGGTTTGGAACATGGTGGACATTGGCCGCAGCTGGATGGTGGAGCAGGTGAGGAGGGGTGCCATACCAAAGCAGACACAGGTCACTGTCATGAGGGCAAGCCTCTGGCGGTTACTGAAAATTCTTTGCTCCCCCATGTTGTGGTGTCTTTCTTTAACTGCTGTGCACTTAGAGACTAGAAGAGTGGAAGGCACTTGCACCCATTGCCAGCTCCTGATGCTGGCCCCGATTGTTCAGCGCTGTCAGTGGGTGTGAGCAGCGGCTGCCAGCCATGATTGCCCCCGAGGGCTTATCCACCATCCCCTGCTCTTGAGGGGCAATGAGGGTAGCAGCCACCACTCACACCTGCTTATGGCGCTGGCCCCAATTGCTCCATGCCATCAGTGTGTGGGAGCAGCGGTGATGGGAGCAGGGCTGCTAGCAGACATGGGACTGGGGGTTGCAGTAGGAGGGGCTGGGCAGGGGTGCAAAGAATGAGCCGAGACCCGCCCCGCCCCTGTGCCCACTGCAGCCTTGTGGCCCACAGTTCCTTTCCAGGTGCATGAATTTGTGCACTGGGCCCTTAGTGTGTGTGTGTGTGTGTGTGTGTGTGAAAGGAAATAATCTGAATATCTGAAGATAAGATTGGTTAACCAGATAATAAACTTCCATAAAATAGAACGCAATTCAGTCATTCACAATGAGAATTTTATGCATTCAATCTTATTTATTATCAGAGTATGTTTGTTATTTTCTCTCACTAAAATTACAAAGGCAGGGACTCTTTCTTCAACTGCTGTGCACTTAGTGCCTAGAAGAATGCATGGCATGCTTATAGTTTTTTATATTGATCTTGGAGAGAGAGTGAGATTAGAGAGATTTGTTATTCCATTTATTTATGCATGCATTGGTTGCTTCTTGTATGTGTCTTGTCTGGGAATCAAACCCACAACTTTGGAGTATCGGGATGATACTCTAATCAACTGAGATGTTTGGCCAGAGCTAAAATATATTTTCAAATAATAGAACACCATGTGAAACACAATTTAAAAATAAAATAATCAAGATAAAATTTGTGGAGATATGATGTGGAAATAAAGAAACACAAAGATTAGAAGAAAACATAAAATATATACACAGGTTAACGGTGATTTAATATTTTTCCTCATACCCTTTACAGTTTCTAAATTCACCATAATGACCATGTATTAATTTCATCATTAGAAAAATTTTAATAAATTATAAAATATGTAATAGTGTGTTTTGTCAAATTCACATCTGTTCTTCATAGTTTCTTTTAGAACTGGCTATCAAAGTGAAGTCTGTGGATGTATAGAACTATCCTGGAAACTTATTTCAGATAGCGAATCTCTGTTTCTCCCCACTACTATATCAGAATCTGAATTTTATCATGATATTTACATAATTGGTATACACATTAACACCTGAGAAGAACTGTGATAGGGCATGCTCAACTGATCACTGCCTTACTGTACAGGGTTGCCTAATTACGGTCAAGTTGTAGCATTTGGCATTCTACATGAAGAATAATAACACTTCAAATATCTTTCTGGTATAAAAATAACTTCTGAATATTTTTAGTGGCTTAGATGTCAATGATTCAGAAATACCTGGGTGAAATTTGCCTTAGACTGGCCTCTGTCCAAGCCCTTGCTGCTGACTGGATTACCCTCTGATTCAGCAGCTACTCAAGACCCTCACTGCCCTCTTCCACTCACCTTATTGACTCCGTTTACTCGTCCCTGCCTGAGCTACCTAATTCAGCTTTTGCTTACCTGCTGAGTCATGCTTATCTGCATGTTCCTGTTCCAAATAGTAAAATATTCTGTCACTTCTGAGATTGCCCAAACAGAGATTTATGGGGTTAGGTAGACAATAGTTGCTTTGGTAGAGATTGATTTATTTCAATCATTGAACATTTACCAGGTATTTGATTAATAGGACAGTCCATGACTTTGAAACCCTCTTGATGAATGGCAGGGATGGCAGGGGAGGAGGAGGCATCATTTAGAAAGATCATGCAGTGAGCTGACAGGATATGTACCTCTGATATATAGGAAAGGAGCATTAATGGTGACTGGGGAAAGTCAGGAAGGATTTGGGGAGGAGGTGACATTCTTCTGTGATCCCCAACCCCCCAAATGAAGTGACTTCCATAGTAAATGCATCACTGGAGTGTGCACATATTACTTTTTAAATTGTCGTCTTCCCTGGAAGACTGATAATTCATTGATGGCACACAATGTGGGTGCTTAAGCCATATTTGCTAAATAAAGGGATATGTTCTGAATCTTGGAGGGAGAGTTGAACTTGGCCATGATGACGGTGGTTTCCCCAAACAGTGTATAGGTGAATTAGGGAGACAGTTCCTTTTTAAATATCTATCCTGTTTCCCCGAAAATAAGATAGTGTCTTATATTAATTTTTGCTCCCAAAGATGTGCTAGGTCTTATTTTCAGGGGATGCCTTATTTTTCTATGAAGAAGAATATGGTACACATTTATTGTTGAAAAAAAAAAAGGAAATTTATTACCTGTATACGGTACAGTAGTAGTTGTCATCACAAACTAGCTCACTGATTGGCCGCAGAGCAGCTGGAGCTGTTCAGGCAATGTGAGGTCTCTTTAAATCAGGATTCAGATGCCTTACAGTAGCTTCAGGGGCCTTATATTCCAGGGAGGCCTTATGTTTGGGGGAAGCCTTATTATTGGGGAGGTCTTATTTTTGGGGGATGCCTTATATTACAGTGAGAGGCAAAACTGGAAGTAGGTCTTATTTTCAGAGGATGCCTTACTTTTAGGGAAACAGGATATATAATAAAGAGGTAATATGCAAATTGTCCATCACTCCAACACACAAGATGGCCACCCCATGTGGTCAAAGATGGTTGCTTTCATGTGGACACAAGATGGCCACCACAAGATGGTCAGCAGGGGAGGGCAGTTGTAGATGACCAGGCCTGCAAGGGAGGGCAGTTAGGGGCAACGAGGCTGACAAGAGAGGGCAGTTAGGGGTGACCAGACTTGCAGGGAAGGGCAGTTGGGGGCGACCAGGCCAGCAGGGGAGGGCAGTTAGGAGTGACCAGGCTGGCAAGGGAGGGCAGTTAGGAATGACCAGCCAGGAGGGTAGACAATAGGGGTAAACCAGGGATTCAGGGGAGGGCGTTTAGGGGTGACCATACTGGCAGGGGAGGGCCATTGGGAGGGACAAGGTCTGCAGGGGAGGGCAGTTAGGGGTGATCATGCTAGCAGAGGAGGGCAGTTAGGGGCAATCGGGCCAGCAGGGGAGCAGTTAGGCATCGATCGAGCTGGCAGGGGAGTGGTTAGGGGTTGATCAGGCTGGCAGGCAGAAGCAGTTAGGGGAAATCAAGCAGGCAGGCAAGTGGTTGGGAGCCAGCAGTCCTGGATTGTGAGAGGGATGTACGGCTGACTATTTAGTCCTGGATTGTGAGAGGGATGTCTGACTGTCCGTTTAGCCAGTCAGGTGGGATGGGGCCTAAATGAACAATTGGAGAGCCTTTGTCGGGTCCCAGATTGGAGAGGGTGCAGGCTGGGCTGAGGGACACACACACATACCCCATGCATGAATTTTGTGCAACAGGCCTTCAGTGTGTGTGTGTGTGTGTGTGTGTGTGTGTGTGTGTTTGTGTGTGTGTGTGTGTGTGTGTGTGTGTGTGTATTGATTTCAGGGAGGAAGGGAGAGGGGGAGAGACAGAGAAACATTAATGATGAGAGAGAAACTGATTGGGTGCCATCTGCACACCCCCTACTGTGGATCCAGCCCACAACCTCAGGCAGATGCCCTTGACTAGAATCGAACCTGGAACCCTTTGGTCCACAGGCTGACTCTCTATCCACTGAGCCAAACCAGCTAGGGCAGACATTTTCATTTTGAAACAGACTTTTGTTGACCTACCATAGATGGAGGTTAGGGAGAATAAAGCCTTTCTGCCAGTGAACTAGGACAGATTTAAAGTTAAACTTCCAGCCACAAGCACCTCTCACAACATGGTTTCCTCATTGAAAGGCCCCTGACTGCGCTGTAGCCTGCCAGGATTACCCTCCCTGTGTGCTGTCTATGGCTGTCCCCCTCAAAGCTGAGTGAGTGCAAGAGTGCTCTGAACGAGCAGCAGCATGGCTCAGAGTCTGGGCACCTAGACTTTTCAGAAGAGGAAGCAGAGCTGGAGGCCTGCCAAGGCAGTAAGCTGTCTGCAGCATGACCAGGAAAAAGAAAAGCTAGGCTTCTGTCTTTAGCACCTCCTCACTAATTTCCTTCTCACCAAACCCTTTGGCATTTAGACAGGCTGCTGTTGCTTTGGGGGAGAGTGACGTATACAGTGACATTTGTATTAATGCCTTTCCAATGATTGCCTTCTGTTTACCAAACCATAATAGGAAGGTGGAATTATCCCAGAAAATGTAAAGTATATGTGTGCCAAGGGTGAAGAGCTCAGCAGGTCCACAGGGGAGATATGCAAAGGGCCTATCACAGAGCCCTTAGTGCCATTACCTATTTGCCTGATGGCTGAGGCAGTGGGCAGCTTTGGCCAGGGAGGTTATTTCTGTGAGCGAATATTGTGTCATCAGGAGCCACCAGCTGAAGGTGAGTAAGCCAATGGGAGGCCTGCAGGATCCTGAATTGCTGGTTTCAAAAACCTGCTCCCTAGTGAAGGCAGCCACTCTCCAGGATTGTCCCCCCACCCCCCTATCCTAAGGCTCCTGGGGCTTTGGCAGGCATATGAACTCCAGTTCACCCAAGAGAAATCACAGGTTCAGGTTCAGTAGGGGTTATTGCCTCTGTAACTCCAGCAGAAGATGTGAAAAGAACATTTGAGACATAGGAATCTGTGCTGAGCCCAGGGATATTGCACAGCTGTTTGTTTCAGTCACAAACCAGCTTCATTCAAACCTCTAGTGAAAGTGGTTCCCTGTATGTTTCAAGCTATACTTCCTAGCAAAGTTCCACGGGCCCAGGATGTGTAGAAATCAATGCAGGGAGGGAGAACTTTTATTTTTCTTTCACCCAGAGCATAAACTACCTTTTCTTGTTTCTTTTACAACATTGGCGGGGTCACACTGTTCAAATGTATTTGGAGCCTGGATCCAAAAACTCAGTCCTTGATCGCAGGGAGCTATATATAAAAACTCCCTTTTAGAGAAAATGTTTTATGCATTCCCAAACATTTTTATGCATTTTCAGTCTCCTTAGGAAGACATAACCCATCTGCGAGGTGCCTGGGTCCATCCTGTGTTCCTTTGATGCCTGTGGAAGTGAAGGGAGCTCGCAGGGGCCTTATCTGCGATGGACCCAGGACTCCAGCTTCTGGTGCCTTCCCCAGTACCGGGAAGGCTTGTCTTCACTCTGCATCAGAGGCCTGGAGTAGCACTGCCCCTGGAGAAGGTGCCGACAGCATGGTTTGGCAAATTCACTTTCTCTACATCTGGGACTCACATCTCAAGCTTTTCATGGGATCTTGGGTGCAGTATCTTTTTTGGTTTGGTCTAAAAATAATCTTCAGTAGGCAGGGAGAAATGCTTAGAAGTACACAAATTGCTGATGTCAAGGGGGAAAAACCTAATTTCTATTATACCCTATAGTTCAGCTTTTATCCCACTTATATTTGTTTATTCAGCAGCCATTGTTCTAATTCTCATCTGTATATTGCCCAACATAATTAATCTTTGGATCTTACAGTAGTTTCTCCTTTTGCAAGCCTGCCAACATATTCCTGGAAGAATCTTATTTCACCAGCCTCTAGGGGAGGATGCTCAGGTTCTGAACAGAGCTCTATGCAAAAGAAAATGTCTGCATTCTAGGAAGGACATTCTTCAATGTCCTAAATTGCACAAAAGTCCCCAGTGAGCTAATGGTGTCCCTGGAAGAAAGAGAACTGTGGCTCATGCTTTATGTATATGATTCCTTGTCTCTGAGTATAGGATTTTGTCATTTCTCAACACCCAGAACCTTTTAATTGTTCAAGTACTATAACAGACATATAAAATGACTGGAAAGAAAAACCCACAAGAAAACTAGTTATTCTCACCTGTTCTATTGTTCTTATCCATACACAATTTATAGATTATATCAGAATGGATTCACAATTCTCTATGCTATTTTTTTTGGCTGAACATTATATCACATTTCCATGGGCTTCTGTTTATATAAAAATTATATGATTTTAATAGTATATAATTTCCATTGAAGAAAAGAATGACAACAAATTTATTCATTTGACATTACTTGCAGTGTTTTATCTTTATGGATAATACATTCATAAACATCAGTGGATCTATAGCTTATTCTTCATTTGTATTTGAATAAATTCCCAGAAGTGGGATAAAATATTAACAGTTTCATGGTCTTTGATATGACTTGCCATATTGATTCCTTAAATAATTGTAAAGGTTTACATCCCATGAATTTTTTTTTGTATTTGAATAAAGCACAAGCCAAGGACAGGATGATATGTAACATATTTCAACTAGTTGGGGCATTGGTATTTACTGATCTACACTGAGGCAGCTGGTCAACCTGCCTGGGCACACTGCCTGAATATGGGCCCTACAAGGATGACAAACTTCGTTGCCTTCAGGGCATCCTTTCCCTCTCTCTTTTTTTTTTTCTCTCTCAACCTGTGTTTCTTTCTCTATTTATTAGTCTACAGTTTTCTTCCTGTTCTAATTGATAATTTATTGAGTATTTATTCTGCCTTAACAGAGTAAATTACATGTATTCACCATTTAAATCTTGGAACAAGCCCATCAGGTGGTTTAGTCCCATTTTATTTATTTATTTATTTATTATTATTATTTTTTAGTCCCATTTTATAGACATGCACACGGAGGATTGGAAGATTGAACTACTTGCCCAGGGACACAGATATGAAACATGACAGAGCTGAGATTTCAAACCAGTCTGGGGGTCTCCATAGTTCTTAGCCCAGAGGCTGCGTAGCCTGCAGAGTGTTGGGCTGCTGGATGGATGTGAGGGCAGATGAGGGAGAGAAGTTGAAATCCTCAAGGGACTGAAAATCAGTTGATTTGGTTCCTTTTTTGCTTCCTGCATTATTAAACTTTTCTATTAGTTTCTCCTGGTGTCATATTTATTTGCAGCTGTTAAACATTAGAAGACTTCAGAGGGGGGATTTATTTAAAGCATGGTTATTAAAATGTCTATTTTGATTTAGGGGTTTCTTCTGCTTTGTATTACTCACTTGTCTCATACCTCTTTAATCTATAGTCATTTCTAATAAAGAACTTTCAGAACCTACCAGCCAAAGCACTTTAAGTGATTCTTGCCAAGTCTCATTTAAGCACATTATTTCTCAGCCGAATTATCACTCAGCTGTACCCCTGTCCTTTTATCATTTATAAACTTGGCCATGTGTCCATTCAGGTCCATTACAAAGTCACTTATATATTTGAGACCATGTCTTTTTTTATAGTATCACATAGTCTCATGACTGGAAAAGTTTCCTGATTATTTTCCCCTATAATGTGCAATTGTTTTCAGTTGAATTTTCATGAGCTGAGTTGTAGATGTCAACCTTTGAAGTGGGGATGGATGATGGATGTTTTGGAGGAGTTGAGGAAACGCTCTGTTTCTGGTTGTAAACCGCAGAGAAACTTGGAAGAAAATTAGAAACCAGTATATAAGGATTGGATACCCTGGATGTTTCCCTTAAGAGCTTTGGGCATGTAGAGCGAACTATGGTTGCTGAGGGGCAGGCCTTGGGGCAAGTGAAGAATAGGTAGAGTAGGCAAATACCTTATCTTTGTTTGAGTTCTCCCAAAGCACAGACTGAAGCAAGAGATTGAGTTAATGTAGTTTATTTGGGAGGTGGTCCTAGGAGGTAGGAGTGAGAGAGTGAGGAGAGTAAGGGAAGGAGGACAGGTTAACATGATGGGGCTGTGTTCAAGGTCACTGATGTAAGTTGGACCTCTGAGAAGTACATGTACATGGTATGCCTTCTAGAATCTTCCAATGGAAGACAGAAGGCTGGAGCATTCATGTGGCTTCAGTGTCCTGTTGAGGGTTGCCTCAGTGTAATAATGTCCCTAGCCTGCACCCCCGTAGCCTGCCTATAGGCCAAGGGCAGTGGCTCTTTTGGTACTGGGGAAGTAGCACAGGTAAGGGTGGGCTCTTGGGAACTGCCCATCAGAGTCATAGGTGAAATCAGAGGTGAACCAAAGGCACATAACACAGTCACCAAATGTGAACTACATAGCCACAAATGAGATTTAAGGCTCTAATTTCAAAATATACCTTCAACTTAACTGGTTCTTCCCACCTCTACCATGATCATCCTGACTCTAGCCTCCTTTTTTTCTCATTGGACCCCTACAAAGCTTCCCAACTGATCTTCCTACTGTCGTGCTTGCCTTTTTACCTTCTTTTTGCCTCAACCACCCCTTAAAGTATGTCGTCACTCTTCTGTGCAAAATCCTACAATGCCTTCCTATCACCCCAAGAATATAATACAAAATTCTCATCTGGCCCCTGGCTCCTTCTCCAACTTCATTCCCAGAAACTCTTCAGTTTGTTCACTCTTCAGAGCAGTCCCATCCTCAAGAATGATTCTGCCTCATTCCTTCCCTTCTGCAGGTATGAACTTCCTCTAATTTTCACTTGCGCCACAGAGTCACCTAATTCAGTGTCACCTCCTCAGTGTGGACTTCCTGATAACTTTTCCTAAATTAAAATCCTGAACTGTCTAACTACTCGAATTCCAGATTTCTTTTTCATCACAGCACTTTCTACCATCAGACACCAGCTTGTTTGTTTATTGTTTGTCTTCCCCCACAAAAATAAAATTCCACAGAGACAGTGGTTCACCACTCTTTCTCCAGCATCAAAAAGAGTGTCTGGTGTAGTATAGGTTGTGAATAAAGGAAGAATAATGCCTCCTCCTCTAAATTCTCTTCCCAAATGCTCCCATTAATATGATTTTATCATATTAAGAGAGTATTACTTCTGCATATACTTGATCATTTATACTAATGCAATGAGAATGCAATGAGAACCTCCATCCCAGCAACTGGTAGCCTGGGGTGGGGAGAAGGTGGATGGTACTTCCTGCATGAGGAGAGAAGACAGGGAGGCTCTTGCACAGGGCCAACTTTCAACCACTTACCAACCCATGGTCTGTTTGGGACAAGCATATTCTATGTTTCTTGCCTCTTTTCTAACCCTCTCTTCTCTCTCACCCCAACAGAAAATGACAGGGAAGGAGAAGCTAGACCATCTGGGACTGTGGGAAGGTCTGGTAGAGAAGGAACTTGTCAGTGACAATACTTGGGAAGCCTGACTCCTCGTATCCAAGTACTTCCTGAAACAACACAGACAAGGGCCCTTTATGAAAGTGAGCATAGAACTGCAAGAATGTGCTTTCGGGAATTTTGACAGAAATATGCATTTTGTAGGAGTTAAGGGTTTTTCGTTAGGAGGCAAAGTCTCTCCCTGTGCCCTTCTTTCCTCATCTGCACACCAGATGCCAACGCCAGGGAAATTTGGCATTTTCTCCAGTGATACCCCAACGTCCTAATTCCTCTAGGTTTTTCTCTTTAAAACTTACCTGTCTCCTTTAAGACTCTGTTGATGTTTTAATGGGAAAAAGGCTATCATCTTATTCTACTCAAGTAAAACTGTAGTATTCTAGAAACAATACCTCCAACTTCCTTTTCCAGATTGAAGAAGTGATTCTAAATATGGACAGACAGGCTAGTGGCAAGAGAGGATAGGCTACTGGGAAGGTGGATTTGGAACTTCCACGATGTCCTAGTGGAGGCATAGCTTTGGATAGGCTCTGGGATCTGACTTCCAAGGTCCAAGTCCCAGTTTTGCAATTTTATTAGTAATGTAACATTAGGGATATGTTAATCTTCTTTAAAATGGGGATGATTGCTGGCCTTTCTCATTGAGCTGGTGTGAGCATTAAATGATAATAACTGGACCTTTATCATAAGTTCTGCATGAGTATCAAGTGAGTTAATGTGTGTGCAAGTGCTTAGAAAAATGCTAATGCCCACTAAGCTTCAGAAATGGTGACAATGAGTCCATGGAACTTTCAAAGGGAACTCATTGAGCCAACCATCCTTACCACTGGCTTTGCCTTGTTGTTTACCTAGTTTCCCTGTCTACAACACTACTTTCAAACTGTTTTTAGCATGGAATTTTAAAATCCATTACTTTCCTTAAAAAGTCATATCATGTGAATTTATGTTGACTAGAGAATAAAGTCCCATGATGGGGCACTCAAGGCCTTCCCCCTAAATCTGTCCTCACTATGCATTTGGATTCTATGGTTTCATGTGACAGAAAACAATTGAAACTGGCTAAACAAGTGGGGGGATGCGTTGTCTCATGTACCTGAAAAGGGCAGATTTTTTAGACATGACAAGATCCAGGTGTATAAATGTGTTGGCCTTTTTCTATGGCAGGAACTCTCCTCAGAAAGACCCTTGGTAACTCCAAGTTTTCATTATCCTTATAGCTACCAATCTCATGGAAAGAAAATGTCTTCTTTTCTTTTTTTAATTTCAGAGAGGAAGGGAGCTAAAGAGAGACAGAAACATCAATGATGAGAGAGAATCATTGATTGACTGCCTTCTGCATACCCCACAATAGGGTTTGAGCCCGCAACCTGGTCATGTGTCCTTACTGGTAATCCAACTATGATCTTCTGGTTCATAGGTGGATGCTCAACACTGAGCCACATCAGCTGAGAGAGTATGTCTCTTTCATAAAATTCTAACAAAATTCCTGGGATTTAGTTTTGGAACATTAGATAACTTGAGTTATGTACTTAACTCTGAAACAATTACTATATTCAGGGATATAAATGGTAGTGATTGGTCAAGGGATGATCACAGGTCCTTTCTTGACTTCATTCTTCAGATACTAAGAGTAGATGGGTTTCCCTAAAGGAACTAAAATTGCCTTTACCAAGAGAATAGAAAACGGATATTGAGTAGGCAAAAGGAACAGATGTCCACCACAACTTAATCTTCCTGCATTTCCTATCATTCTTTGAACACGTGCTGCAATTTTTCATTTCCTGCCCTTACATGTGATGTCTCTTTGCTTGAAATGCCTGTCTCGCACCTCCACCTATCAAAAGTTCAAAGTATATTTAATATTATACTTCCTTTATGTTGCCTACTCCTTGACAACCATAATTTATTACCTTTATTATAGCCACCATCTTCATCCAACTTGTATTATATTACATTGTTACTGGATTGTAAGCTCCCTAAAGGATAAAATCATGCCTCATACCACGTTGCACACATGCACGGTATTTGTAGATCAATGAGCATCTTCCACCATGTGAAAAGCTTTGTGTCAAATGTGAGGTACCATAATAAAAGTTAGTTGTTGTCATCATCACTATTTTCTAGTATGAGATCTTCTACATAGCAATTCTAATAGATATTTACTTGATTTACTAGAATATCTAATTGTAATCAGAAGTGATTTTTAGCAATCTCAAATTTCTCCATATTCACTCTCCTTCTACACCCAAGATTAACATTATTCAGGTGCAAAAGTGTGCCTGTTTTCCAAGATACTTCAGGCATCTAGGCCAAGCAAACAGTTAAAATTTTGTGTCTGCATTTAGATTAAATTCTTTGGCATTGCTTTGGTTTTATTTCTTATTAGATTTTTACATTTTAACAATCTATCTTTTGTATCTTATGGACTTTAATCAAATGCAAAGCTTTGAGCTTTCCTAGAGCCAGCGAGCACATCTTTTCTTGTCTCTGGATGTTGACAGACTGTAACAAGAATGCCTGGCACTGGCCCAGTGCTACCAAGGCCTTAATTTGACCCGACTGGCTTTGGCTCCTCCCTGAACCTGTAGCCCATTCACAATGTAGAAAATGAGTTGAGTGTCACTGGGCACAGGAAGATTGATCCCTGGCAAATTTGAAGTGGGTTACCTCACCTTCCCTGTCTTCCTTTTCCCTCCATGTTGTACATTTCCTTCCTTTCCTAAGATCCACAGTCTACCATCCTCTTGTTGCTCAGAGCCACGTTTTGGGAATGCCATCTATATCTGTATTTTGTCCTCTCTATTTTCTCTTCCTCTGTTTATAACAATTCTACTTGGTGACCCTTTTTTAAAAATTATGTTAGTTACATTTCTTGGTCATAAACAGTGAATTATAGGCACTTATGACTTGATATGTCAATCCTTCCAGATCACACATTTATTAACCCATTTAATCCCCATCTTAATCCTCCAAGAAAGTTGATGACAGAAATGCTCATATTTTGGATGAGAGGACTGATTTTCAGAGACATTGGCTTGGGTTTACATTTCCTAAGTAGCACATTATAGAGTTAATATTCAAATGAAGGTCTATCTGACTCCAAAGTCCTTGCTATAACCACTGTATTCTTAACCAGTCCAGTCTACTTAAGCATTTTCTGACTTCTCATACACAGATCTGCCCATAAATGACATATTCATCTACAATGTGCAATCACTGTGGAGAACATGAAGATATGTAGCAGGTGCCCTGGGAACAGTAAGGATGGAGCAGTGACTTATGCCTGGTATTGGTACATTTGAGCTGAGTGCTAAAGGATGAGTAAGTGTTTAGCAAGCACGAAACAGGAGTAAGAATTATATGGTTTCTCTTTGAGATTCTGATAATATGCCCAGCATAAAATGGGGAGTATAGAGTATGCCCAATAGCCCTAATTTTGTGGCTTCCTAAATTGATGCCTCTGGAAGGGGATTGTGAGGTAAAAAAGGAGGAAAGGATGAATAGATCTGGGGTTACATGACCCAGCAAGGAATAGCATGGGGAGCCTAAAATCTGTGGAGGGAGAATAAAAATCAGTAATGGAGATTTGGCTTTTATAGAAATTGGGGAACAGAAAAGTCAGGGAGTAGATTATGA
Organism: Lasiurus cinereus; assembly: GCA_011751065.1. Taxonomy (NCBI): domain Eukaryota; kingdom Metazoa; phylum Chordata; class Mammalia; order Chiroptera; family Vespertilionidae; genus Lasiurus; species Lasiurus cinereus. The sequence continues at coordinate 10,406,982 of JAAGEH010000304.1, forward strand.
GGAAGGTAATTTAGACAAAAACAATATGAAGGAAAGTTAAACTAACATGAAGACTCTTAGGCAGAGGCTTAAGGGAGACTGTCCTGGTTAATTCATCTAACGGAGAAAAAATTAATTGGTTTGTACAAAGTGATATTAAACAGCAGCGTCTATAATTCCAAATATCTAATCATAGAACTGTTAGGTATTTAGCCATTCAGCACAACCATGTAGGGATGCAGAAACTGCTTACATTAAAATAGCACAGTACAAATTATATTCACATGCTAAGTGCTCTAGGAACTAGAAGTTAATATAGAAAAATGAAAGTATCTGTGTTGGTTGGTGTCACTATTTTCACCTTTCACAATTTTAAAGGGAAAGAAGATTTCAAAGTGATTTTTCGGAGGCTGTATCATTATTCTGAGAGTAAAGGTAACCAACATGTACTGAACACAACCTATGTTCCAGAGACTGTTGTTTCATAGATTATCTTGTTTAATTCTCACAACAGCCCTGTCTGGTGAGTTCGGTTACTTGGTGAAGGACATTGAAGTCTCTGGCTCAAGATCTCACAGGACATAAACCCAGGCAGCTAGACTGCAGAATTTATGCTTTTTCCAGAATGCTGTCATGCTTCACCTTAACAATGTCATTTTGACACGAACAGACTTGCTAGGTTCAAGGTGGCCTACTGCCAGTCTGAATTCCTCTCTAGGGCAAATGATGTTGTAAAAGCAGACTTTTAAGAAAGCCCAGGCTTTTGGGGCCAGTGAGCACAGCACCAGGCCGCATATAAGCAAAGCTGGATTCTCTGTTCACTTTAACCATGGAATGGCCCAGATAATTTGGGAAATTTCATTGAGTCCCTGCCCCCGGAAGCAATGATTTAATCTCTCTGCATACTGCTCCAGCTCCTTTTACACACAAACGCAATGTAGCTAGTAACTCAACAGAATGGATTTTTCTCTGTTAGCTGAGGGAAAGCAATCAGTTACTAGGAATAGATTTAGAACTAAGAGAGCATTCATTTTAAAGAGTCCCTGGACAAGCTCTGTTAACATCATTCTCCAAGCTGTCTAAGCTGCGCCAAGCCGAGTTCTGGCTGTGGGCTGCGATGAAGTAAGTTACAGTTCTAGGGGCTTTAAGATGTGGTAATTGGTGACAAACACAGAACCTTACATTTTGTAGCTCCTTGCAAGAATGTGATGACACTTTCATAAATATTATTTCAGTGGATCTCTGTCAGGGGGTGAAGTGTGTCCCCTGAAAGTTCATATGTTGGATTTCCAGCCCCCTGTATGTCAGAAAGTGATCTCATTTGAAAATAGGGTAATTTCCGATGTAGTCAGTTAAGATGAAGTCATACTGGAGGAGGCTGGACGCCTAATGACTAGTTTCCTTATGCAAGGGAGGAATTTGGAGACAGACAGGCACACCTGGAGAACTCCATGTGAAGATGAAGGCAGAGATTGGATGATGCAGCGAAGGCAAGGGCAACAAGCTGAGGAATACCTCCAGTAAACCACTGGAAGGAACCAACCCTGCCAACATCTTGATCTTGGACTTCCACTTAAAGAAAGGTGAGATGATAAATTTCTGTTGTTTAACCCACTTGGTGTGTGGTACTTTGTTATGGCAGTCCTAGGAAACTAATATAGTCTCCAAAAGTAGTATCATAAGATAGGCAAACTCTCATCCCCCCTAATCAGATAAATGCAGTCATGTACCACTAACTATGGAGCTATGTTCTGAGAAATGTAGTATTAGACAATTTGTTGCACACACATCACTGAGTGTGCTTGAAACAAACCTAGGTAGTATAGCCTACTACACTCTAGACCAGCGGTTCTCAACCTGTGGGTCGCGACCCCTTTTAGGGGGGTTGAACGACCCTTTCACAGGAGTCGCCTAAGACCATCGGAAAACACATATTTCCCATGGTCTTAGGAACCAACAGACCGCTCCTCGGTGTAGCAAAGTGTAGCAATGTAGTTTACTGTTGTCATATGAAGACTGTTGCCCATGCTACACAACGATTCAAGACAAAATTTCATTTATTTGTAATTAGAAATAAATATTTCACAATATATAATTACATATTGTTTTTGTGATTAAGCACTATGCTTTAATTATGTTCAATTTGTAACAACGAAAATACATCCTGCATATCAGATATTTACATTACAGTTCATAACAGTAGCAAAATTACAGTTATGAAGTAGCAACGAAAATAATTTTATGGTTGGGGATCACCACAACATGAGGAACTATATTAAAGGGTCGCGGCATTAGGAAGGTTGAGAACCACTGCTCTAGACTATATGTATAGCCAATCGCTTCAAGGTTAAAAACCTGTATACCACGTTACTATGCTGAATAGTGTAGACAGTTGTAACACAATGGCACACATTTGTGTATCTAAAGATTTAAGCATAGAAAAGGTACAGGAAAAATATGGTATAAAAGAAAAAAAGATACATTTATACAGGGTACTTAACATGAGTAGAAGTTGCTCTGGGTGGGTCAGTGAGTGGGTGATGCATGTGAAGCCCATTGCTGTTCACCACTGTAGACTTTATAAACACTATATACTAGGCTACACTACATCTATAAAAACAACACAAGATTAAATCAAGCAACAGTGAAAACTGCAATCAAGAGGCAAAGAAAACACGAGATGTATGAGGCTGCTGCAGGTATAACAGAGCATAACGTTGTACAGCAAAATTTTTTTGGAAGTAGAAAGAGTACACTCTAAAATAATGATGAAGAGTACAGTAAATACATAAACTAGTAATATAGTTGGTTATTATCTTTACCAAGTATTAGTACTGTACATGACTATATGTTCTATATTTGTATATGACTGGCAGCAAAGTAGATGCCTATACTCCAGCATCGCCGCAAACATGGGAGTAATGTGTGGTGCTACAGTGTTTCCATGGCCATGATGTCAACATGTCTATGACATCACTAGATGGTAGGAATTCTTCAGCTCTATTATAATCTTATGGAACCACCATTGTAGACTGAAATGTCCTTATGTCGTGCATGACTGTCTCACAACTTTCCTTGAGGTAAGGGACTGAATTCTTCTATTTTTTACACAGAAACCAAGGCACAGAGAAGGGTTCCTCAGCTACGAAGTGCTAGGGCCAGGATTTCAAACTGAGTGTTCTTCTTCTTATGCCACTTTGCCTCTGTGAAAGGGAGACCAGGGGATGGGAGAGCTGTTTGAAGAAGTGGAAATGACACAGGTATTGATAAGGAAGTGGAATGTGTGGGCAGAGTAAGATATGGGAATAGAGGTAGACGACAGGAGAATAAAACTTTTAGGGGCACATTTCCCTCCAAAATGGAAATAGTTGCCCTGATGTGATGCGTGAAAAAATGATTCCAGGGCTACTCAAGTGGGGGAAACACTGCCTACTTTAGCTCCTGCTCGGAGCGGCACAGTACCCATAGCATTTCAGACACTCTGACAGGTTTTTTAGGAAAGGAAACTATGCATTAGCTTTGTTTAACCCATCATTCTTCATAGTTATTTAAGCATGAAATATATTTACTACTGTTTGTCTCTAATAGTATGGAACTAGTTCTCTGGGCCAGAGAAACTGGAGCTAGTGGACCCATAGATAAGGATCATAGGTGTGAACGTCTCAACATCATTCTTCTTCCAGTCCCATCACCTCTTTTTCTCTTTCATAGAAAGACTCTTAAATATCCACTCACTTTTTTAAACTAAACAGCAGATATATAAATAACATATGGAAAATAATAGAAGGAACACATTAATATAATCCAATTTAAAATATATAATATCATGATACAGTTGAAACCTCCTGTGTACCTTTGCCAGTGACATTCTCTTATTTATAACCTCACCTGTGCTCCAGAGGTAGCTACCAGTACTACCATGCATTTCTTATGTATCATTTGTATGCATACCTTTATGCTTTTACTACTTATGTATGTATTCCTAAACAATATGGTGTGGTTTGAATATGTCTTTAAAATTTATATAACACCTATCATAATGTATACACCTCCTGTGACTTGTTTTTTTTGTTTAACGTTATGTTTTTGAGATTTTTCCATGTTGATATATTACTTCTAGTTCATCCATTTTTACTGTAGTATAGAATTCCATTGTCTGAATATGTCAATATGTATTTATGCATAGTCTTATTTATAGACATTTAGGATGCTTCTAATGTTGATATTACAAATAATCTTGCAATAAATATTTTCATGAATGAATTGAGAAAAAGATGAGAAACTTCCTTTAGAATATATATGTAGAACTTCAGCATATAGAATATGTGCATGGTCAGCCTTACCAGATACTGCCAAATTGCTTTCCACAGTGATTGTGCTGAGTTCAATTCCTATCTTACTGTGCATGAGAGTTCCAATTGCTCCACATTAACTCTTGATATTGTCAACCTACATTATCCTCGCCAAATTAATGGTGTGAAATCATGTCTCATTATGAATTTAATTTACATTTTCCCATTTACTAATGAAATGATAGTTTTATTTTATGCTTACTGGCCATTCAGATTTCCTCTTCTATGAATTGCCTCTTCCTTTGCATACTTATGTTCATTTACTTTTTATTGATTTATTTTTTTCTCATTGATTTTAGAAAGTTCTTTATTAGTTCTTAATACTAATCTTTTCTATTTTCTTTATAAATATTTTTATGAAAACTGGGGCTTTTATTTTCACTTTTTGGAGGTTTCTTTGCATAGAAGTTATAAATCTACACTAATAAAAGAGAAGCATGCAAATTGACTGTACCTCCACTACACCCACAAGCCATGCCCACCAACCATGCCCACCATCCAATCAGGAGCAAGTATGCAAATTAACCCAAGAAAGATGGCAGTGGCCATGGCGCTAGAAAGAACAGGAGGCTTGGGTTGCCCCTGACGATGGAGGAAGCCAAGCTTCCCACCCTACCTGGCCAGCCCTGGCCTCTGCTTAAGGCTCAAAGTTTCAATTATAGAAGATACATAAATTCCAGACACCTGCTTCCAGCTGTCCCTGGCCTCCACTCAAGGAGGCACTGAAAAAAAGGAGGAGCTGGCCAGGGACCCCAGGAGGGACCAGCACCCTGAAAGGGGTATGGTCAGCCTGAAAACAGCCCTCAGTCTCTCTTACCCAGGCTGGCCGCACCCCTATGGGGTGAGGGTCCCTGCTGAGGGTCCTGGCCAGCCTACAAACAGCCATAAGCTCCTCACTCAGGCTGGCCAGGAACTCCAGCAGGCACCCCTGCTCTGAAAGGGGTGTGGCCAGCTTGAAAACAAACCTCAGCCCCTTACCCTGGCTGGCCACATCCCCCCAGTGGGTATCCTCACCTCATGGGAGCAAGGCTGGCCTGAAAACCACCACAGGCCCCTTTCCCAGGCTGCCCACATCCCAAGGGAACTCCCACCCTGATCTGGGACACCCTTCAGAGCAAACCAGCCAGCCCCCACCCATGCACCAGGCCTCTATCTATACTAATAAAAGGGTAATATGCTAATTAGACTGGGAGACCTTTTAGGAGACCTTCTGGACGTTCTTCTGGAAAAAGCCATGGTGGTGGGGCCAGGGTACACACGGTTAGAGGCCAAGAAGGGTGGGAAGTTGTGAATGATCAGCCAGGATGGGACAGCAATTGTGGGGGGCGTTGAGGGTAAGCAGATCAGTAGGTGTCCAGTTGGGGGTGAGCAGGACATAAGTGAGGGTCAGTTGAAGGTGATCAGGACAGTAGAGGTGGCAGTGTGGAGTGAGCAGCCAGCAGGGGGGCAGTTGGGGGTGAGCACACTGCCATAGGGGGAATTTGGGTGTGATCAGGTTGGCAGGGGGTGGGGTATTTATGGGCAAACAGGCAGGCAGGTGAGCGATTAGGAGCCAGTAGTCCTGGTTTGCGAGAGGGATGTCTGACTGCCATTTTAGGCCCGATCCCTGTTAACTGGCAGTACGATATCCTTTGAGGGGTCCCACACTAGAAAGGGTGCAGGCTGAGCTGAGGGATACCACCCCCTTATGCAAAACTTTTGTGCACCGGGCCACTAGTTATAATATAATAGACTTTATATGCACTTTTATTATGATTTGTGCCTTTTAAGTCTTGTTTAAGAAATCCTTTTCCCTGAAACCGGTTTGGCTCAGTGGATAGAGCATCAACCTGCGGACTGAAAGGTCCTGGGTTCAATCCGGTCAGGGGCATGTACCTTGGTTGCAAGCACACCTCCAGTGGGGGGCGTGCAGGAGGCAGCTGATCGATGTCTCTCATGGATGTTTCTAACTCTCTATCCCTCTCCCTTCTTCTCTGTAAAAAATCAATAAAATATATATTTTTTAAAAAAGAAGTCCTTTTCAACACTAAAGTTGTACAAATATTCTCTTATATTTTCTTCTAAAAGTTTTAAAATTTTGCTTTTCACATTTATATGTTTAATAATGGTGGACTTGATTTTTGTGTATAATGTGAGGTAAGAATCTTTCTCCCCTTGCATTGAATAGCCTATTGTCATAGCACCATTTGTTGAATAGTCTATTGTTTTCTACTGATAGAAAGTCTTCAGTGTGACCTCTATCATGATATTTTATCATATGAATCTCTTTTGGATCATAACATTACATCATTTTATTTCTTTTCATACCAATATCTCACTGAATTACTAGTAGTTACTATACCTCTATAGTAAGTTGATTTCTGGTATGGTAGGACAGATGCATTGATGGGTATAATTAATAGCCTCCTTGTATCTGTGTTCTTAGCAATATAACTTTGCAGCTCATCACGTCAAGAAGTTGAGTTTATTTCTCCGCCCTTTGAATCAGGACTGGCCTTGTTACATGCTTTGGCTAATAAAATGTGATAGAAGTAACCATGTGCCAGTTCCAAGCTGGGCCTCAAGAGATCCTGATCCTGAGTGCTTCCACTAATACTGCCTTCACAGTGAGAATAAGCTCAGGCTAGTATGCTGGATGATGAGAGGGCAGGTGATGCAGGACAGCGTCAATCCAAGATGAGAGCATTCTAGACCAGCCAGTATCCAGCCAACCCGCCACTTCCCATATGAGTAAATCCAGCCAAAATAGACATTTGGCTTGTCACCAGGACTACACAGACAACCCATAGAATTAGGAGCCAAAACAAAGTGTTATTAGGTTGTGCCGCTTAGGTTTTGTAGTAGTAGCTTTCACAATATAATTGTGCTAGGACAGTGGTTGGCAAACTGTGGCTTGTGAACCACATGCGGCTCGCGAGCCGAGGTTTGCCGCTCTGTTGACTAATGAGTTTGCTAATCACTGTGCAAAAAAATAACTGACATATAGGGCAAGTTTCGTGCCTTGTTCTGTTATTTAGAACCATCTTAGTTGATTATAGTCTTATGTGCTTCCCTGTATAGAGGTTAAAATTGGTTTGTCAAATTCTATGACTTAGTAACCCTTGTCTACAGAGTAATTCTAGGATAGCATCCTCTGCAGCATAGAGCTCCTTTTAAGGTTTCATCTTAGATTACCCCAAAAGATGAAGTTGTTATTCTATTTTTCCATTAATTGTTAATTTATTTGTATTTGTTTTATCATACTATAACATCACTAGAGGTCTGGTAAATGAAATGCGTGCACAAAGGTGTGTGGGGGGTGTCTCAGCCCAGCCTGCACCCTCTCTAATCTGGGACATCCTCTCACAATCCAGACTGTTGGCTCCCAACCTCTCACCTGCCTGCCTGATTACCCTAACCACTTTTGCTTGCCAGCCATACCACCCCTTAACCACTCCCATGCCAGGCTGATCCCCTGCCTGCCCGATTGCCCCTAACTGCCCTCCCCTGACAGCCTGGTCAGCCCTAACTGTTCTTCCTTGCAGGTCTGGTTGTCCCGAACTGCCCTCCCTTACAGGGCTGGTCACACCTAACTGCCCTTCTCTGCAGGCCTGGTACCCCCCACCAACTTCCCTCCCCTGCAGGCATGGTCATCCCTAACTGCCCTCCCCTGCTGGTCTAGTTGCCCCAAACTGCCCTCTGCTGCAGCCTTGGTACCCACTAACTGCCCTTCCCTGCAGGCCTGGTCCCTCCAAACTGTCTTCCCTTGCTGGCCTGATCATCCACAACTGCTCTCTCCTGTTGGCCATCTTATGGTGGCCATCTTGTTTTCATATGGGGGTGACCATCTTTGACCACATGGGGGCGGCCATCTTGTGTGTTGGAGTGATGGTCAATTTGCATATTACTCTTTTATTAGACAGGATTATTGTAAGATGGGAGTTCTGTTGCTAGGGCAACCAAATGCAATACAAGGGCTTCTAGCTTCAACTAAAACTTTAACTCTCTTTGGCCACATTCCATATGGTTTTTTGGCTCCCTCTACTCCTGAGGTTGGAAGACTGAAAGATATTCTACAATTCTGCCAGCATCTTTGTTTTATATGCTTTCACCTCTACACTCATTAATATGTCCAATAGTGTCTAAATTTATTAACTTAACTAATTTCACTTATACTATTTGTCCTTGATAGCTCCTCTCTTTCAGTATAATACTATACAATATCCATTCAATATACATTTAATGGCCCCCTAGCATGTGCCTGGCACTGAGGTTACAAAAGTAGTGAGACAGATGTGGCCTGTGCCCCTCCAGAGTTTACCAGGTTAGGCAGTCAGGCACATAATAGCTAAGGACATAGATACTGTACCAGGGTCATAAGTACCTTGAGAAACAAGCACAGGCCAGTGGGTGGGGGCCTGGTTTAATTTGCATCAAATGAGGATTACTGAGAGGAATAAATCATTAAAGCCAGAAATAGCTCCAAAATACATCTACTTTTTATCCCTATCCCAAAGCCATGTTCCTCTCCTTTTCATCAGAAAATTATGCACATATGCTCTATCAAGCCCCCTTTCTACCTTTGCTTCCTTATCATTTTAAATAAGGTGAGTTCAAGAAACAGAGTTTGTATCAGTTGGCCTCCCATAAGAATTGAACCATCATAATTTAGTTTAGGTTCTTTAAAGTAAATGCTGTAGGGAGATCCTAGCAGGCAATGTGGGAAATCCAGCTGGCATCAGCGAGAGCTGTGTTTGAATAAGGACTTAGAACCAGGTAAAGCAAAAAATACTCATTTTCAACAGACTCACCCTGACCTCCCGTGGGAAGGGGCTGTGGCAAAGTAGTGGTCACCCAGCATTTTACATTCACAGGACCTAAGCGTCACTGACTTTCAGAAAGAGGACATGGCAGCAATTACGTAGGTCCCCTGGCCTAACAATAGGGTTAATCATCCATTGTTTAAAAAATGTGTTACACGATTCATCAAATATTGCCTTATCATAAATTTTTCATTCAAAAACCTACTGAGTACCCTGCCAATACTAGGCAGTCTGCATGCCATCAGATGACAGTGATGGGAGAATACACATTCTGGTTGGATGAGCAAATCTTACTTAAGAAGCAATGTTCCTTTACAACTTACATTAGTAATAATGAAAGCAGTTATGATTTGCTGGGTAACTGGTACATGAGTTCTCACTACATAGGTAAGAATCCTTCTGGCAACCACAGGATGCCAGCAAGTGGAAAACCATGCATCGTTTAGTGTATGCTTTTCAAGTCATCTGATTCTGATTCTATGGGGTGTGTGTGTACATGTGTGTGTGGGGGGGGCGGGTTGTCTGAGTCTTGCATTGTCTTCAAGCTATTTTACAACTCTGTATATTATAGATAATTGATAGCAATGCAATGATTCTTGTGTGTAGATACACAAATATATACTGGCTGGATGGAATTAAATTGGCTTTCCCACCCACTCATACCCCTCTCCACCACTGGAAAAAGCCAGTTTCTGTCTATTTGTAAACTTGCTTCAATATTGCTTTACACCAAATAAATTTGTTTCCCCTTTGGGATACTTTAACATTTATCTGTTATAATCTTTAGCATGTGCTTATTTTATATCTGTATGAGAGTCATGATTTTACCTTTTTAAAAAAATATCCCTTAACACTATTACTAACTCCATTAAAAATAATATATTTTTTATTGATTTCAAAGAGAGGAAGGGAGGAGAAAGATAGAAACATTAGTGATGAGAGAAAATCATTGATTAGTTGCCCCCTGCACTCCTCCTACTGGGGATGGAGCTTGCAATCCAGGCATGTGTCCTGACTGGCAATCAAATGTGACCTCCAGGTTCATAAGTCAATATTCAACCATTGAGCCACACCAGCTGGGCTATTAACTTCGTTTTATAACTGAAAGCATTATGGTTCAGAGTGACTTGTTTGGGATCATTAATGTTCAAGTGACTTAGTCAGGGATAAGGCCCTGTGCTTTCTGACAGCACAGCCTATGTGCTTTCTTCTAATTATGTTTCTGCTCTATGCCAGGCATGTGCTAGGCCTGGGGGAATATTCTTTAAAGTCATTCTGCTATTAATAGCTTTTTCTATGCTGGCACTATGGAGATATAAAGTATTCATGATATAATCTCTGCTTGCCAGATGATAATCAGGTACACAAGAAGGAAGAAAATGCATGATAAAGGGAGAGGGGAGAGTAAGCAAGTGATAAGTGTGCAATGGAATTAATCTTGAAAGTTTTTAGGAAGTGTTAGTTTCTCCATCTGCATTGCCTAAATGGAAGGGGTATTAGGAAGAATCTGGCAAATTAAAGCCAATAATGTGTAAACTTATGTCTTGAAGCCTCAAGTAGTCACTTAGGAAGCAAGCAAGGAAGGAGGATTATACCACTGACCGCATATTTGTGATCTAACAATGTAAAAAAAAATGTGGCAAATGAAACAAAGCACCTTTTCTAATTTCTTGATCATTTGCTTATACAACTATTTTGCATGAAATTTCCATTGGCCCAAAGTTGATGCGTTGTGTTTAAAACTGGTTGTCATTGACCCCCTCTGTGTTTGCAGTCTAAACTCTAAACTCCTCTATATATACATCTGTGATCTGGCCCCTAACTCACCTTTCATCCCTTCTGTTATGCAACAGCATCCCTCTCTACTGGCGTCTCTCTCTCTCTCTCTCTCTCTCTCTCTCTCTCTATCTCTATCTCTATCTCTATCTCTATCTCTGACACACACATACACACCACACACACCACACACCACACACACACACCCTCACAGTCAGGTTCCTGACTCCCTGAAGCGCTTGCACTCCGCCATGCTCTGTAGCACCTCAGCCTTTGCGAAGCTCTGCCTGTAACACCGCCCCTTCCTCCCCTCCCCTCCCCACCCCACAATGGCAAGCACACACTCATCATCACTCAACATTGTTGTAGAGCCACCTTCTTTATGAGAAACTACTGATCCCGATGTGCAAAAATCAGCTCCCCCTAAACAAATGTTGCAGCCACTGTGACCTTACAAAACCTTTGCTTGTGCCTCTGTGTTGACACACTGGCTCCCAGGGATATGCCTGGCCTACGTCGGTCTTCCTTCTCTCCCCAGTTTCCCATGCCGCCAGGTGCCTAGCAGTGTGTGCTTAGGAACTGAATGCATTCTGCCTCCCTGAGTCACCAACATAACAGGCAAGGGGATGGGGTGCTGGGAGGGACCACAGAGAAGAGCGCATTCAGATCTCCACAACCAAGAAACTGAGGCATGGGGGAGGGAAAGTCAGCCAGCGTCTTCCGAGCCCAGGGCTGGAAGTATTAATAGAACAGGATTGCCGCCCCCTTCCCCCCTTCCCCCACCCCCACTCCCACCCCCGCCTTCCCGCCGCCGCTGGAGTTCAGGACTGATTTTAATGTGCCGCACTGGTTTCCGGGGTGGGGGTGGGGAAGGGAAGGGAAATCTGGCTCAGAGAGAGGGATGGCTGATGCTTTTTTTTTTTTTTTTTTTTTTTTGTGGTGATTTCACAATTTTGGTAAAGATATTTTTAAGCCAGAGCGCGGGGCGGTTGGGTTTCATTACCCAACTTGGCATTTTCCTCTGCTTGCGCGCAGCGCGGCTCCCAGCCCTTATCGCAGCCCTGTAACCGCATCCCCTGCCAGGCCACGTGCTAAATCAACACTGTCAGTTAAACACAAACACTGACAGGTGTGCCGCACACTGAGCGCCCCAGGGTTACACACTGGAGCGGGGAATGCACCCACCCGTTCCCCCAGGCCCCGCGAGCCCCCCGGGGCACCAGAGCCTGGGCAGGCGCCAGGAGGGCTGCCAAGGGTTGCGGTGGCCTCCGGAGACGCAGGTCCGCTGGCCACAGGGCTGAGGAGCGGGTGTTTGTAAGGACATGGAAGCTTCTGTCAGGCACTCCTTAGAGCCTTTAGGAGAGGTCCGGGAAAGCGTGGCTGCATGGACCCGGGGTATCCTTAGCCCAGCACCTAGTGGCGCCTGGCCACCCGCAAAGGTCGTGTTCAGGACAGGGGCTTTCATAAGATCTCGTTTCAATGGAAAAGCAGGGTCTTCAGCCTGCCATCCTCCACCGCAGGTCCAACTCTGCCCAGAGACAAAAACACCTGTTCCTTTATTCCTGAAGTGCACCCTGGGCTGCTTGCTGAGCCAGGGGTCCGTAGGGAGCTCAGTAATAATAGTTACCAATAAGAAGAACCTGCGTGAATGTAGCACTGACTACAGGCCAGGTGGTCCTTCACAGGTATAATGGTATTTAACCCTCACCTCAGCCCTACAGGGAGGTAGCATTATCAGCATCCTATCCACTTTACAAATAAGGAAGTGGAGGGACATTAAATTGGCCAAGGTTATGCAGATAACAGGTTTGTGGTGGAGCCCACACTCAGTTTCAGGCAGTTCCTTTCAGAGTGTGTTGTCAGGCCTTCAAGATATTGCCTCAGCTTCCTGGGGTCGATCTGATGGTTTCCAGCCTCAGCTGTACATTAGAGTCACCTGGGTAGCTTTGAAAAATACCAGTGACAGGCCCACCTCCAAAACATGGATTTATGTGCATTGGAGTAGCCCTAGCATTCTAATAATAGTAATAATAGTAATTGTTATTTTTATTATTACATATATACACACATATATGTTTTTGCAACTTTATATAATATATATAATTACATATATAGACACATACTTAAAAAGATGTATGTTAGAGATATATAGCATATATACTTTAAGTATATATATATTTATGTCATATATATATACATATACTTATATATATGTGTGTGTATATGTATGTATATACATACATACACACACACACACACACACACAGACACACACACACATACACATATACTAGAAGCCCGGTGCACAAAATTGGTGCACAGGCAGGGTCCCTAGGCCTGGCAGGTGATCAGGGCCAATTGGGGCTTCTGGCTGGCAGCTGGTACCTTCTTTCATTCCACACCACCCATCATGGTCAGTGCATGTCATAGAGTGATGAAATTCCCAGTTTCCTGGTCAAACTCCTGAGGGGACACTTTGCATATTAGCCATATATATATATATATCCTATCTATCTAATAAAAAAGTAATATGCAAATTGACCATACCTCCACTACACCCACAAGACACACCCATAGCCAATCAGAGTGAGTATGCAAATTAACCCAACTAAGATGGTTACAGCCACAGAGAGAGCAGGAGGGAGGCTTGGGTTGCCCCTGGTGATAGAGGAAACCAAGCTTTCTGCAAACCCTGGCCTCCAGTTAAGGCAAAAAAGTTTCAATGGCTGCCACCATGGAGCAAGCAGAAGGCTTGGCTCTGCTCCAGGGTACAAAGTTTCAATTGTAGAAGATAAATAAATTCTAGGTACCAGGGCCTCCCCTTGGGTCATGAGGGGGGGGCAGATGCAAGAGAGAGAGGAGGGGTGCCCTGAAAACCACCATAGGCTCCTTGCCCAGGCCACCCCATGCCCCAAGGGAACACCCACCCTGATCTAGGACACCTTTCAGGGCAAACCAGCTGGCCCCCACCCATGCACCAGGCCTCTACCCTATCTAATAAAAAAGTAATATGCAGATTGACCATCAGTCCAACACACAAGATGACTGCCCCCATGTGGACTCAAGATGGCCACCAAAAGATGGCCAGCAGGAGAGGGCAGTTGGCAGAGACCAGGCCTGCAAGGAAGAGAAGTTGGGGTGACCAGGCCCACAAGGTAGGGAAGTTAGGGGCAAACAGGCTGGCAGGAGAGCAGTTAGGCATTAATCAGGCTGGTAGGAGAGTGGTTAGAGTGTGGTCAGGTGGCAGGCAGAAGCAGTTAGGAGCAATCAGGAAGGCAGGCAGGTGAGCAGTTGGGAGCCAGCAGTCCTGGATTGTGAGAGGGATGTCCAGGTAGGATAGGGTCTAAACGGGCAGTCAGACATTTCTCAAGGGGTCCCAGATTGAAAAGGGAGCAGGCTGGGCTGAAGGACACCCCTCCCCCTTGCATGAATTTAGTGCACCAGGCCCCTCGTGTGTGTGTGTGTGTGTGTATTTAAAAAGATGTATGTTAGAGATATATAACATACATAATTGGTCTATATCTATATCTATATCTATATCTATATCTATATCTATATCTATATCTATATCTATATCTATATAGCCTTAGACACTTAAAGAGTGTAGCTGACATAGGTAATTGTTCCCAGCATGTTATCCAAAGTGAGTACTGAGAAGGAAGGGCAGACAGCATTGGAAGACCAGCCAAGGAAAGTCTGGCATGGGTGTGGTGTGGTGACTAAGGCTTGGGGAAGAATGCCAGAAAAAAAGCACAGGTGGCTAAAAGGGATGCTGGAGAGACAAGAAAATCAACAGAGGCTTGTTTCCTTGTTTACCTGGGATGAACCATGGAAACAGGCCAAGGGAGAAACCTGAGGGGCGGCGCGGGGGTGGTGGTGGTGGTGGTGGTGGTGGTGGTGGTGGTGGTTGTGAGCACCTTTACAAATTATTCCTGGAACTCACCAGGACTAGAGAATTAGAGTTCCCAGAAAGGTGTTTAAAGAGAGACACTGATCCTATACCAGTAAATCACATCCTTTGGAACTATGAGGGGGTAGCTAGGTCCCTGAAGTACACAGTACAAGAATCGATTCCACTCAAGGACTGGGGGCTTGGGATGTAAATGTTGGGAAGTGAGGGGTTCTTGAGACCTTCAGTGGCTGGTCTGGAATCAGCCTGTATTAGGTTACATTCTCAGACTGTTGTAAGGGCTGCTTACATTTAGACATACTCTTTAAAATTACAGAATTCATGTCCTTTAAAGACAAATGAAAATATTTAGAAATAGAAAAAATTTTGTCACCCCAAAATAACAATTATTAATTAGAATATTTCCTTATGTTATTGTTTTTCCTGAACATAACTTTTAACATAATGTTAATCATAATATATATGCAATATTATAGCCTGCCTTTTCACTTAAAATAACATAAAGCTGTATCCCTTGCATCAATTTCTTTATTTCGTTCATAATAATTATACTAACAGTGACCAGTTATTACTGGATTACTGGAAACTGAATAATCTATGAACTCATTCTATGAGAAAAAACTTTGTGTGAACATCCACATTATAAGAATGGTTTTTATTTTTACTTACTTAGATAAAGCCTAAAATGGTTATAAACTTTTTTGTTACTTGCAAACAACCATGGAATAAAAAAAAAATTATATGTTAGAAACAAAACTACAAAACCAATATATTACAAAATAATAGTATTTATTAAACATGAAAACATTTTAGTTTGAGTCTGACTGTTGCTCATGCTATGATGCAAGCGTGGTGCCTTCTTGGTGCTGATTTAAAATGTATATCCCTCAGTTCTCTTTCTGAACGCCGGGAACTTTCATGCACAGCACCCACAAGCATCATGGGCCTTCACTTGGCATAGATGCTTCCTTTTAATCAACTCGTTTTTTTCTTCTGGTCTCTGTAGCTCATCACAATTCCAATAGTACCCCTTGGTGCCAATGTAACTATAAACACAGACTCCAAATTGAGGTTTAAAATCTAATCCAAATAGATCTCCCAGCTGATTTAGAAGATGGTTCTATTAATTTTTAAATTATGTTCGAAAGACAAACCTAAAGGTAAAAATGTTTCATAAAGAACTTCCAAATCTGGAAGATTCCTCATTAGCCCTCTGCCTTATTGAGAAATACTAATTTATCAAACAGGTGCTGTGCAGGTCACTTATCTAGAACCACTCACTCAACCTAACCACATTTAATTCCCATTTTACAGATGACATAATTGATGCCTGTAAAGGTTCTGTCACTTGCTGAGGAGGGACACAAAGCCGTCAGGTGGAGGAGCTGTAATTCTAACCTCCATCTCCGTCATTCCACGTCCATTCCTTGGACAGCATTCTCACATGGCCTCCGGCAATCTCATACACAGTGTTCTTTTCCCATCTGGGTTTGGCATGTTTATGCTGACAGGGCTAGAGAGAAAGGATTGCTTTTTTCCTTTAGAGAAAATGTAGCATCTGTCATTTGTGGTGTATTTATTTAGGTATAAAACTAACCTGACAAGGATGGACTCTTTAAGATATTTCAGTACATTTGGCAGTAGCTTAGGGGGTTGGCAGTAGCTTGCCAGCTATTAAATGGCTCTGAATATATAAAGACTTATAATTTCCTTCTGAAAGGGGCTTTGCCAAAAGCCACGTGGCATAATCCCTGAACACACATTGGCATATGCAGGAGCTCGGTTTGTGAAGTAGATTATGGGAACCAATCAGGCAAGCTTGGTATTTCATCTTTTGGCCTGATACCATAAACTGGCACAAATAGCCTTACCCCTGTCGTGCACCAAAGTTCAGACTAATAAATCAGCCACTCTGTAATTATATTGGCGAAGCCAGCTTTATTCTCTCAGCAAGCAGGCTGATGTATCTGTTGAGACTGGATGCCTGCAGCCTCTCTGGGAACCTGGGCTGACTTCCTAGTGCCCACGCAGGCACTTGCCTCAGATCCCCGTGCATAGAGGTGAGTTCCCACTGTGCTTGGACCAGACTGGTTTCCAAGCCTGTTTGGCTTCTCCTGGAGGTCCATAGTTGTCAAAAAGTAAAACAAACTAAGGGCTGGGATCACAGAGAGACACAAGCTCATCCATCACACGGTGTAAGCAGAAAGGCTGGGAGGCAGAGGTAGAAAGCCTGCCTTTGCAGCGTGAACCTAGGTGGCTATTAACTTAGCATTTGAAGACAGTCTCAGACAGAGGAGGTTGGGCCAGGTAATCTTTTTGTCTGAATTCATGCCATTTCTTCAGCAGTTGGCAGAAAAGGCCTTGAAGCAGAAGAGTTATGTGGGCAAAATAAGACCCAGAGGAAGGCCATTTCATATGGAGAAAAGAGTTACTTGTCCTTTTTCCTGCTTTGGTTAAAGCACATAAAAAAAAAAAAAAGACCATATTCATATATTAAGGAGGGGATGCATGGGTTGGAAAAGGGGAGGTATCCTTCAAAATCCTGTTTTCAAAAATTTCAGGTCAATCATATTAGAGTTTAAAGGTGTCCTTACTTTGTAGCATCAAGCTCAATCAAAACTTCATGGGTACATTCCAAGACTTGCTCCTGCAGGTTAAGAGTCACTGTGTTTAGGATGTCACTGTCTTAACCAGGAATGAGTACACAATCTCATTCTCTGTTCCTAACTCTCCAGAGATGGCTCTGTAGCCTCTGGTAGAGAAACAGGAAATTATAAATCTTGGCATGATACAGATACCATAAAAGGCAAATGTTTTTCTCATGAAATTGCCATAGCCACAGACAGATTGGTCAAATGGCTAGAAGATGCCGGGAGACTCAACTATGTTTAAGAACCTTGGTAGATTTTTAAAAAAATAACTTGTTGAGTATTTTAAAATGTATTACTATTCCCAGAGCTCTACCTCATCTATTGTGGTTAAGTGATTTGTTTACATTTTAAATCAATATGGTAAATGTTTGGACATTTACTTTAAAAAATCAATATTCATAGTTTGCATGTGCAATTGGAAAGTTCTTAAGAATCTTGAGACACAGAAGGCTTTTTATCTTTTTCAACGGATTTCACATGTACCTTCTCATTTTATTTCTAAACACCCGTGAAGCAGGCGAGTGGGGCAATGTTCCTTTCTCCAGCCTGGGGGACTCCCAGGTCACTGGTCTGGATTCTGGTTTTCTTCCTGCCTCAGTGGCTGCTCCCTTGAATCACCTTTGTTGGCTCCTCTTCCTCACCCAACCTGGAAGGGCCAATGACTCAGCCTTTAGGCATCTTCCTCCAGGCATGTCCCTGGTGGTCTCATTCATCCCCTTGATGTTAAATACCATGTTTATGCTAATCATGCTCAAATGTATAATGGCGGCTCTGTTTTAACTGTTTAGCTCAGGACTGTTAGTCTCTTTGACATTTTCATTTGGTCATCTTATGGGTATTTAAGTTTGAAATACCCAAAATGGGTTTCCAACTTTGCTCCTCTAAGCTTTCCCCATTTCAGTAAAAGATGACCCCATGAGTCTAGCTCCAGGCCAAAGACTTGGGCCCATCCCTGATCCCACTACTCTCCATCTGATCTATCACAAACCCTGTTGTTTTCTCTTTAAAAAATACAGTGTATCACAGAACTGGTCTTTTTTTTATTTTTTATTTTTTTACATTCCCTTGTTGCCACCCTGAGCCAGACCACTGTCACCTTTTGCCTAGTTTCAATAGCCTTGTAACTCATCTCTCCGCTTCTTCTTTGCTGCCCTTTGGTCTATTTCAACACAGCAGCCAGAGGGATTCTGTTGTTGTCCGATCATGACCCTCTTGTGCTCTAAATGCTCCTAGGACCTCCCTTGTCACATAGAGTAAAATCCTCAGTTCTTCAGTGACCTAGAGGACCCTCAATGCTCTGGCCCCTCTCGCTCTGAGGAGAACACACTACTTTCTCCCTCCAGGCGCACAGCCTCCCTGCCTCACTTAAACTTTCCCACCACAAGGCCTATGCATTTGCTCTTCCCCCTGACTAGAGTGCCCTCCTTCCAGAGATTTCTTTTCTTTTTCCTCTATTCCTTTAGATCTTTATTCAAATGTCACTTTTTAGTGATGTTCTTTAGCCGCTGATTTGGGGCTTCCATGCTTTACCCTCCTTCCATGCTTTGTTTGTCTTCTTAACACTTGAATCACTATATAGTATTTTATATGTGTTAACACAAACCTTTTCTACTGTATCTAAAAACAGTGATAATCAGAAAGGATTTATGCACCCCTATGTTCATAGCAGCACAATTTATAATAGCTACAACTTAGAAACAGCCTTAGGTGCCCGTCAGCAGATGAGTGGATCAGAAAACTGTGGTACATCTACACAATGGAATTCTATGCTGCCATTAAAAAGAAGGAATTCTTTCCATTTGCAGCAACCTGGATAGAACTGGAGAGCCTTATGCTAAGTGAAATAAGCCAGTCAATGAAGGAGAAACACCACATGATATCACTCATTTGTGGATAACAAAGAACATTATAAACTGAAGAACAAAAGGATAGATACAGAGGCAGTAAAGCATCAAACAGACTGTCAAATTACAGCAGGAAAATGAAGGAGAGGTGGGGTAGATAAGAGATCAACCAGAGGACTTGTATACATGCATATAAGCATAACCAATGAACACAAGACACTGGGGGATTGGGTTATGCCTGGGAGTGGGGGGGGGGGCGAGCAATGGGAAGATATATATATATGTAACACAATAAAAAAAATAAAAAAGTAAAAACAGTGATAATAATGGTCCAGATCTCACAGACTCGTTGTAGTCCCACCACAGTCTGCTCCCAGTAAAGTGCTAAAGTCCTCATGTTTTGCACCCCTTGGCACCCGTCAGGTCCTTACTGCAGTCGATGCCCGAGACCTTGCCTTTTCTTTTTTTAAATTTTATTTTTAATTACAGTTTACATTCACTATTATTTGGTATTAGTTTCAGATGTACAGCATAGTGGTTAGAAAATCATATATGTTACAGAGTGGTCCCCCAATATTTCAAGGACCCACCTGGCCCCACACATAGTTATTACAATATGATTGACTATATTCCCTATGCTGTAATTTGCATCTCTGTGACTATTCTGTAAACAGCCAATTCATACTTCTTAAGCCCTCCCCATTTTTTTACCCAGTCCCCTGACCCTACTCCCCTCTAGCAATCAGCAGTCTGTTCTCTCTATCTGAGTCTGTTTCCATTATGTTTGTTTTTGTTCTTTAGATTCCACATATATTAAGAAGTGAAATCATATGGTATTTGTCTTTCTGTCTGACTTAGCAGAATATCCTCTAGATCAGTGGTTCTCAACCTTCCTAATGCCGCGACCCTTTAAGACAGCTCCTCATGTGGTGGTGACCCCCACCCATAAAATTATTTCCGTTGCTACTTCATAACTGTAATTTTGTAATGTAAATATCTGATATGCAGGATGTATTTTCATTGTTACAAATTGAACATAATTGAAGCATAGTGATTAATCACAAAACAATATGTAATTATATATTGTGAAATATTTATTTCTAATTACAAATAAATGAAATTTTTTGTCTTGAATCATGGGTAACAGTCTTCATATAACAACAGTAAACTACTACATTGCTACACTTTGCTACACCGAGGAGCAGTCTGTTGGTTCCTAAGACCATGGGAAATATGTGTTTTCTGATGGTCTTAGGCGACCCCTGTGAAAGGGTCGTTCGACCCCCAAAGGGGTCTCGACCCACAGGTTGAGAACTGCTGCTCTAGATCCATTCACCCTGTTGCAAAAGATAAGATTTCATTTCTTTTTTAAAAGGCCAAGTAGCCAATACATTGCTTTTGAACAAATAAATGACTTAATTGGCAGTGAGCATTTTTATAATTATGGAGAATACACACAAATGAGGGATAGGATGATGCTAAGATGATGCTCAAATTTAGTTTCCAACTTTATCGTTACTCAAGTAGGTCTTGTTTTAGAACAGTGAACTGAGTCAATATGACCTCAGTAAAGATTCTGAACAATAGAATGGGTTTCTTCTGAAGAGAGAGTTGTTACAAAGGAGCATGAACTTTGAAGTGCACTCAGTACTAATGCCTTCTGAAGCAGTTATACAATTAGATGTGTTTCATTAATTGCGTTTCCTGAGCAGAGCAATTTGAAAGGACATGTTCCCTTCTGTCTTGCTGTCATGTTCTCATCAGTCCTTTCACAGATTAATCTGAAGGAAAGCAACTTCCGCTCAGCAGTGAGTTAAAATAAGCTACTGTCCCCATGATTATTACTTCATAGTGCTTTTATGCACATTCCTCGGTGCTTTTTAATTATATATAATTACTAGGGAACAGGGAGTAAAATCTGTTTAATCTAAAACGAAACATGCTAAATAATGTTTGCAGTTCCTGTTTTTTGGTTTGGTTTGGTATGACTCTAACTCAGGGAGGTCAGGTTCAAAAGTGTAGATCTTGCAGAAAGCGCAGCAACCTACATGATGAAACATTATTTATTTCATGGGTTGTGCTATTACTTTTTTTAAATTGTCATGCAACTTGGCGACTCAAGTAGTGACATCTGGATGCAGTTATTTCACATGCCAATTGTTTTCTTCTTATAAGATAATTGCAATTAACTGCAAAGAAGAGTTAAAGTTGGAGGTAACATATGGTGGCTTCGATATGATGATATGTTTTTACTACAGTTTTCTATGTGTACATTTTTATTAATGCTTAATATAGTAACATATTAAGATGTATGCCACTGGTCAAGAGAAGCATAGCTCAGTGGCTAAATCTCAGGTCCTGGAGACAGACTTGCTCAAACTATATCTAGTTATGTCATCTTAGGCAATTTATGTAAGTTCTCTGTACCTCTGTATCTTCATCTTTGCCATGAGGATACAATATTATCTGTTTCAAAGGGGTGTTGATAGAATTAAATGAATATATACAAATAGTGCTTAGGATAGAGAACTCAATGACTGGTGATTATTGTTATCAGTCAGGAAAGAGAAGCTCATGCTGCAACAACAAATAACTAAAATCCCAGTGGCTAGAAAGAACAAAGATTTATTTTTTGTTCAAGCTATATGTCCCTCTTAGAGTTGCCACTGTCTCAAATGTTGCCAATTGCTGGGGTAGAAAGCAAAATCATTCTGGAGGGTCTTGCACTAGCAATCAAATGCTTCATGCTGAAGGTGGTATTGTCACTTCAGCTCCTATCTCCTTGGCCAGAATTAGTTACATGGCCACCCTTGACCATCTGGAGGCCAGGAAGTGCCATTTTGCCTTGTGCCTGGAAAGCAGAGGGCAAACATTTTTGGCAACCAACCTTTATGACCTCCACAGTTTCTGTTGTCATTATGCTTCTGCCGTGAAAGCATTTGGTGCTCTCAGTTTGAGTGGCCTTAACTTTTTGGCTGCTGGCTGTCACTGTTGGTTAAGGAGAGCTACAGACTTCTGGGAAAGGCTTCAAGAGGCTGGAATGTGGGGGTGTCTTGGAGTACAGGAGGCTGAGCAGAAGGCTCTGTTTAGCTACTACATGTCAATCTGAGCCAATGAACCGTCTGCAATATAAATGACTTATAAATGTTCTCCACTAAAAAATTAAAAAAAAACACACAACTGTTCCAATACTTCAAAAGTGTCAGCTCAAAGACAATGTTGGAAATACTGTCTATACCTGTCCCTGCATCGATGTCCACCTCTTCTATTCAAAGTTCTGCATGGTCTCTCATGGCTTAGCAGCTCCTGGATGTGGTTTTATTTAGACATCCCAAGGGAGCATTTGTTTATTTGTCATGAATTTCCCCAGGGTCATCCAAATGCCAAAAACCAATGACTTATAGTTAGCTCTTGATTATCTATGCAAATGGTTGGTAATCTTGAATAATACAGATATGCCTTTAGTTGAGCTTCTTCTCCTCTGTTCTGTGGCCAAGATTCGGCCCCTTCCCTCCCCCCCCTTCAAATCCTCCTGCGGCTCCTTATACATAGGAAGGGTCACCGATTTATTAACCTCTCCTCTCTCAGATGGACTGGGCTCCATCTTGGGGGTGGGAAGGATGGTGGATGAAGGCTGGGTTTTGATTTCCTTTTGATCTATAAATATATTGATAATTTATTCTGGGCTTTCCTATTGCTGTAACATTGATGGAGAAAATAGCAGTGCAGTTCAGATTTCACAAGTCAGGACTGCTTTGCAGAAGGGGAGACCAAGGCAGATTCTCTTTCTGTAAGAATATTACTGGACAGGAGAAGTCCCACAGCCATCATCACTCCCCGCTCGCATCTGTCATGATGATACAGGCCTCCATGCTTTTCCTTATATTATCCCCTCCCCCCCCCACCCGCCCGCCCACATAAACTTTGGGGATGGAAATACATTCATTCACATGATAAACCTACCATTCATTATAGCTGAATGACTTAGGGAAAATGACCAGATTGCTCTGAGTTTCAATGTCTTTATTTGCAAAGTAAGGCTTAATAACATATAAATGTGAAGAGCTGTTGTGACAATTAGACAATACATGTCAGTTCTTGAATAGTCCCTGCCACATTAAGGTTCCACATCAATACTGGTTGTTATTAATTAAGGCCCAGGTTAGGTTTTATCTTTTCTAGGAACTCTAACCAAACTATTTCAAATTCTTCTACACAATGTATTGGTTTTCAACTAATGTATTAATTAGAGTAGGCTTACTTCCGGTAACAAATTAGCCTATGTGTACTGTGTAGGGGTTTTTCTCTCCTATCATAGACCAGGGAAGAATGCTGGAAGCCAAAGCCTAACAGTATTAGCATAAAAAACATTAGAAGGCAGGGGTAAAATCAGCACAAGTTTGCTCCTGCTGTGATTGCGATGGCTTGAGGCGATTTTCTGACCTGATAATCCTTACATTGTTTCCCAAACTTTACCTTTGATCTGCCTATATGCATTGCTAAAGGGAAAATATATATTTAAAGTGAATAAAAAGCAGACAGGACCAGACCCTTGGTTCCCCTTCTTGAAAGAGGTTTCCACCTGGCCCCCCAAGGCCTTCAAAATTCATATTTCTTGTATAGTGTATTCATTGTGTCATTGGACTTCATACAAGTCATCCTGAACCCGTTGTTGAGGTAATGGCCCAGGAAGTTCCAGGTCCAGATTGGAGGAGTTCGGAGAGGGTTGTCTCTGCTGTTTACAGTTATTTACAAATTCAGGATAGTGCTGCTTTGCTGTCCTCAACATACAGCCTCCAATGTCACCCCAGTAATTATCCTTGTCATTGTACCCCAGGGCAAGGGGACATGTATGAAGGAACATGTGTGGAGTGTTGCATGACTCAGATACTCCAACCCTGTCACAGTCCATTGGAGAGAAATGCTGTGAGATATACTGCAGCTGGCAGTATATCATTGCCCCACTGCTTTGAGGTGATCAGCTACTTGCCTCAGATTCAGACCCTTTATATATGTTAGGCATATTAGACACATCTTTTCACTTAAGCCAGCATTGCCTTGAATTACAGACCTTGTTTTAACTTTCACCTACAAAGTTATGTTCAATGACAGACACACAATAGTCATCCTAAAAATGCCTTTCAAATTGCTAGTGCTCCTAAATGAATAGAACTATTCTCTGGCTATCTCATACTTGGTTTCCATTGAACCTGAATACAACTTACCTTTGAGCAAAGTGAAATCAAGTTTTAACAGGTTGGTTAGGGATTAGATGTCTTTGACAGTTCATTCTTTGTAACAGTTTAAACAAAGGTAATAACAACAGAAACACTGAGAATTTTCCGGTGATATGTGGATTCCATTAACAATTTCCATTACTGAAGTTATTCATTATAATCATTTACTTGTACATAATAGATTCCATTAGGTTTTCAGTATTATCTTTTACAATGACAGATTCATACATATTATTTTCTTGAAGATAAATAATGTTTATGAAAATAAGCATAGTGGAAAATCATAATTTTGTAGGGCTTCAGGGTGGAATATCTGGTGTTATGCTTTTAAAAAACCTCTGAGTTTCATCTAAAAGCCTAATAAAAATACATTTCTAATAAAAATAGAAATCATGCAAATAGGAGCCAAAAAAAACCTATAAGAGACAGATTACTAGTTTTCAATACCTAGTTAACAATTTTTATCTCATCTTCTCTCTGTTAAAATAACTGGCATAGTTATTTTAACAACTGGATTCCAATTGATATAATACTTAGAAGTTCGTTCAATAATACATCTTTTAGTAAAAGTTATACTTAAAAAAAACACCCAGATAAATGCATGTGGTATTTGATGAGAACTTGAGAATGAGTAGTTTTTTTTTTTATTAAACTTTGCCAATAATTCTATTATTTTGGTGCCAGAGCTGGGCCAAGGGAAAAACAGGGCTTGCAGGGTAGACTTATCTATCTGCCCAGACAGACTGGCCTTCAAGATGGGACAGCATCTTATCCATCAGTACATACAATCTCAGTGTCTAGTGGGTGCCTAGTTTGTGGTGCACTTCAAGTATCTTTACTGGACAACTATGCTCTCTCTAGGAAGAGATGGACATCTTAAATGGTTGCATTTAGCTATCCTATCTAGTAAAAGAGCAATATGCAAATTGACCATACCTCTGTTACATTCACAAGCCATGCCCACAAGCCACACCCACTAGCCAATCAGGAGCAGATATGCAAATAAACCCAACCAAGATGGCTGCAACCGAGGAAAGCAGGAAGGAGGCTTGGGTTTCCCTGGCAATGGAGGAAGTCAAGCTTTCTGCCTACCCTGGCAGGCCCAGTCCTCCACTCAAGGCTACTAAATTTCAATTATAGAAGATAAATAAAGCCAACAAAAATGGCTGCAGCCACTGAGTGAGCAGGAGGCTTGGCTCAATTCCAGGCTACAAAGTTTCAATTGTAGAAGATAAATAAATTCCAGACACCAGGGCCTCCCCTTGGGTCTCCTGGGGGTGTGGCCAGCCTGTAAACCACCACAGGCCCCTCACCCAGGCTGCCTCACACCCCAAGGGAATCCCCACTGTGATCCAGGACACCCTTTAGGGCAAACCAGCTGGCTCCCACTGTGCACCAGGCCTCTATCCTATCTAATAAAAGAGTAATATGCAAATGACTGTCACTCCAACACACAAGGTGTGGTCAAAGATCTTGCCCCCATATGGACACAAGATGGCCACCACAAGATGGCCAGCAGGGGAGGGCAGTTGGGAGGAACCAGGCCTGCAAGGGAGGGCAGTTGGGGGCAATGAAGCCTGCAGGGGAGGGCAATTAGGGCTGACCAGATCGGCAGAAGAGGGAAGTTGGGGGTGACCGGGCCTGCAAGGGAGGGCAGTTAGGGGCAAACAGGCTGGCAGGGAGCAGTTAGGGGGTGATTATGCTGACAGGAAGAAGTGGTTAGGGGCAATAAGGAAGGCAGGCAGGTGAGCAGTTGGGAGCCAGCAGTACTGGATTGTGAGAGGGATGGCTGACTGCCCATTTAGGCCAAATCCTACTGGGCAGTTAGACATCCCTCAAAGGATTCCAGATTGGAGAGGGTGCAGGCTGGGCTGAGGGACTCCCCTGTCCCTGTGCACGAATTTCATGCACCGGGGCTCTAATCTATTAAAGACAAAAGAAGTTTCCTCTAGGGGGAGAAACCAAGAGGGCAGCATAAGTGAACACCTAAACTGCTGCCTTGCACAACAATTTCAAAACTACATCTAAAAGACAGAATGGACATCATCCAAAACCACAGAAAAGCTGGCTGAGTGGAAATTCTACAACTAGAAGGAAAGAGAGGGGCACATGGAGACTCAGAGGAGCTGCAAAAAGCTGAGGTACAGAGACACACGCACAGAGAGGACGGGCGGCTGAGTGCGTGGCTAGCTTTCTGTAGTGGGAGGGAGATGGAAACTCCCGATTGCATTGAACCCCAGTTCCGACTGCACTGAATCTCAGTTCTGGGTGAGACCCTGGGGTCTCAGAATCATATGGAGGGAATATTGACTGTTGTGAAAAGAGAGGAGCACACAGAAACTCAGGGGAGCCGT
The DNA here is from genome assembly GCA_011751065.1 of Lasiurus cinereus. Taxonomy (NCBI): domain Eukaryota; kingdom Metazoa; phylum Chordata; class Mammalia; order Chiroptera; family Vespertilionidae; genus Lasiurus; species Lasiurus cinereus. The sequence continues at coordinate 10,433,887 of JAAGEH010000304.1, forward strand.
GAAAGGCAGAGGTCTGGAGATGTGCATGCCAGTGCACACAGAGAGGACTGACTGCTGAGTGTGCCATGGGCTTTCTCTAGTGGGAGGAAGATGGAACCTCCAGTCTGCGCTGAACTTCAGTTCCAACTGCATTGAACCCAGTTTTGGGTGAGACTCTGAGGACCTAGGCTCATATGGAGGGAGTCTGGACTGTTGGGAAAAGAGAGGGGTGAATGGAATCTCAGGGGAGCCATGAAAGGCAGAGGTCTGCAGGCACATGCGTGAGTGAGTGCAGAGAGGACTGCAGCAATTACTGAGGGACACTGAGACCTAGGGGCCTCATAGGGCAGGGCTGATGGGAAGCCAGGGCTGTCTTCTTAGCGCTGAGACTCCACCCTATCCAAGCTGAGCACAGAAGCTTTTGCAATTTTGCAAGTCTTGTATCATAAGGCTGACTCCAGCACAGAAGTTCTCTTGGTGTAGACATAGCTGATCATCACAGCCAATTGGCCTGGAGGTCAATTCTCCCCAGTGATACCAATAGCAATCAAGACTTAACTACAACAAGGCTGTACACACAGTCCACAAAGGAGTGCACCAAGAATGTCTACCTCAGGTAACTGGGGAGGCTGAGCCACTGGGCCATAGAAGACACCTAGCACACAAAGCTACTTTACCAACTCAGGGAAGCAACGATATGTGGAGACAAAGAAACAGATCACAAACAAAAGAAATAGAAGAAAAGAAATGACTGGATATAGAGTTCAAAACTATGGTTATAAGGTGTTTCCAGAATTTCCCAGAAAAGGCTGATAATTTTAACGAAACCCTTGAGGATATGAAAAAGGACCAACTAGAAATTAAGCATACACTGACTGAAATAAAAAATAATATACAGGGATTCAACAGCAGACTAGAGGATCGCAAGAATCAAGTCAAAGATTGGAAATACAAAGAAGCTAAAAACACCCATCCAGAAAAGCAAAAAGAAAAAAGAATCCAAAATGTGAAAATAGTATAAGGAGCCTCTGGGACACCTTCAAGCATACCAACATTAGAATTATGGGGGTGCCAGAAGAAGAGAGAGAGCAAGATACTGAAAACCTATTTGAAGAAACAATGACAGAAAACTTCCCCCACCTGGTGAAAGAAATAGACTTACAAGTCCAGGAAGCACACAGAACTCCAAACAAGAGAAATCCAACGAGGACCACATCAAGACACATCATAATTAAAATGCCAAGAGCAAAAGTCAAAAAGAGAATATTAAAGCAGCAAGAGAAAAACAGTTAATTACAAGGGAGCATCCATACACTTGTCAGCTGATTTCTCAACAAAACTATACAGGCGGGTGGGAGTGGCAAAAAAATATTCAAAGTGATGAATAGCAAGAACCTGCAACCAAGATTACCCAGCAAAGGTATCATTCAGAATTGAAGGTCAGATAAAGAGCTTCATAGATAAGAAAAAGCTAAAGAAGTACATCACCAACAAACCAGTATTATATGAAATGCTGAAAGGTATTCTTTAAGAAGAGGAAGAAGAAAAAGATAAAGATAAAAATTATGAACAACAAATGCATATCAACATGTGGATCTAAAAGTCAAGTGAATAAAAAATCTGATGAACAGAATAAACTGGTAAATATAATAGAATCAGGGGCATAGAAAGGAAGTGGACTGACAATTCTCAGGGGGTAAAGGTTGGGGGGGTGCGGGAAGAGATTGGATAAAAGTCTTTACACTTATGGATGAGGACAGTGTGGGCAGGGTAAGGGCAAAGGGTAGGGTGGGAACTGGGTGGAGGGGAGCTATGAGGGAAAAAGAAGAACAATTGTAATAATCTGAACAATAAAGATTTATTAAAAATCAATTATTTTTAAATTTAGGCATATATATACACATATATATGCATATATATATTAAACATAATGCTATTACACATAGTAGACTATAGTATGAGGTAACCATAACTTTTATATGCACTGAAAAACCAAAAAATTTAGTATCTTCCTTTATTGTGATATTTGCTTTATTGCGGTGGTCTGGAACCAAACCCCCAATATCCCTGTGGTATGTCTATACTCTGATTTGTCTCTCATTTCCTGAAAAATTCCCTGGAAGGGAATTAGATCACACTTCATAAAATCGAACTGAACAAAAGTAATCTTTTCTTTATGATTCTGAAGCTAATTTGGGATATTGTACACCATAATAACTATTACTGTGAATATTATATAGTTTCACAAAAACTATTCTGGTTACTGGAACATATTGGGTGTTCAGGTTTTAGATCAGTAAGAGTTTATTACATTCAGACTTTGCTCCAAATTTTCGGATAATGAGAACTGGTAAAATGGCCACATACTAGTATATGATAGAGACTTGGAAGGAGATTTAGGGTTGAGATATTTTCTTTTCTAGACTCATGCAGGAGAAAGAGCTTGTCAAAGTCTAACTTCTGACCTATCTTAAAACTCTCTGCTCACTGCTCTTTTTCTAGCTCTATATCAGACTAAAATAGCAAGGCTCTGATCTGCTTGGCTCTGATATTGGTTCATTCTACATGAAATGGTTTACCCACCAAGTTAGCATTGTAGATTTCTTTAACTCTTCCATCTTTCCCCCCAATATCAACCTGAAATAAATGAAAAAGTATGTTGGTGCCAGACAGGAGAATGTTTCTATTCAAATCAAGAATTGCAAAGTCATTTGCATTTTGCTTTGCCCATATGCCATGGTAAGAACGTGAAGTTTTTAGAGCTTATTTTGCATCTGTACAGAGACTCTAAATTTAAATACAATTTTCCTTCACTGAACAAAGTAAGCAATATTTTTAGGTAAAGTTAATTGAATGCCTCTGAGTAGAAAACCAATTAAGAGCACCTTTAGCCATGCTGAAGCAGGCACCTGAGGTTCATAAAATATTCCTTGAGTACCCATGCCTGGAACCACCCAGGGATGAGAGGGCCTCTGTGTCAAGTCCTCTAGGTATTTGTACAAGTCATTCCCCTTCACTGGTGTCCAGGCCAGGCCTACCTTTCCCATAATCCTGTAGGGAGCTCAATAAAACTACAGGAGGTTCTGGGTGCTGCCTCGCAGCTCTATTCCTTATTTTCTAACTTATAGCCACTGCACTCAGTCTTGTCAAAGGGAAGAGCCGAGAGCAGCTAAAAGTTGTCCTTGTCTCCCTTAGTTCAAGCAAAGGGAGGGATTGAGGTTTAAATTGATGCTTCTTCTTTTTCATAACTCCACTTGCAAGCTTAGAGCTCATAATACTCCTCTTCTGTGTGTTATTTTACTTACCAGCCTGCTGATTTGGTAATATGTGAAATGCAAACTCTACTCAAAAGGCAGGTGATATAAGGATACTGACCTGGCCTAACCTGCCACGTGAGTCAACCAGCTGGTTTTGGTGGGCCTGAGAAAGGCTTTTAGTACCTTCTTAGTGTTTAGAGGAACTAGGGCAATTTGACATGGAGTTTATTAATTTAACAGCGATTTCACAATTCTGTTGGTTTTTTGCCAGTCCACTTATCTCACTTACGTACCTAAGTGATGTTTTTCTCTCCAGCCTCTAATTTTTCCCCCTAGGTCAGTGGTTTTCAACCTTTCTAATGCCACATCCCTTTAATGCAGTTCCTCATGTTGTGGTGACCCCCAACCATAAAACTATTTTCGTTGCTACTGCGAAAATAATTTTATGGTTGGGGGTCACCACAACATGAGGAACTGCATTAAAGGGACGTAGCATTAGGAAGGTTGAGAACCACTGCCCTAGGTCATCTGAGTTGGTCAATAGTTGGTGAGTCCAAGGAAAATGTGGCTGAAATGGAATGTACCCCAATTTTGCCATTGTTAGAGAAGTGCCAAGAAAATGATCAATGAAGAGAGAATTACATTTGGATAAAAGCAAGAGGTATTATGTGAAAAGACAGGTATGAGACCTGGAAGGGAAAGATGGGGGAAATTGTGTTGTATTAGCTATGGTTCTTTGGTTGCAAGTAGCACAATGTGATTACTTAGACCAAATTAAAAATAAATAAATTATATTTTTATGTTTTTAAAAAATTGAAATGCTACTGGAGTATCTTAACCAGCATTTGAGAATAATTGCTTGAGAGAGTTGCCCTTACCAGAATCTCACTCCAAAGTCTCCTTCTTTCTAAATTTCTCATGGGTTAATGTGTGTGTGTGTGTGTGTGTGTGTGTGTGTGTGTGTGTGTTATATAATGTTCTGAATGGCCTACATCACAGCAGACATCCACCCGGATCCATCAGCCACGACTAGAGTGCAGTAGACCTCATTTTTTGATACAGCTGCTGAGGGTCCACTATTAGGCTCAGGGCAGATCCCAAAGAAGCTGGGAAGGCACTCTCAAAAATGTCTAAGACCCATCCTTCTTTGTTGGCTTGAACATTGAATGTTCACAACATTTTTTTTTAGAAGAGTTTGCCAGTTAGATAGTTGGGGCTGGAGGAAAGGGTCCAAGGGTCAGTTTCAATGATAAAACATTGTCATTTGCCAACTTTGTGATTCTGGCTTTTACCTTGCCTCTATTTCCTTATCTGTATAACATCTACCCTACTTGCCTTACAAAGGCATTATGTGGATGAAAGGAGATGGTAGATGTGAAGTGTCGTACCCAGACAGGACTAAGCCTTGTTGTGGTGCCATTCTGTAAGGAATGCTGGTTCTCTGGGCTGTCCAATCTGGGCAGCAGGAAGCTGACTGCACTTGGCTGTGGGATCTATCTGTCTAGACCTATCGGATACCTATCTCGACCTGAAGTGATTCCTTACTTTGGGACTTTATAAAAAAAACAACAACAACATTTTTTATTAATTCAGAATGATTACACATCAGCTATGGAGTATGAGCCATATCGAGTTTATTAAATAGTATCTTCAGTAGGATTATGATGGTAACCACTGACGTGAAATATATCCCTTTGGCTTCCTTCTCATTAAGGAGGAGATGAGAATATCTTCCATTGGGTCCAATTTAAATTCTTTTCTGCTTCCCATCATCTATCACGGATGTGCTCTACTTGTACCCAATGCTGTTTTTTGAACATCCTTTTCTCAGGGCAGAACTTCCTGTAACATTTGCAGAGGGTTCTCAGTGTCTTCACCACCCTGTTTAAAACTGTCTTGGTCTGCCTGGGCTGCTCTAACAAAAATGCCATATACTGCGTGGCTTTTAAACAACAAACATTTACTTCTCACATATCTAGGGACTAGAAGCCCAAGATGTAGTGCCAGCAGATTTGGCTTCTGGTGAGACCTGCTTCCTGGTTCACAGACAGCTGCTTTTTGCTGGTTTTATGTGGTGGAAGAGGTCAGGGGGTCTCTTTAATAAGGGCCCTAGTGCCATTCATGAGGGCAGAGTCCCCAAGACCTAAGCACCTCCCAAAGACTTTACCTCCAAGTACTATCACATTAGGGATTAGGTGTCAATGTATGGATTTGGGATGGAAGATGCAAATATTCAGTCAATTCAAAAAATGTAGCCTTGTGTTAGAATCCTTACCAATCTTTGTCTGTGTTCCCAGATGCTTCTGTTCTGAATTGCAGTGAACTCAGGAGATGCCTGCTTCTGTGATGTACTGCTTGGAATGCATTTTGCTGTTAACTAATTGCAGTGGGTCTGACTTCTCTGTATGGGGGTGTCCAGTTCTTCATCCTCCTCTACAGGGCGCCAACTCTGATTTACTAGTCTATGTTTGTGAATCTCTGCTGAGCTGTGTGGTGGTTGTAAAGGGAGGCTGGAGCAGAAATGTATTGGAAACAGTACTCTTTGCCCTGATTTGAAGCTCAAAAGATAGTAAAATTTTGGCTGTTGTTCAATGTCAAAATTTGGGCAGAGGAGCAGAGGTAGGTCTTATCATACCCAAATGTGATTCTAACTGGAGTCCATCAATTCTCATTACTAGCTAAATTGGAGGCTAGAAAGATCATTTGGGAGCTGGACAGATATAAGTCTAAGCCTTCTCCTGGGCCTCGGTGTTATTTTCCAGATGCTGGTACAAGGATGCACTCTGCCTTTTTGGAGACAGATGAGTCACTTCCAGATGGAGGCAAAGCATTAACAAAACAAAACAAAACAAAACAAAACAAAACAAAAAAAAACCTCCCCTGAAAACCCTTCTAGTCTTTGCATCTAATCATTCCAGACCCGGTGGTGTGTGAGCCACAATGCCACCTTTGAGAGAGTATGATGGGGTACAGAGCATCTGGCACTGTGCCCCTGCAGACATGCATGCATTCATGAGGAATAACCGCCACTCAGAGGCTGCACTAACCTGGTTGGGGTAAATTTTTCTGGCTTCCCGCTTCACTCTCTTCCAGCAATTGCCTAGTCAGTGGTTGGCAAACTCATTAGTCAACAAAGTGGCAAACCGCAGCATCAGTACCCATTCCTTGGCCAGGGTGCCATAGTTAGTTGGAAAAAGATAACACTGAAACTCTAAAATTAGGTGTTTTCAAGACAGTTTTAATGCAACTCTTCTGCTTTCTCCCAGGTATAGGGTGGGGCAAAGGTAGGTTTACAGCTGTGAGTACCTGAAACTTGACTTTATTCTTGTATTATTATTTTGTAATTATTGTATTATTTTCCACAAATAACCAGAAGCCTACTTGCCCCACCCTGTATTTATCCTTCCTTTTCACACAGCTTGCCGCTTTTAATCTGGACTGTAGAAGGTAGAAAGAAAATAGCAAACCTGTACACTTTGGAGGGAATGGTTGGGGCATACTTTTTTCCTTTCTTTGTTTCCCAAGACTTTCAGATGAGAGGTTATGCTTAATTTTTTGGCTCAGTCGGGTGAGGTCTAGCTAATAAAAAATGAAGAATGTTTTTTCAGTAGAAGAGTGGTCATGAAAGAGAGGCCCCAGATAGACTGGGTTTTGCTGGGGTGGCAAAACCCCTCAAATCTCAGTAGTTTACTACAACTAGATCCATCATGGGTCAACTGAGATTTCTTCCATGTTGCTTCATCCTGAGGCCCAAGCTAATGAGGTAGTATGTATCCGAAAATATTAATGATATTGTTACAAAAACCAAACAAACAGAAAAATGGTGAGCCGTTTACAGTACTGGCTCTTAATCCTCCTGCAGTGGGGTGGGTATCACAGAAAGGGGCTCTAGAATATTTAGCAAGATTGTAGTAATACAATCTGCCACATCCAAGTATATAAAATATTTAGTATATGATAAAGGAGCATTTCAAATTACTGAAGAAATGGATAAAATAATAAGTGGACCTAGGAAAAATCAGTTAATTATGTAGAAAAATAAACAAAATTAGATTGTTTTCTCATGTCATACACAAAATTAGGATGGATTAATGCCAAAGAATTAGAAGAACTATGCATCAATAATTTATAATATTGGGTGTTGTAGGCTTCTTGATGTATAAAGCCAAAGGTGGAATCTTCAAAGTCCAAGACCAATAGAGTAGACTGACTATATGAAAAGAAAATCCTCCAGTAAGTAAAAACAATCAGAAATACCGAACTAAAGGTTACAACAAACAGGGTAAATGTTTTTGCCATTTAAATAGCAAAGAGTCAATATTACCACTGATAGAAGAGCTTTCATTTATCAGAAGGACGAAGAGGTGTGCTCCAGTTGGCTGTTCTAGATGGCGCTTATTATGAGGGAGGATGCAACCCAGAACTGCCCTCTCTTTCCTATCATTCCAGACTCACGGGTCTTTCCCAAGTGTCAGAGAATTAGTAATCCAAGCCAAAGAGATGAAGAGAGGGACTCATAAAGCCTCCAATTCTCTTTTTCACAAAATGTTTTAACTCAGCCCCTTGGAAACATTGTCTCTGCCTCTGACCCCGCTGAGCAAGTCTAAGTCAGAAGAAAGGGCAGGACCTTTACCAGGACCTTCCTTGTTTTCCTCTCCTCCTTGTCCAAGTGACTCTCACCGTAGAAGAGTAGCAGATCTTCTCTATGTCTGGGAGAGTGGGGTGGATGAGGGAGAAGGGTAATAAGGCCCCAGAGTACTCACATTCCCAACTTCCCTCCTTCTGCCAAAGGAGACTTGTCTTTCTCCCAATACATAAATTATGCATAAATGATCCCTGAAGTATCTCATGAAGAGTTCTTAAGAGTAGTCATATTCCAGACTGGGAGCTTCTCAAGGATATGATTTCCTCTATTCATATGTTAGTAGATTTGCTATCCAACTCTCCTGGGCAGAAGAGAGGTCATAAGCAAAATGGTGTCCTGTACTAATATTAGCATCATCCAGCTGATTGCAAATGCTTTTTAGCCTCAAAGGAGGACATCAAGCAGAAAGTCAGATGCTACCCTTTCCAGTGAAATGCCTGGACTCCTTAGCAATACTCTAAATTTCTCCACAGTGGCCTCAATAATTTTCCCCTTTCTTCTCCTAAATCATTCTCTAAATGATCACCCAACCAACATGAATTCTATATTTTAATTTCCATTTAGCTAACCCACCTTCTTCCACATTGTACAATTTTCTGGTTAACTATTTACATACCTATTTAGTGTTAATTCTCTTGTGTTATGAACTTTAGCTGGTCTGGCTGTTGGTATCTTTGCTAACCTATACAAATGTTGAAGGCAGGGAGAAGCTTTGTTCCCTGTCACCTTCAGTGTCTAGTACAGTGCCTAGCATGTATTAGGTCAATAAATAATCACTACATGAATTTGTGGCTAAGTGTTTCCACACCATGAAGGTAAGCAGTGCCTTGTTGAATGCTGAGCTGTGACATTGGGGGACCAGCAATTTCTGATTGTTGAGGCCTGGGCACTCCTCCTCCTCCTGCTCCTCCTTTTCCTCCTCCTCCTCCTCTTCCTTTTTCTTCTTCTTTAAATATATTTTATTGATTTTTTTACAGAGAGGGAGAGGGATAGAAAATTAGAAACACTGATCAGCTGCCTCCTGCACATCCCCTACTGGGGATGTGCCCATAACCAAGCCTTTCACTGGAATCGAACCTGGGACCCTTCAGTCTGCAGGCTGATGCTCTATCCACTGAGCCAAACTGGTTAGGGCCTGGGCACCCTCTTCTAAGGTTTCTATTTGGCCTTTATTCCAGCCTGGATATATCAGCAATGACCATAGTGGGAAAGTTCATTTCACTTTCAGTGACCACACCAGGATTATGGCTGTGCATTTTAGAAGAACCCAAATCAAAATGGCCCACATACTCTTAAATGCAGGTCAGCCATGGGTTGCTGTGTGAGAGTTCAATGTCCTTAGAGTCATTGGAGCCCCACTCATATTTAGCAGAAGAGAGCCTTCAAAGTGAGAGTAAGGTTTAGTAATTTAGCCTTTCTGTGCCTCATCTACAAAACAGGGATACTAATCTTACATCTAAAGTACTTATGAGAATTAAATGAAATAATAGAGGTAAAGCACTTAGTACCTGCCTCATAGAAAGCTTTGTGTATTTGTTAGCCATTATTGGTATTATGTAATTCACTAGCATGTCCTATAGCATCTTCAGGGCTGTGCTGTCACAGTCCATTACCAGAAAACACACCATCTCACCAATGATGAATCCTGAACACACCCAAAATCCAAAAAATGAAGTTTAGTAGGTTTTTCTTTTCTAATCAGACCTCCCTTCAACCATGCACAATCAAGGTGAGGACCATTCTTTTTGATTCCTACTCTTCTTTGGTTAAGGTCATATACCTCCATCCCAGGTCCAGGTGTCAGCTTGCTGACCTCCTAAGTAATATTCATGTGGTCAGGGTCAAGAGACCACTGTTTCAGGCTCCAGACTGCATAGATGAGATTGGCTTTCCATAGGCTTCTGTAGGAATAAGTCAAAGAAGTTTTAGAACCGAATCACATCTCACCTCCTTCTCCATTGCCACCATCATATTTCCTCTGGACCGTATCCCTGCCATGCAGCCCCTCTACCTCTATTCTTGCCTCCCACAGCACATTCTCCTCCTAGCACTAAGTCAACGCCCAGGATTACTTAAAACTCTCCAGAGTCTCCAAGTTGCCTCTAGAATTAAATCCAATCTTTGCCTTGATTTACAAAGTCTTGTGTGAAAGCTTACCCCTATATATCTCTCTCTCTGACCCATGATACCCTCTGTATACTCTCTGGGTTTCAGCCACTCAGCCCTTCATTCATTGTTTCAAATGCAAGACACATGTTTCTGCCTCTAGGAGCTGCCTTTCCTCTCCAAAGTTCCCTCTGGGATGCTCTCCTCTTGCATCCTCACATATCTGGCTCCATTCTTACATTCCATGCTCAGGAGCCTTCCCTGACCACATTGTTTAGCCATCCCTGCCTTCCCCCATTCTTCTTGAACCCTTGTGATTTTTTTTTCATAGCAGTTACTACTATTCAATATTTTGGGTTTTTTTTGTGGTTTATTGTCTTCTTCTTCCCACTAGAGATAAAATTCTATGATAATAGGGACTTGTCTTTCCCCATGTTCAACACTGCATTTCTAGTTCCTCGGACACAATAGGTACTCAATAAATATTTAGAGAATAGATAAATTCCTTAGAGGATGGTATCTACTTATCAAACCTCTCTTTTGCTATCCACAATTGTGATAGCTTATTGTGCTACAAAACTTCCTCCTTGGCAGGGAAGAAAGGGCAGGGAATGTGGCAGAAAATGTATCTTCTCTGCAGCTAGAAGCTGGTGTTTCTGTTTATTGTTTTATTGCATCAGCCTCTAGAAAGATGTTTTATAGGGCAGGATGCTGTGTCTCCAGCAAGAATGCAAGTCCTATTTCAGAGATGCCTGAAGTACAAAGATGCCTGGTTACTTTTCAAGGGTGTCATGTTTTCTTCTGGCTCAAGCTCATGCCTAGGAACCTGGATAAAATTCTACACTGGATGACTGGGTAGTTGGCAAAACTTCCCAACTTGTAAGTGAGCTGACTGCAACACATTAAAAGAAAACTGTGTTTTTTTTAATTAAAACTTTAAGGGATAAACTTAAATAGCCTGAAATTTCAAAATCTACACCGGCCTATAAATATGCTTGGCACAAGGAGAAAAATATAGAGTATGGATTCAAAAAGCCTGGATTTGAGTCACAGTTTCAGCACCAAACAAACTGGGTGAATAGAGAAATTCATTTTAATTCTTTAGTGCCTTGGTGTGGTAGTCATCGAAGCCTCCTCAGCTCTGTGCCAGCTGCAGGGGCATAACGGACAGATTCCAGTGCCCTCCTCCATTCCCGCAGTAGCTGCCCTCTGGATCCACCTATCCAAATTCCCAGGGGTCCTTCCAACCCAGTGGCCTGGCACTGTAGGAGAGCCATTCTGGATGTGTTTGAGATTTCTTCAGTAGGCAACTTTGGCTTGAGAACACCCCATCCCCAAGCCTGGCTGTGTCTTTCTTGGAGCTGTGCTGCAGCCCTAGACTTTTCTGACTTGGTCCCCCATTTTCCCCTCCTCATCCTCACAGGGCTTAGACCTGCTTTGGGTTTGATGGTTCTCCCTGTCAACTCCTCTTCTTTCCCTCAGTACATCACTGGCAAGTCTAACCTGTCTTGGATTCTGCTACTTGATGGACTCAACACATTTATTTTACTCATTTGTGAAACATGGTCCTCTGTCTAGGAGAGGGTTGTTAAACTCTTTGATTTACTCTTCTTTGGAGGGAATGGGTAGAATTTATCCCCAAATCGCTGTATTGTTGTTAAGATTAGAAAATGAGGTATGCAAAATTGCTGAGCATGACATCTGGCATACAGCTGGCACTCAATAAGGGAGAATGAATCTGAATAAATATCTTCTACTTTTAGGAAACTTCCTATATGGGGAAAATCTTTTCTGCCTTGAACTTCTGTGTTACTCCCAAGACAGATCAAACAGATGTATTAAGAGTGCCAGCAAGTCAGAGGCACTCTATTTTTTCCTTTCAAATTATTTGATGTCCTAGAGAAAAATACTAGAACTTCATGGGCCTTTATACTTACTTTATGGCTTGGCATTGTTTTTTAATAATTAACTTTATGTGGAGGACAGCATGGTATCCTTCTCAATGCTTTGGGCCTCTAAAAGGTCCTAACTGGTCCCTGTATCGCCTCTTCCCCTGCTGGGCCCCTTGGCTACTATGGTCAGCTGCCCCAAATCTTCTGCTGGGGCAACCATCTGTTTCCTGGGGCCTTCTTCCTGTGGGTTTGATGACCTTTGGGCTCAGGATGTTCCCTCTAGCTGCAATATGAAGAATAAGCTACAGAGGGCAGGTGTAGAAATAGCAAGATGGTTAGGAGGTTACTGGAGTATTCAGGTGATGACTAAGAGTGAGCAATGGAGATGGAGACAAAAGGAGAGCGTTGAAGTATTTAGGAGGCACCAGCCACAGAGGAGGTGAGGATGAGGGACAAGGAAGTGTCAAGGATAACTCCTGGGTGTCTGAACTGGATGACTGAAGAGACAGTGGCTGCCTGGCTCTGTTTACCCTTAATCTCTGTTTTTAGGCATAGTTTGTCCCTTTATATTTTAAAGTCTGAAGAGTTGCACTTTACTGTCCTAAGATATCCTGTACCTGCTGTTCAGTGGCTTGGCTGCCCTGAACACAAGGCCCAGTGCCATGCTTCAGCTGCAGTAATAAGGAGGGGGGGACAGTAGCCAGTCATATTCTGATCAGCTTCCCTCAGATTTTTTTTTTTAAAAAACAGCTTTATTAAGATATAATTTACATGCTACATAATTCACCTATTTTAACTATACAGTCAATGGTTTTTAGTATGTTCACAGATATGCACAACCATCAACACAACTAATTTTAGAACATTTCCCTCACCTCCAAAAGAAACCCAGGACCCTGTAGCAATCATCCTCTCTTGCCCTCAGCCCTGGGCAACCATTCATCTAATTTCTGTCTCAGAGGTTTCCCTGTTCTGAGCATTTCATATGAACGGAATCATATGTGGTCATGCACAGTCTTTTATGAGTGGCTTTTTCACTTAATATAATGTCTACAAGATTCATCCATATTGTAGCATATATCGGTACTCTGTTTCTTTTTATAGTAGAATCACATTCCATTGTTGGGATGTACCACGTTTTGTTATCCATTCTTTGGTTGATGGGTGTTTGGCTTGTTTCCACCTTCTGGTTATTGTAAGTAATGTTACTGTAAACATCCGTGTACAAGTCTTTGTGTGGACTCATCCCTCAACATTTTTATAATCTGTCTCATCGCTCTGATCACATCCAGGCCAAGTAAGCAGCAGGATATTAGCTGGGGTGACTAGATCCACACTTGCTGGTCAAGTGAAGGGACTTAGTCTTATGCCTTGTTTGTTTGAATCTAAAGAGTTTCTTTATTTTGCTCCCACTACCTCTGTGCCTACTCACCATTTTTGCCCAGTTGGTAATAGAAAGAAGGAAGATAGGGCAAATGTAAGAACCTGTATAAATAACCCTTCCTAGTAATAAGCCTAAACTGTTCTCTGTCCACTGACCCTTTGCTCATTCCCACTGAGGCCTCCAGGTCATATAAGTATCCCCATTGCTCCTGGATGCTTATGAGCATTTCAGATAACTGTATCCGCGATCACCAGCCCTCTCTGCTTCTTGTCCCCTGGTGGGGACTTGGCCATCTGCCAATCACAGCAAAATGCCTTAATTCCTTCAGCACATGTTCAGGGGCGGGGCGGGGGGGGACAGGATGGGGGTCCCCTGTGTGCGCAGCTGCAGGCATAACTCTGCTGCCAGAGCAACAGGAGCACAGCTGCTTCCCAGCTTCCAGGCTGTCGGGAGGGGCCGAAGCACTGGACTTTACCTCCCACCCAGAGTGCAGCTGAACCTCATTGGATATCTGGGCCTTGTTGGGTCTTCACTCTAGCGTCTGTCCAAGCTGGCTCCCACAGGCTGGGGCCACAAACTGTTTGGTGCCTCAGGGTCCTGGAAGAGGTGGCCAGCCTCCTGCAAAGAGCTCGTCAAATTTTCCAGAAGTTAGTACCGATAACCTGGTGTTCACAATGCTCTAGCTACCGGTTCTTGTCTCTGTCTCCTACTTTTTTGAAATGCCCACACAAGCAGTGGAGAACTGGGATCCATTTGTATCATTTCCTGAGAGCTGAATGCAGCGTCTCTTCCCAACTCTGCATTTAGTCATATTATGGTAATAGCTTGAATTCAGCGAGGTGGGTGTTTACGCTACAGAGTTGGCATGTGCTATGAAGCAGGGGTTTTATTTTCCTCTCAGAGAGCAGGTTGTTAAACATTTACCAGCATATAACTGCGCACAGATCTCTGCTACTCTGGTGTGGGAAAAGGCTGTCTCTCTGGTTTTGATGGGCATATTGGAATCTTTGGCTATTATAAAAGATATGGATCAAGAGTATGATGCAAGAAAGACCACATTAAAATCTTACAAATTATCTCCAAAGAGTTCCTTCCACCTTTTCTTGCTTCTTTCCTTCCTCCCTCCATCTATCCCTTCTCTCTCTCTCCTTAGATGCTTTATTACTAAGCAACAGCCTCTGTTTGCCCATAAACCAACTGAGCAGACAAATGCAGGACAGATCCCTTTCCTTTCTCCCGCTCTCTCTTCCACCTCCTCCGTTCCACCCTCCCACCCTTTCTTTACCCCTTCCTCTCTCCCTTTCTCTTTTCTTCCTTTCTTCCTTCTTCCTTTCCTTACTTCTCACCATGTGCCAGGAGCTGTGCTGAATTCTGGGATACAAAGATGCATATGTTTAACCTCTGACCACATCACTTCTTCCAGTTCTCTTCTCATGCTCCAGTGTCTTTGCTTACAGACATCTTCCCACCTACCTGGCTGATGACAACTGTACCTCTGATGTGCTCTTCAGACGTCCACTCTTGGCACCTTTTCCTGAGCCACATGAGCATTTCGACTTGGGCCATCCCATGCATCTCTAACATGGCCTCAGGATAGGAGGTCTTCTTTGATCCTCTCTCACTATGCTGTCCTCTTGTCGGCAGGGCCTGGGTGTGATTCATCCTTGGCCGCTCAGTATTACAGCTGGGATAATGTAGACAATGCATTTTGCTGAATTGAATGGAATACTCAAGACTCTTAAGAAAGAGAGGAGAGCGGAAATCGGTTTGGCTCAGTGGATAGAGCGTCAGCCTGTGGGCTGAAGGGTCCCAGGTTCTATTCCAGTCAAGGGCATGTACCTTGGTTACATCCCCAGTAGTGGGTGTGCAGGAGGCAGCTGAACGGTGTTTCTCTCTCATCGATGTTTCTAACTCTGTATCTCTCTCCCTTCCTCTCTGTAAAATATCAATAAAATATATTTTTAAAAAAAGAAAGAGAGGAGAGAAATTACACTTACAGAGCACCTACTGTGTGCTAGTCACCACAGTAGGCACTTTATGTTTTATTAAATTGGATCCTCAGCAAACAGTAATTACTGCCCCCTTGTTGGCTATTGTTGAGCACAAGGTGCTGTGGAAGCTCAGAGAAGGGGTACATAAACTAGGTTGGTTAGAGAGCATCCCCACGGAGGCAATAACTCACCTGATTTTGGAAAGTACAAGTAAGTTGGCCCACAAAAAAAAACAGGAGGGACAGTGGAGCAGACAGATGACACGTGTTAAAGCTCAGAAATGTGGAATGGCTGGGTGAGTCCTGAGAAGGAGATAGCTGAAAGAAGTTGGAACGTAGAGCATGAAGAGTGTGAAGGCTGAGCCAGATCACAAAGTCTCTGTAAGCAGAGGCGTTGAACTCCATGCTGATTAACTTCTGGCTCTTGTCTTAAATCTGAAGGAGATACTGTACTCTCTAGCTTCTTCTCAGTGAGAAACTCATGGCTCACAGCTCTTAGGCTGTTGCTGGCCCATGTATGTTGGTATACTCACTGGCCTGAAGATGGGGTCTTCCAGGGAGGTTTGCTTTTGCCTGGGACAGTCATGAGGGCATCATCAACCCCAAACCACTAAATTCTTTGCCTGAGGATCTGGGGTATAATGAAAGTATAAATACAGACCACAAAGCTGCAGGAGTGGCTGGTAGTTCAGATTCTCCAGGGAGCTCTCCCTCCCCCATTGGCAATATGCAGACATGCATGTTTTCTTGCATCCCGTTCTGTGAGATCTGTTCATTTCTCATCTCTACTTGCACTGGAGATATAACTGGTTGGTGTTCCAACTTTGTGAAGAGACTTTCTGTTAAGCTACATTATTTGGGGTATTTTCTTAATGGTGCCTGTATTTTGTGAATGGTTGTGTTGTTGGTTTTTTGTTTGTTTCTTTGTTTTTTAATTTTCACCCAAGGATGTGCTTAGAAAGTGAAAGGGAGAGAGCGAAAACTATTGATTGGTCACCCTCCATGCTCTCCCCAACTGGGGATCTAATTCACAACCCAGGTATGTACCCTGACCAGGAATTGAATGGGCAACCTTTTGGTGCACAGGATGACGCTCAACCATCTGAGCCACTCTCACCAGGCTGTATGTTTTATATTCAATAGGATCTTAGGTTCATTTGAACATAGCAGTCAGCTCATCAGTGGTTGCTCTCCTTAATACTCTCATGGTGTTGAATGTTTAATAACCTATCCTTCCTTACCTGTGGTGATTATTACAGGGTTCAGTCCACAAAACAGAGGCCTCTCTAGGTATTCCATGCATAAAGGGTGGTTCTCAAACGTTTTCCATAAGCTGCAGTGATTCTGAAGAATCTTACAGAAATTTCATCATCACCTCAATCTGCTACAGTCAAGCCGGTGGCTCTCAAGAGGCGACCCTCTGCCCCCACATCTGCCTGCAACCACCTCCATAAAGGAGACTAGCATGGCTTCTGCTTCACTTCTGCATTTCAAGCATCCAGGGGTACCTCTCTTTGGCAGAGACTAGCCTGGCTATCTGTGCCTAGCACAGAACTGTGGAATGTGCTGCAGATGCTGTGTGAAGAGGTCCTGGAAAACCTGGGGGAGCTGGGCATGTCAGGGCTGGGGAGGTGGTGGACAGGGGTTCAGCAGCCAGAGCCCATCGAGAGCTAACAAGTTTCTTCTGTCCCAAATAGAAAAGTCTGTGATCATTAGAAGGTTGATGCAAGTGTCACAATATTCAGCAAATTTCACAAATGTAAGCAATATAGGAGTGGAGGACAATATGAATGATCAGAAACCCCTCTTAATAAGAGTGGCTGTGGGCCCTGCCATGGCTGGGCATCAATGTATCTTGCATTGTCCTAAGACTGCAGATGTAGTATGTGCCATGAGCTCCACTTAAGATTTCTATTTGGTATTTATTATTATTATTATACTTATTCTAGATATTCATGAACAAGGGGATCAAAGAAAAAAGGTGTTTCCTTCCTACCTGTTTTCCTAAGCACTTGCAGAAATAAACAACCAGAGATTATAAAGCAGGAGTCTGCAAACTATTTCCTGTGAGCTGAATCTTGCCTGCCACCTGTTTTTGCAAATAAAGTTTTATTGGACTAAACCATACTTGTTTGTTTACATGCTCCTTTCACACTGGGTGCTTCGTCGTAAAAGAGTCTGGTATGGCCCACAAAGCCTAGAACATTTATTATCTGGCCTTTTATTAAAAAAAAAATAAAGAAGTTGCCCAGCTCTGCTCTTTAGAAATATAATTTATTAGTATAATAACTCAAGTCCAGTTAAAAATAAATATTCCCCTTTAACGTTTATCTTCCAATGAAAACCCTCAGTCCTTTTTGGCAAAAAAACATCTTTTTGACTTTGATTTTAACCAGACTTACTTTCTAATCACCAGCTTTAATAGAATATCTGACAACAGCTGAACAGAATTAAAAAATGAGATTTCATTTGCAGAATCCACAGCACCACTTTCCTCAACGTGTGCCAGCTATTAAGAGTTAAGCATGTTGAGTTTTAACAGGGACCCACAAGGAGGGGAATCAGAGTAATTCCAAACCCAAATCACGGTAGCAATATCGCATATAAATCTTATATGCATAACCTAGTCAGGGTGGCGAGAATTCATTTTACTGTAGGGAACATGGCTACAAATCGCAATGAAAGCTAATTGATCATTTCAACTGTTTAGTCGGCTCTGCTTGATAAAAACAGTGATGGGAGAGATTATCCAGCAGAGAGATTATCCAGAGGTGGAAGTGAATCAGACACGTCTTCTGGCTTCCCATTTCCTAAGGGCCGAATATTCCTTTCTGGTTGGACATATCTGCCTGCAGATGACTGGGGTCTTCAGTCAGGGCTGTTCAGATCTCTTTGGAGAACACGGGAACGTATCTTTCTGCTTGAAAGTCCCCAGGGCTGCCTCGTAGACACTGGCACTAAGGGATTGTTAATGAGTCTGGGAGGTAGACAAAGTTTTAACTCCTGCTACATTTCTGACCTCATTTCCCACCATCCTGACCCTGGCTCACTCCTGACACATTGCTCTGCATGTTGCTCCTCAGGCACACCCAGGGGGCTCAGAGCTTTGCACGTACAATCCTTCTGTTCATTACTCTCTTCTTAAATATCTGCTTGGCTGCCTGACATCCCTTAGGTATCTGCTAAAGCATACCCTTAAGAGAAAAGTCTTTCCTGGGCAATCATTAAGACAGAATGCACTGCCTTCTTTCCATTCCTCTCCACCCACCTTTATTGCTTTGTTTCCCCCATAGCATGCATGTATTACCATCAGGCTTACTATGTGCTATTTCTTTGGTATTGCCCATTTCCTCCCTGGAGGTCAGACACTGACACTTTGATTTATTCACCAGCATATTACTAACTTCCAGAACTTAACACTTGGCACATAGAAGGGACTCAGTAAAGGTTTTTGAATGGATGCATGTGTGTGTGTGTATGAGTGCTTGCTTTTTATTTAGAAGGAAAAAAAAACACAGGAAGCATCTTGTGTTATGCTTACTGAGCCTTCCAAACATGCCTGCTACCTTCATTTCATCCATGGCAGCACCATGAAGCTGTTAGGGCACATATTTAGTTCCCATACGGACCTGGTTCAAATCCGCACTCTGCCATTTAATGGCTATGTCTGTAATTTAATCTCTCCAATTCTCAATTTTTTTCACCTGTGAAATGAATATAATAGTAGTACTTATTTTATAGATGTGGTAGCATTGAATGAAATAATAAATGCAAAGCACTTACCTTGATATGCAATATGTATTTTAAAACACAGTCTTTGTTATTTCACACATATTTGAGTAGCACACAGGTTTCAGTTCAAAGTGACTGTCGCCAGATTTCCGAATCTGGCTCAATATTGTATAATTAACTGCTGAACTAGAACCTTTACTATGAGTTTTAAAAAAATTATTAACGTGATTAAATGGTGGATAAAATATGTTATTACTATAAGGTTAAGAGAAAACTGGAAATCAGTTCAGTTGAGGGGCTGTCTGTTTCGTATTTTTGCTCTACAGAGAATTTAAAAAATGTATTTAGTCAAATTAGTGTTGTTTCCCTTATGATTATAGTTTTTTTTATACCAATCTTGGAATTCCCCATTGTAAGATAATAAGTACATTAATACATTATTTTATTATAAAATTTTAATAACTACTTTTTGCATTTGGATCTTAGACCTCTCTAGAATTTATTTTGATGTATCATTATTTTTTTAAATAGCTATCAATGTATCCTTAATTAAATAATCCAGTACTTCGGTATTGTTCACATGGGACATAATAATATCCTTTAATGTCTAGTAGGGTTGGTCTCCTTTTGCTTTTAATTCCAGCTGGGAACAAGCCCTCTGATAGGTTAAATTACAATCTTGTTGATTGTATAGAAAAAAAATTATCAGCACAATGTCAAATCTTTCTACCCATGAACAAAATATCTATTCTTTTTATTTGATTACTTTTATGCCTTTTAGTCATATTTTAAGTTTTGGTTAGTGTTACAGAGTAGATTGAAAGACCAGAGAATCAGGTTGGGAAGTAAAATGGGAACCAGAATAAAAATTATATGACTGTTAAGATATCACTGTGGGAATGAATGAACTCTAAGGCAGTTTCTTTTGCCTTCACTATCTGTGAGACAAAGTCCTAAGAGAAAGTCTGGCTGGACTTAGGATAACCTGCCTTTTTGTATCCAGAAAAAGTTCGGACAGAACAAATTTCAGGGACCTGTTCAAGAAAGCAATGGATATGTGGAATCTAAAGAACAATATAAATGAACAAAACAGAAACAGACTCATAGATACAGAGAACATATTGCCAAATGGGAAGGGAGTTGGGAAATTGGGTGAAAAGATGAAGTTTGGCAGCAGGCAGTGAGGACCATTCAGCTAACAGACTGACGTTTCAGTGTTGGTATCCAATGCTAGATGTAAGCACTAGTATTCATTTATTAATATATTCACTTGCTTAGCAAATGCATACTGATTCTTCCTATCTAGCACAATAATGTCAGAAGGACTAGTCTAGTGGTAAAAGTGGACATTTGTTCATTTTTAAATTTACTCAGCAAGTATTTATTGAATAACTAGTAGGTGTCATACACTGGTCTTGGTTTGGTATGAAAAGCCTAGGGGAGCTCTGTTGTAATCTTGGGAATTCACCCAATCTGCTTTTTGAATGGTGCTATAGATTGAATTGTGTCACCACAAAAAAATTCATGTTGAAACCTTAAGTCCCAAAGTGATGGTATTTGGGAATGGATTTTGGGACATAATGGGTTTAGATGAGGTCCTAAGGTAGGGCTCTCAGAATGGGATCAATGCCCTTAAAGAAGATATATCAGAGAGCTTTCTCTCTCTCTCTCTCTCTCTCTCTCTCTCTCTCTCTCTCTCTCTCATTGTCTCCCCCTCACCCTTTCCCTTTCCTGTGAAAACAGAGGGAAACGACAGCCATCTACAAATAAGTAAAAAGCTCTCACCAGAAAATGACCGTGCTGGCACCTTGATCTTAGTTTCCCATAACTGAGAGAAAATACATTTGTGAAAACCCAGAAGTCTATGGCTTTTCTCTACACTAATAATGAACTCACAGAAAGAGAAATTAAAAAAGCAATCCCATTTACCACTGCAACAAAAAAAATTAAGATACCTAAGAATACACTTAACCAAGGGGACAAAGGACCTGTACTCAGACAATTTCAGGATACTAAAAAAAGAGATAGAGGAAGACATGAACAAACGGAAGAATATATAATGTTTATGGATTGGTAGCATCAATATCATTAAAATGTCTATACTACCCAAAGCAATCTATAAATTCAACACAATCCCCATTAAAATACCAATGGCATACTTCAAAGACCTCGAACAAATTCTCCAAAAATTCATCTGCAATAAAAAAGACCCCAAAATAGCTGTAGCAATCTTGAGAAGGAAGAACATTGTTAGAGGGATCACAATACCAGATATTAAGCTATACTACAAAGCCACTGTTCTCAAAACTGCAAGGTATTGGCACAAGAACAGACATACAGACCAGTGGAACAGAACAGAGAACACAAAAATCGACTCAAGTCATTATGCTCAATTGATATTTGACAAAGGAGGCAAGAGCACACAATGAAGTCAAAACAGTCTTTTCAATAAATGGTGTTGGGAAAATTGGACAGATACATGCAAAAAAGAAAGAAAGAAAGAAAGAAAGAAAGAAAGAAAGAAAGAAAGAAAGAAAGGAAGGAAGGGAAAAAAAACTAGACCACCAACTTACACCATACACAAAAATAGACTCAAAATGGATAAAGGACTTAATCTAAATTGGGAAACCATAAAAATCTTAGAAGAAGCCATAGGCAGAAAAATAGCAGACATTTGTTGTAGGAATATCTTTATCAATACAGCTCATAGGGCAATGGAAACTAAAGAGAAAATAAACAAATGAGACTACATCAAAACAAAAAGCTTCTGCACAGCAAAAGAAACCATTAACAAAACAACAAGAAAGCCCACTGCATGGGAGAACATATTTGCCAATGTTATCTCTGATAAGGGCTTAATCTCCAACATTTATAGGGAACTCCTACAACTTAACAAAATGAGGATAAACAATCAATCAAAAAATGGGCAATGGCCCTAAATAGATACTTTTGAAAGAGGGCATTCAGAAAGCCAAAATACATATGAAAATATGCTTAAAGTCACTAATGATCTTAGAGATGCAAGTCAAAACAACAACGAGGTAGCATTTCACATCTGTCAGAATGGCTATTATCAACAAATCAACAAACGACAAGTTCTGGAGAGGATGAGGAGAAAAAGGAACCCTTGTGCACTGTTGGTGGGAATGCAGACTGATGCAGCCACTGTGGAAAACAGTATGGAGTTTCCTAAAAAAAATTTAAAAATGGAACTGCCATTTGACCCAATAATCCCACTTGTAGGACTATATCACAAGAAAACAAACACTAATCAGAAAGGATATATGCACCCCTATGTTCATAGAAGCACAATTCACCATAGCTAAGATTTGGAAACAGCCTAAATGCCCATCAACAGATGAATGGATTAGAAAACTGTGGTACATCTACACAATGGAATACCATGCTGCTATAAAAAAGAAGGAATTCTTACCATTTGCAACAGCATGAATGGAACTGGAGAGCATTATGCTAAGTGAAATAAGCCAGTCAGAGAAAGATAAATACCACATGATCTCACTCATTTGTGGAATATAAAGAACATTACAAACAGATGAACAAAAATAGATAGAGGCAGAGAAACATCAAACAGACTGTCAAACTACAGTGGGAAAGCTAGAGAGGGTTGGGGGAAGGGGAAGGTAAGAGATCAACCAAAGGACTTGTATGCATGCATATAAGCACAATCAATGGATGCAAGACACTGAAGGGGGAGAGGGGAGGGTGGTGAGGACATGTGCCGGGGGATAGAAGAGGCCAGGGGAAGGTCAATGGGGAAAAAGGACACATATGTACTCCTATTTATAATAATTTAAACAATAAAATAAAATAAAATAAAATACAATAAAATACAATAAAATACAATAAAATACAATAAAATAAAAAGCCAAAACTGGTTTGGCTCAATGGATAAGCGTCTGCCTGTGGACGGAAAGATCCCAGGTTTGATTCTGGTCAGGGGTATGTATCTTGGTTGCAGGCACATCCCCAGTGCGGGGTGTGCAGGAGGCAGCTGATTAATGTTTCTCTCTCATTGATGTTTCTGGCTCTCTATTCTTCTCCCTTCCTCTTTGTAAAAAAAAAAATCAATAAAATATATTTTTTTTTAAAAAGAAAGAAAAAAAATTTTGTCATTTAAGCCAGCCTGCCTGTGGTATTGTGTATGGCACGCTGAGCTGATTTTAGTTCAGATGGGAGAGGGGCTAGTTTGTTGCTCGAGGAAGGCACATCTCTAAAACTGGACGTTTTGCTCATTAAAGCTTAGTCTGAAATGCTTATAACTTTGGTGTAGAAATCTCAGAGAAGGTTTATTAAGAAACTACCTTTATCCTGAATTGTCAGGGAGTTGGTCTTCAGATCTTTTGACAACTAATTTCTCCAGCTTCAAATTTGTTGAAAAAGAAGAATATCTCTCTATATAAAAGCCTAAGTGACCATTGAAAAGGAATGGACCACCAAACAGGCTGCGTGGGGCAATCAGGTTGGCAGAGTGGACAGTAAGGGATGACCAGACCAGAGGAGGGGGGCAGTTTGGGGCAACCAGGCTGCCATGGGGGGCAGTGAGGGGCAACCAGGCAGATGGAAGGGGTCAGTTGGAGCAACCAGGCCAGAAGGGGGGGTAGGGGGGGGTAACCAGGCTAACAGAGGGGGGAAGTTAGGGGTGACCCGGCTAATGTGGGGCAGTTGGGGGCAACCAGGCCAGCGGAAGGTGGGGGGAGACAGTAAAGGGCAAACAGGCTGGTGGGGGGGCAGTTAGGGCAACCAGTCTGGCAGGAGGGCAGTTGGGGGTGACCAAGGCATCAGGGGGGGCAGTTAGGGGTGATCAGGCAGACCGGCAGGTGAGCAGGTAAGAGCCATCAGTCCCTATTTGCAAAAGGGATGTCTGACTCCTGAACATCGGACCTAACCACTCTGCCTGCGGGATTGGTCCTAAACTGGCAGTTGGATATCCCCCGAGGGGTTCCAGATTGGAAAGCTTGCAGGCTGGGCTGAGGGGACCCCCACATGCACAAATTTTGTGCACTGGGCCTCTAGTACTGATAATAAAAATAATGTAATGAGTTTCAGTAGTAAATTGAGACTAGAACAGATTAGGATTAGTAGGAAGCTCAGTTATTAAATAGCAGATATAAACATAGTTGCATGAAAACTTGCTGAGGCATAGCAAATATTGGGGCTGTTTATTAAAGAAATGCTGTGTAATAAACAGCAGGAGAAGTGAGAATGGAAAGAGATTTCTGGAAAAAAATTATAATAAGCAACTAGAGAGAAGTATTGGTTTTGTTCACAGATGATTAGAAGTGCAGGACACACGAAGGGCCTGATGCTACTGACAAAGCAGCATTTGGTTGAAGGACACGCAGCAAGAGGACTGGACTGTCGGGGTCGTTTTGGTCCATTGTCAGAAACTCACTGCCCTGTAGGCTGTTCCTCCTTCCTTAAGAATGGTGCTCTCCTGGGATGTAAACTTTGGCTCTGCACATGGGAATAGCCCAAGGCATACCTTTTTTGCAATTGGTTTCATACCTTTGCAGAAGGTCCAAGGGCAGCATGGATAGCATGCTAACATTTGGATGATAGGAATAATTACCCCCCCCTTTTTTTTCCAAGTCTGGTCTCTCCTCATATTCAATGTAATTTTAACAATATAAAGAATTTTTCTAGTTCCTCCATTGGCAAATTTATTAGAAGTACTCCAATACACCATTTCTATGAATAACTTTATTAAATTATGCTCAAGGAACCAAATCCTAGTGACTAGCCCTTCTCTTCAACAAACCTGACATGGTAGGCAGATGCCCCTCTCTCCCCCTTAAGATGTCTACATCCTAATTCCTGGAACCTATAAATATGTTACATGGCAGAGGAAAATTAAATTTGCAAACAGAATTGAAGCTGCTAATTAGGGAAATTATTCTGGATTGTCTGGATGGACTCAATGTAATCACAAGGAATTTTATTTGATTTTAAAATATTTTTATTGATTTCAGCAAGGAAGGGAGAAGGAGGGAGATAGAAACATCAATGATGAGAGAGAATCATTGATCGGTTGCTTCCTGCACGCCCCACTCTGTGGATCGAGCCCACAATCCAGGCATCTGCCCTGACTGGGAATCGAACTGGGACTTCCTGAAGTATAGGTCAACACTCAACTACTGCATCATGCCTGGATTTTTAAATGTGGAAGATGGAGGCCCAAGAGTTAGTGTTCAGGTGATGTGAGGATTTGACTTTCCATTGCTGGCTTTGAAGATGGAAGGGGGCCATGAGCCAAAGAATGCCTTCACAGGCTAAAAAAAGCAAGGAAACCAATTTATCTGTAAAGCTTCCAAAAAGGAACACTGCCCTGCCAACACCTTCATGCTACCCCAGTTAGACCCAGGTTGGACTTCTGATTTTTATAACAGTAAGATAATAACATTTTGGCTGTTTTATGCCACGATGATGGGTAGTTTGTTACAGCAGCCACAGGAAACTAATACACTCGCTACACATTTTGTCTAACACTGCAAAGGCAGAATAGGTAAGTGGTTAATACCATCAGGAAATTAAAGAATATGGTTATATACCCCCCTGGGATTCTGGTCCAACACATTCAGAAATAGCACATAAGAATTTGTGTCTCTCCTAATACCAACATTTAGATCAGAAAGCATTTTGATCATTCATGTAATAATTGAAATAAAAATTATAAAGACTGCTGAAGTAAAATAGCCTTATGGAAGATTTAATATCAATTCTAAATTTTAGTTTCTTTGGAATGAATGGATCCTTTGAACCACTTTGTCTTTTACCAAATTGGAGGATATGTAAAATGACACATGAGGAAAATTTCACCTATGAAAACAGATCTTTTGAAAATGTACTAGTAATTGTTCTCAACCTTAAGTTCTTATGCAAAATTTCAGTATTTACACCTAAATTGTAAATCCTGCTTATTGGGAATAATTGGGATAATAATGCATTACTGCTCATTGTTTTATATGTCTTTAGATGGACCTTTTATATGGACCTTTTCCAGATACTGGTTTACCTGGAATGTACAAAACTGGTGCACAAGTTAATGCATATCTCTAAGTTTCCTGCTCTGAGCTATTGCTGTTCCTTCTTTCCTCTGTCCTCAGCTCCTTATTGGGCTCTAAGTCAGCTTTAATAATTTTCCCTTGTTCCCCACCCCACATTCCCATGGTATTGATTGATAAATCTAAGACATATTCCCCTGTTTTCTCTTTAGCACTTTAGGGTGCCATTTTTGATATTTACTCCCTGACCTTATGCAATGTAGTTGGAGGTAAAAGATAACCAACCTGCCTCCCATCCCATCCCCACCTCCCATGGCCAAGCCTATGCTAAACACTGATCCTCCTCCTGTTCAGCAATCTTTTTGTCCCTGCCTGACATATAGCCCCTTTGGAGAGAGAGGCCAACCAAATACTCTACGTATGTCACGAATTTCAAATTTTATCATCCCATTGATTCTGTCTTTATGGAGTATGCTACCTTTATTGTTTCATTGAAATTGATAACAATGAATTTGTAAGGACCTTTTAAAGTTTATAATGAACCCTAGCTCTATTAGTCCTGTGTTTTTTTTTTCTTCTTCTTTTTTTTCTGTATGATCTCTTAGTGTTCAACTATGAATTCTTCTACCCTGGGGATTTTCAGAAACCAAATTTCCACCGTTGATGAGAAACAGCTGTATTGAAAGTATGAATTGATTACAGTATGTGATACTTGAGATTTTAGTTAGGTGTCATCTCCTGAAAGATATTAATATCCATCGCCTTTTCAATAAAAATTATTATTTTTTAAATGAAACCAAGAGATTTTAAGGGAGCTGCTCCCAAGCAGCACAGCACAGATTAGATGCAACTTATCATTTTATTAAACTAGAGCACCAATTGTCTTTAAGGTACAGTTGAGGACGATGCATTGCTGAAGGAATTTGAGCCAAGATAAAAATACCAGATTGTCAAAGCAGAAATCTCTACACTGGAAGCACACTTTCCTTATACAAGTTCATCCATAGTGGGCTGGAAGGGCCTGGGGATTTCTGACCTGCACCTAAGGAAGTTGTGGGGGGCAAAGATGAAAGTCTCTGAGTAATGCGGGAAGCACCCTGATGATGGTGATATTGTTTCCTGACCGCTGAGGTGCCGCGTAGCTTTCCCCTCTTGAATGTGGATGTGTCATGGTTAGTGTTCGGGAGTCAGGCAGCTTCCTTGGGAATACAAAGAGGGTCCCGGATAATGAGAACCACTTGGATTAGGTCTTGTATGGAAGCTGTCATTCTTTGGTCGGGTGCCACAAAGGACAGTCGGGTCCCCCTGCAGTATAATGAGCACCTCCCAGTGGGTGACCAGATATGCAAAGGGATAGATAGCCATTATGAAGCAACGTGTAGATATCAATTTATGATGTACAAAGAGATTCCATGAGCAAGTCTTTATTTGAAATTGCAAAGCAGACAGGGTAGGGAGAATGAACCTCTTTTTATAGATGTAGAAATAAGGGAAAGGTTAACTGGCCGCGAATCCCACAGCTACTACGTGGAAGGACTGGATCTCCTGGATGCCCGCTTGCCACCCTACCTCACTCCACTGGAGAAAAGGAACAGCTTAGCTATTCCTTCACACTCACAGCAAAAGAGGGTGTGAGCCCACAGCAAGGGTGTGTGTGTGTTTTCTTCTGCTACTTACAGGGACCATTACAGTAAAAGATGCTTTCTGTACATAAGAAATGGCAAGGAGAGAAGCAAGAAGTGAGATTAAGAGCTGGGGGTGGGGCTTGAGGGGAGAAAACAAACAAAAATGAGAACTGTGGACTAAAACTGACTAAAATGGATCAAAATGTTTTGAGGGAACAATGTTTCAAGGGAGAGAACCCACAGATACGAGATCGCTCGTGATCCCAGCCCTAATCTAGCATAAAAAACAACAACAACAACAACACTAAAAAGAAAGACCTGAATATAAATACACAGGGTTCACCAGCAGACAACCAGCTCCCAGGGGTGGGGGCCGGGCTTCCTGAACCTCACCATCTCCCACGTGGTTAATGAAAAGGAACCCTTCATTTGAATAAGGAAGAAACTTAACTCTGTTCTTTGGTCCTCCTGTCGCTGTGGCTGGGGCACTTCATTCCAGATCTCTTATTGTTGGGCTTTTCGAGGTCTCAGAGGCAAGGTCATCATGAGAGCTTTCTCTGAGCTCTGAGAGTGGGGAATGAAGAGCCTCTTGAGTGCTGAGTGCCCACGAACCACAGGAAGGCAACCTGCTTTCCCTCCTCCTGGATAGACTTATTGCACTGGTGCATGGAGCCAGCATGGTCCCTTAGATCCGGGAAGGAGGGCAGACACCAGCTGTGTGGTTCACAGGTGTGGGACATTGCTTGTCAACCACTTTCTTTCCACTCAGCCAGGGCACAGCTAGCCCAGCCACTGTCATCAATCAGCCAATCGGAAATGACATGACAAATGACACCTCTTTGCCAGCCTTCCCCTACATATTTGGGTAACTTTGCATGCCTGTAATTTTTGTGTAGGTGATAGAAAAAAGTATGGGGGTGGGAGGAGGCCAGCAACATTATGGTGAGCTGGGACAAGCTCAGGGCCCCCAGGTGGAACTTGCCCCCACCTTTCCATGGGTCCAGTACCATTAAAGACTTCAGTCCAAGCATGTCAAACTGGTGGCCCATGGGCCACATGCGGCCCACAACAAATATTTTTCCGGCCCAGCCAAAATAACGGTTTGTAAGAAATGTTTTAATAAAAATTTTGTAACGTAATCTTTGCAATATCCTGTTTACATAATCCTATCTAATAAAGAGGGAATATACAAATTGACCAGCACACTGTCACAAAGATGGCTGCGCCCCACAGCAGAGGTGGGGTTTTCATAACACAAGATGGCTGTGCCCACAGCGGCTGCTGAATTTCTGTAATGAGCCTTAATGAGCAATCAGCAGGGACCTGAGGCTGTGTGCTATTGGGCCAGGGCAGGGGACCTGAGGTTGCACCCCCTGCCCAGTGGGCCTTGACAGGGGACCTCAAGGTGCACTTTCTGCCCTGGTGTCAGGCCAAGGGACCTGAGGCTGCTCCCCCTGCCCTGGGCTGGAGGATCTCAGACTGCACTTCCCACCCCGGTTCTGGGGACCTGAGGCTGCACCCCCCATTCAGTAGGTCTTGACAGGGGACCTGAGGATGTGCACCCCACCAGGTGGGGCTTGATGGGGATCCTGAGGCTGTTCCCCACTCCCAGTGCTGGGTTGGGGAACCTGAGGCTATGCCCCTTGCCCGGAGGGGCTTGATGGGGGTTCTCAGGCCACATCCCCCACCTGGTGGGGCTTTACAGGGGACTTCAAGGCACACTCCCCTCCTAGCTCAGGTGGCCTGGGGGACCTCAGGCTGCGACCCTGCCCTGGCACCAGACCAATGGACCTCAGGCATGCCTCCTACCCCAGTGGGGCTTGATGGTGCACCTGAGGCTGTGCCCCCAACCCTGCACCAGGCTGGGGGATATGAGGCTTTGCCCCCTGCCTGGCACTGGGCCAGTAGACCTGAGGCTGTTCCCCCAATCTGGCGAGGCTTGCCAGGGGTGGAACCAGCTAGCTCTGGGTCTTGCACAATTTCGAGGAGCACACAGGTGGGCAAGGACTTGATTCTGGGTCCCACGGTGCACCCCAGACTCTGACAAGAGGAAGATTTTCATATACATTTTACTATTTTTTTTTCATCTCTGACACTTCTAATAAAGGGCAAATAGCAATATTAAAATATATTTGCCCTTCTGGAAAGGGCAAATAGCAATATTAAAATATTTCCTCTAATTAATTCCCTTTTAATGTGCACAAATTTTGTGCACTGGGCCACTAGTTATTAATAACAAACTACAACATTCACTAATGACTAACTACTATAATCATGTTGCATTCATTTCCCTTGCACATCTTAAGCACAGGCACACCATTTCTCTTCACTAATACTAGCAGTAAATATTTTAGCAGCCGATGGCCATATCATTAGTCTTGGACTGACCTGTTTGGTGTGTGCAACAGGAAATATTTTGCTTTCAGAAAACAAGAAAAATAGGTTTATTTGAAGTTATTAAGTATCTAGTAAGTTAATGTTCAAGAAAAATATTAATTTTTATTAAAATGATCTATTATTTTATGTTAACAATGACTAATTTATTTTAGCCCTTTGTATTCAGCATGTCTCTATTGAAATTAAACTACGTTTCTATAAAAATTAAAGCTTTTCTTTTTTTTGTGGCCCACATAAACTTAAACCTTATTTATTTAGCCCATGTTAGCCTTTGTGTTTGACACATTTGCTTTAGTCCCTTGACAGATGAAGAGGCAAGAATGGGAAAGATAAGAAGAATCACTCAAGTATAGAATAACTGGTGATTGTGAACTAAAATAAACGGACCAGAATCAACTACTCCAAGGATAATTTATCCTAACAATTAAAAAACAAACAAACAAACAAGCAAATATCCCCCAAAAAACAGTGGTGAAAGAAAAACAAGGAAAGGATCACTGGCCGCTTGGAATTTTTAAACAAAAATATGTAGCTGACACTATTTTTACATGTCTGGCTTATTTCTAGAGCCAAAATAAGTTGACAATGAGCTACTGGTTTCAGAACATAATTTGTAGCTGCTTTGTATCTCAAACTGAATGTCAATTTAGTAGTGAATTGAACTTAACTATAGCAAAATGCAAACTTTAATTTATCATTGGGCTAAGAGCCAGAGTCAAAACAACCACTTGTTTCTTAGTTCAATCAAGTAAGTGGCAGATTGAGGAAGAAGAAAACAATTGTTTGAGTGGATTGGTCAAAAAGATTGTGGCAGAATCACAGCTCAGGCCCAGCCACTGAGCCTGTGGCCCTGTCATCAGGCTTTTATCCGCCCCCACTCCCACGCCCAACTGTGCGCTCTCAATGGCACCAATGTTTTGTGATTATCTGATGAGACCATTAGAAGACCTGAATGGCTGGGTTGTGTCTCCTGCCAGTCTCTTTTCTTCATAACTAAGCCTTATTATGTGTGAAAGAAAAAAAAATACATTAAGTGGAAAAGCGATAGAATTGAAAAGACAATGAACAGCTGAATTTAAATACATCTTTTCAGTTTAGTGCTTTTATTTAAGGGTTTCAACTCAGAGCCTAAAAACATTATGCTTTCCCCAGCCCTCCAGGAAATCATATCAGTTTCAAGAAGGTTGTCTCACTTGAGCCACTTATTTGCATGGCCATTTAATGGAGAAGATAAAAGGCTGCATTAGGCTTCACTACTTTATCCTTGGTGGGACTTCATCTATTTTCTTCAATCACCCACACTCTCTTTCCAAAGACCCATTGACTCCAGAGAGAGTTATCATTACAAATGCAATCCTGTTAGATGTACAAAAGAACAATGCTTAACTCTTAGAAACCACTGTCAAAGATAATTGCCCTGTGAGTACAAAGTAATAAAGCTGAGAAACCTATGGCAAAATTAGCAATGCTTTCAACATTTTTAGCCTTGGGTTAAGGTCAAATTACTTATGCTTACCCAAAAGTAAACTTTTCCCTCCTTGTTTCACTGTTTAAAATTATAAAGCACATTGAATAATTATATAAATACTATTAGGGCCAATGCACAAAATTCTTGCAAGGGCCTCAGCCCTCACAGCCCCAACTTCATCCGGAAGGTCATTTGGCTGTCTGGTCTAATTAGCATATTATGATTTTATTATTATAGATTCTGAATATATGTTTGAAATAGTAGTATGGGGATTGGGCAGATATAAAAGGGCTCAAACTCTACCTCCAAGAACTCTACTCCCTTCACTACACAGCCCCTCTTCTATTTGTTAGTGCTTCCCCCACTATCTTAGGATTCGCCATCTCTATATAGACTTTATTTATTTATTGTTTCACTGATATGGCTCTCCACTTGGATGACTGGTCTTTAGGTTCAGAGAATATAGATCCTCTTGGGGCAGCGACCAGCTCTAAAGTGAAAACTAACAAATGTTCACAAGTCTATTACACTGTCTGTGCTGAAGTTGTTGTTTTTTAATCCTCACCCAAAGATATTTTCCCACTATTTTCTAGAGAAAGTGCAAGAGAGAGGGAAAGACAGAGAGAAATATTGATGTGAAAAAAACGCATTGATTGGTTGCCTCCTACATGTGCCCGGGCCAGGGCCTGGGCTGGAGAGAGGTTTGCAACCAAAGTTCCCTTGATTGGAATCGAACCTGGAACCCTTGGGTCCACAGGTGATACTCTATCCATGGAGCCAAACCAGCTAGAGCTGTGCTGAAATATTTTAAAGTACATAGCACTTAACATACAAATCTCTTGAGACATCAAAGTTAGGAAATATACTAAAAGTCAAAGGACTGCAGAAAATCCTATTTCTCCCATCAGCTGTCTCTTTTTCATTTCCTTCTTCTCTTTTAGCCTCTTCCAATTATCCTTCAACATTCCCATTTATAATGGACAATCTGAAACATAACTCATGTCTCTGAAAATAAATGGAATCTTTCCCCTGTTTTTCTTTCGTTAGCTTAGTCATAACATACTGAATTCAGTGGAGAACCTGTCAATACCAGGAGAACATTGACAAAATATAACCCCTGGGAAGAGGTGTGAGGCTAGGAGGTCTGTGTGCCTGTTGAGGTGGGTTTTATCACTGTGAAATAGGTGCTCCTCAGAGCAGGTGGAAACCAAGAGGGATGGTGCACTCATTTTAGGACTGCACAGTAAGAAGGATAAAAATGACACTTACACTAACTGGCAGTTTTTTACCTACCATATTGACAAAAGAATAAATAACAAGAGGAGACATGGAAATAGGCACTCATACATTTTTGTCAATCATGTAAATTGATCTTGTCTGTAGAATGCATGTTGCTAATATATATAATAATTATCATTGCATATACACTTTGATCTAGAAATATCACCTCTAGAAATTCTTTGCACAGATTCATGTATGAGCAAGGATATATGTAGGAAGATACTCCTTGCAGCATTGTTTATAGTAATAGCTGAAATAAAAAGTAATAGGGAAATACCGTATTTTTAACCTAGGAAAATCTTCTCAAAAGTCGGGGGTCATCTTATATGCCAGGTGTCATCTTATAGGGCAAGTATATCCCAAACTCTATATTTTAACTGGAAAAGTTGGAGGTCCTCTTATATGCCTAGTCATTTTATATATCGAAAAATACGGGTAGTAGAATAATATGAGGATATACGGTTTAATACTGTATGTAGTCATTTTATAAAATGGGCAACTCTAAATGTACTGATATGGAACAATACTTGCATCAGTTATCTATTGCCACCATAACATCATATAAATATCATCCCTATTTTAGTGGCTTAATACCTTAAGCATGTATCTAACCCATGAGTCTGTGAATTGGTGACATAGGCTGGGAAGTTCTGGTTTCAGTTGGATATTAACCAAAGCAATCACGGAGAATTTCCTCTCATTCTACCACCAAACATGCCATCATACCTGCCTATTTATTATGCCTTCCCTTCGTTCATAGTGGCTACACTGTCCTGGCTCTTGTCTGAGACACACCTCTCTATAAGGTTACCTAGTCAATGACCTTGAACCTGAACTGTTCCCTCTCTCTTGAATCATGTATTTCCCCTCTATGCTATGTAATTTCTTTTAAAACATGATGCATTGATTTGCTTCTAAAAACAGAATACCTTTGGTAAATTCATGGAACCATTTCCCTCTCCTCCTTTCCAAAAATCTGGAACTGTGCATATTTGCTGTCTCCATTTCCTCATATTGTATTCTCTCTTGAGCTTTTTCTTCTCCAGCTGTTGTCTCCACTAATCCATGGATATTGTGTTTGCCAGTATCTTCAGTGATTTCCATGTTGTCTCATCATGATTCCTTCTTTGTCCTCACCTTACTTAGCCTCGTGGCAGCATTTTGTACAGTCTATCACTCCATCCTTCTTGTTGGTCAACTACTCTCCTTATTCTCCATCTACCTCACTGGCCACTACTACTTTTTTTTTTTTGGCTGGATCCTCTTCATCTTCCTGACCCCTTCATGTTGCATGCTCCAGGACTCAGTTCTCAAATCTCTCTTTTCTTTCTTTATCTCCTAAGCAATTTTATTTATTCCCTTGGTATTGAATACCAACTATATGTTAATGGCTCTGAAATTTATTCAGCCCTTCATTTTATGAGAAGTATTTCCTTTACATTTTTTTTCTAAAGTGGGTAAAATGCAGTAAATATCTTTAAACATATACTAGAAGCCCAGTGCATGAAAATCATGCATGGGGGAGGGGTGTCCCTCAGCCCAGCCTGCACCCTCTCCAATCTGGGACCCCTCGAGGGATGTCCAACTACCCCTGTAGGCCCCATCCCAGCCTAATTGGGCAGTGACACATCCCCCTCACAATCCAGGATGGCTGGTTGCCAACTGCTTGCCTGCTTGCCTTCCTGATTGCCCCTAACTGCTTCTGCCTGCCAGCCTGATCACCCCTTAACTGCTCTCCTGCCAGCTTATTTGCCCCTAACTGTCCTCCCCTGTGGGCCTGGTCACCCCTAACTGCCCTCCCCTGCAGGCCTGGTCATCCCTTACTGCCCTCCTCTGAAGGCCTGGGTCCCCCCCAACAGTCCTTCCCTGCAAGCCCAATTGCCCCCTACTTCCCTCCTCTGCCAGCCTGGTCACTCCTAACTAACCTCCCCTGCAGGATGGGTCACCTCTTCTGCCCTCCCCTGTAGGCTTGGTTACCCCTTACTGCCCTCCCCTGCAGGCCTAGGTCCCCCCCCCCAACTGCCCTCCCTTGCTTGCCATCTTGTGGTGGGCATCCTGTGTCCACATGGGGGCAGGAGTGATGGTCAATCTACATATTACTCTTTTATTAAATAGGACAGAGGCCTGGTGCACATATGGGGCCAGCTCTTTTGCCCTGAGGGTGTCCTGGATGAGGGTGGGTGTTCCCTTGGGGTATGGGATGGCCTGAGTGAGGGGCCTGTGGTGGTTTGTAGGCTGGCCATGCCCCCTGGCGACCCAAGGGGAGGCCCTGGTATCTGGGATTTATTTATCTTCTATAATTGAAACTTTGTAGCCTTAAGTGGAGGCCAAGGCAGGCCAGAGGTGCAACCCTAGCCTCCTGCTCTCTCCAGCTCTGTGGCTGCTGCCATTTATCTTCTATAATCGAAACTTTGTAGCCTGGAGTGGCGGTCTGGGCCAGCCAGGATGTGGGGAAAGCTTGACTTCCCCCATTGCAGGGAAAACCCAAGCCTCCCTCCTACTTTCTCTGTGGCTGCAACCATCTTGGTTGGGTTAATTTGCATACTCGCTCCTGATTGGCTGGTGGGCATGGCTTGTGGGTATAACAGAGTGGTGGTTAATTTGTATATTACTCTTTAATTAGATAGGATCTTTCATTAATACTGATTTTACTTCTTAGAAGTAGTCAGTTGGGTGAAAGAGTGTATGTATTTTTAAATCTACTAGCTATTATTAAATTGCTATTTAAAAGATGACAAAATGTCACATTTTCACCAGAAATCTATGAGTACATACTTTTTCTTGCAACTCTGCCACTACTAGGCATCATCATTTCATTCTGTGTGCCTGATAGGTGTAAGGAGAGATCACTTTTAGTAACTAGATGGCAACAGTGTATCTGGTATAACTGACTGACTGAAATAATACAGTGAAAGGCAGTAGGAGGGTTGTTACTGAAATAACAAACCTGTATTGTGTAGTACAACAGAGGAAGAGATAATAAGATGGATTTTCTATAAATATCTCAATGAAACAGCTGATCAAACATTCTAAAATGAGGAAGATAATGGCTCAGAGACTTTTGCAAATATAATAACTGTTTACCTTAGGCAATTATATTGGTTAATAGCAGGTTCTGCTGAAAGTAACAGATATCCATAATAACAATGGAAAAGCCCCCAGTGTCTCATATAGTAGTCTGGAAGCAGTGGTTCCTAGCTGATGAGGCCCCATCACAGTGTCAACATTTTTTATCTGTTGTTCCATCATACATGGCTTCAATTCCCAAGGTCACTTCATAATCAAATATGGCTGCTGGAACTCCAGCAATTACACTCACATGAAGTGGCAGAAACAAGGAATAGAAGAAGGGCTTGTGTCCCTTTTTTTT
>JAAGEH010000304.1:10470134-10551211 GCA_011751065.1 Lasiurus cinereus
TTGCCTCTGTATCTTGTTTTTTTTCCCTCCCTGATTCTTTTCTTTAAAAACCTTGCCTCTGCAGGCTAGAAATAAACCTATAAGAACAACAACAACAACAAAAAAAAGTTTGAGTCCTAATTTCAATGTCCAATAGTTCTGAGTCCCAGTTTCAATGTCAAACAGTTCCTTATGTGTACACATCAGCAATGGTATCTGGATGTTGGACAAATGGTGGCAATGCAGGTCCGATCCTCTCTGGTATGGTCCTAGGCATCCTGTAGCGACGCACAGCTGATGATTGCTAGCATGGCAAGGCATCGTCAGCGTCTTCCATCTCTGGACTGTTTCTCCTCTTGTCTTCGTGGTTGGAGCAGACCTATCAATTCCTCTCTGGTCTTGGAATTGTTTTCTGCAAGTACATAAACATATTCTCAACCAAAGGTTAATAAAGGAATCTTTTCTATAAAATTAACTTGGGGTCCTTTCATTTTTGCCCCAACAATTTTCCTTTGGCTTATTTTGACACCATGTGTGTATTTCATGGGTGTCTTGCTGTTAGCATTATAAGTGAAAATTAATTTTCTAAAGTAGAAATTTTCTAGATGTAATTTACTTACTGGATTTTTTTTTGCATAATATTATCCTACCATCCCCCCTTTTTTGATTAATGAAGACTTTTGTAAATTTTAATGCAATCTTGAAAACTTTAAATTTTAATTTTTTTCACAAAAATATGACTGCTTTATGTTCATTGCATATTAAGCAATTTTACTATGAGATGAACCACCAACAGAAATTTTAGTTAATACTTTAGAAACAGCTTTTTGTCCAGTACAATTAAATTTTCTTGAATATTCACTTACTTCAATTAGCCAATTTAAATTAATCTGAACGCTTGATTACTCTTTTACTGTCAAATTGAATACTCTACCAACAACCTTAGATTACCCTGTAAATATTAGTGGAAAGGATTATTTGCATTCTTGAGTAGGCCCTGAGCATTCCTGGTGCTAGGCTGAATTTAGCTATAGGGCAGCTGTTATCGGCCAAGTTTTTGTCTGTTACCTGGGTCCCGATCTGTGCTGGGCATGGGAAGGGCAACAGCTAGGGGGCAGGAGACCTCTCTCAGAAGGCATGAGGGTTCAGGCCCCTGCAAGTTTGATGGGCTGAGGGGCTGTAGCCCACTTCTGTTGACCCCCAAGTTCTCTCCTGATGACCCCTCTGCGACTGTACCTGATTTAGGTTGTTCCTTCCCTGAGGAATCTTACCAATCTCTGGCTAACCAGTCATCCTCCAGGGCCAAGTAGGGTGTTGTGAGGTTCAGTTCTGTCTCCTTAGTAGCCTATGCCCCAGTGACCTCCACGCCCAGCACCTGCCTTGGGATCCCCTCGCCTGCTAGTGGGGCCCCAGCACTGATCACATATCTCGGGGAACTCAGGTTCCTTCTCCAAGGAGGGCCCAGCTCACACCATGGGGCGAAAAGACAGATACATTATACCAGCCACCTCAAGGCTTCAACCTCAGCATGAATAGAAAGCTCAGGCAACAGCTGAGGGCAACTGGATTGTGAGAAGAGGGTCCCTCTTGGCAAAAAAGGTAAGAGGGGCCAGTATAGAATGCTCCAGTGCCTTCCCAGTGCCTTAATTTCTTCTGAAAGGGATTAAATCCTTTCATGTCCTTTTTTAAATTGTTGCCAAACATTCAAAGAAT
The DNA here is from genome assembly GCA_011751065.1 of Lasiurus cinereus. Lineage (NCBI taxonomy): Eukaryota > Metazoa > Chordata > Mammalia > Chiroptera > Vespertilionidae > Lasiurus > Lasiurus cinereus. The sequence goes on from JAAGEH010000304.1 coordinate 10,471,827, forward strand.
TAGTTTGTAATTTTGTTTGGGATAATTGTACAATATGCTGTTGTGAAATATCAAGAATTATACTGATATTGTAGGATAATATCATGCAAGGATAATCTTTGCTCTAGGCTCGTGTCCTCTTTTGAAGGACATTTCAGAAAATGGTGCACACTAATTCTGCTTAAAACTTATTGACAAGATTGGGAAATGGCTCGTTCTTGGTGGATGTCCACCTAGAAATCAGGGTGACTGAGAAAAGAAGTATAAGTAAATAAAAGTATATATAAAAGAAAAAGAAGTTTCTGCCATAGCTATCACTGGTTCTCAAGTGAAATTGCCTAAGAAAAGACTTAGCTATACAATAATGATGACAAGTCCCCATTATTACACATAGCCTTAAATAGAATCTTGAAAAAAAAATAAAAAAGACATGATTTTTTTTTGTGTTCATTTGTACTAAACATACTAAACTAGTGGTTCTTAATGGGATGATTTTGTCCCCAAAGAGACATTTAGTAATTTGAGACATTATGACTTGTCCCAATTGGGAGGGAGAAATGGGGGAAGATGCTACTGGAATTAGTTGGTAGAGGCTAAAATCCTATAATACATTAAGCAGCTACCACAAAAAAGAATTATCCAGTCCAAAATGTCAATAGTACTGAGGTTGAGAAATGCTGTCCTAAAAAAAATACACAAAAGCTTTGATCGAAGTTCAGGATCTGAGCAAACAGCTGTGTGCATCGTCAGTTTTGCATGATTAAACTAATCAAATCTCATCTTTCTTTGGCTTCATTTGTGCTGTGGGATCTTCATGTATTTGATCTATTAGGCCAGAAATTAAGTAATTTATCAGAAACACAGTGACCTCTTTTTAAGTGGAACTTTCTATGTAGCTATGTGACAATATGATCTATTTTTATAACATCAGTATATTCATTTCAGAATCATCTTTAATCCTCTAGAACACCCTACCTTCCTACACTGCCCTGAGATGAATAAAGGTCTCTTACTTCTCATTCGCTCCCTTTCACCACACCATGTAGTGATCATATGTTGAAGTGTCTGAATCTACCCTCTAGATCACAAGCTCCTTCAAATAAAGAACAATATTTTATTTTGCCTTTGTATTTTTAGTGTCCAGTGCAGAATATGCAACTTAGCAGCTGCTCAAAAGTATCTATAGAATAAACTACACTCCTGTGTCTCATTGGGCCTTTCTTTCTTTCTTTCTTTCTTTCTTTCATATATTTTATTGATTTTTTACAGAGAGAAAGGAAGAGGGATAGAGAGCTAGAAACATCGATGAGAGAGAGAGACATCGATCAGCTGCCTCCTGCACACCCCCCACTGGAGATGTGCCCACAACTAAGGTACATGCCCTTGACCAGAATTGAACCTGGGACCCTTCAGTCCACAGGCCAATGCTCTATCCACTGAGCCAAACTGGTTTCGGCTCATTGGATCTTTCTTTATGCCATATCTACTTGGGTATCTTTTGGCTTGGAACCCACAGCCAAGATCATATTGCTACTAATGCAAAATGCTCCTAATTCTGGTATTTGATTTAAAATCCAGAGAATGGAGAAACTCAGAGGGTAGAAGCTGAGGTGTAAATAGTTCAGTTCTCCTGTGCCATTTCTGGGTAAGATGCCTCCCTATGATTATATTGTCTCCCCATATGTAAGTATGCACAGGAAACTCATTAAGATGGTTTCTGATGTATCCCAGAGGAACTGTGTATATTTGATTTTGAAATTTTCTTTAGAAAAAAATGATACAACATTTGTCCTTGTGACAAAGTTGGAACGTTGGGGTATAAGGAGGTTGAGGTATAAAGATGGAGACAGGAAGCCATTGAGATAAAAATCTTGGCAGGTGTGGAGGCAGAGCAAGGAGAATTTGCTGGTGTAATCTGGGATATGATATTAATTATAAATTTTGGTTGGTGAAAAGGTTAGCTGTCAGGGGTCCATTGGTCACACATTCTTTAGTAGGTTCCTATTGAAGGGTTCCTGTGCCCAGAGGCTAATTAAGGTGATTTCTCTTTTACTAAGAATGTATTGTATCCAACATAACTCAGCCCATTCCATTTTGAAATTTTCTTGAGAATTGTTTATACAATCTAACATTTATTACCTGGAGGAGAAGAACCTTCATAGCACAATTAGTAGAGCCGGTTCTTTCTGACCACTCATCCATTTCCATGGTTCTTTGGGTGATATTGGGGTAAGGTTCAATTTTTTGAGGTAAATAGACAGTGAATCTTTTTACTTTTAAAGACCGATAATACGGTATCTTCTGTATTGCTGCAATACCCTCTGCCAAGGCTCACTGAGAGGCCATGCAGGCAATCTTAACTGATCAAGTCCACTCATTCACTCATTCATTCATGCACACATACATTTAATTAATATTTATTGAGCTCCTCCTAGGATTGTAAGCATGATTGTAAGCATGATTCAGCTTTGATCTAATCCAGGTGAGAAGATAAAGCATAAAAGGTGACACCATCACAAGACCAACTATGATTTAAAAGCTTAGGGAAGTGGTATGGAATTAGAGTGTTGGTGAGTTCAGAAGAGCAAGAGGTTCTTCAACATAGACTCCAGAGGTCAGGAAAAACTTCAGGAGAAGTTGCAAATTAAGCTGACACTTTTAGGATGGATGGGCTTTGGGCATGCTTGAAGGTGTTACATAGATGATTCCTTGTTCATGGAATGCTCTATTGCCTGGCTAAATACTCTTAATTTTTTACATTTCATATAAAAAATTACTCCCTTAGGGAACCTTTTATGACCCATCAAATGAGATAAGATGCTCTTGTTAAATGTCATCATAAGTTTTGTACTTCTGCAGAGCACTTGCCAAAGCTGAAGTTCAAAGCTCGTGCATTAGGGACCATCATGAACAACATGATCATCCAGCTGCAGAAACGTTTTACTTTTTCTATTATTCATTCTTCTTTTTTTTGCTCATTTGCCCCAAACCTATTAAAGTTTCTGAAACTGAACAGATGCACCACAAATATTTGTCAAATAAATAAATAATAAATAAATAAATAAATAGGCAGAGTGATATGGCGGGTTTTCCCAGATTAAGGACAGAATAAGCGAGGTGTAAAGATGACAGTATGTCTGACATGCTGTCAAGTTCCTGAGTAGATCTCATAGCATGCCTGCATGGTGGAGCAGTGAGTAGTTTGGTTGAAATCATAGATAACTCTCTAATGTAATGTTTTATTCTTTTTCTATTGGCCATGAGACGTTATTGAAAGTTTTAGACTCTGGAAATGACATACTAAAATTGGAATTTTAGAAAAATTAATCTGCTCATACTGCACAAGTGAATTCGATGGGAAAGAGGGTTTGTGGAACTTTGGGACTTTAATAATTAATAGTAATGGGTCTGCCTTTCAAGAACCTGGAGTAAGAGTTAGTGTATTGAAGAATGACTTAAAGTTTCCAAACTAGAGATAGTGACAAGATTCTGATCCCTACCTCATCCATACATGATGGTAACAATCTATATCTGGAAAGTCGAAGCCTCCTCCTTCCTATCAGGTGGTATATAACTCAAGTGTCAGTTGATTCTGTGAGGATATTCAATGTACTAATCAGACAGTTCTTTCATCTGTTAAACTGCACAATGAAGCTAATCTCAGGTTCTGAAGAATAAAGTTTAGTTCCTATCATGGGTTCTACTGATTTGGAATGTCCTTAAGAACTTCTTAGATGACAATGCTTTTCCCATCTCCCACTCTCACCCCTACTCTCTCCACCTTAATTCCCTTCCATTCTAGCTTTGGCTCACAGTGTGGAACTGATATTGTTTTAAAATCTCTCAAGTGTTAACTCACATAAGAATGTTCTAAAGGCAGAATGGAGCCAAGTCATTTTAAACACCATAATCACGACCAGAACACCATCCTGCTGGCTCTTCTCCCTCTCCTGGGGTGGCCCTTCAACTACACCATAAGCTCCTGAGGACAGGCTCCAAATGTCACCCTTGAATCTTCGTATTCTAGACTGCAATTGGTGCAGAATAGCTCCTCAGTCATTTGTCAAATGACTCAAGAATGTGTTAGATATTTGGATGCAGTTTTCCAGCTGTCACCTAGGAATGAAAGAAAGCCTTATTGGGATCCTGCATAATCAGAAATTTTTTTTATTTATTTTTATTTTTTTGGTAATCAGAGTGGACACAGCCTACTGATTGTGGTACAAAGATGAGAGCACTTTTAGTGACCTTCAAATTGTTTCTCTGCTTAATAATGGTTGAGTTCCTTTACTTTATAATCTTACCTTCTTCCTCTTACTCTGTTGTTGGTCAGAGAGAGGTTCTGGGTTCTGGTTTCACTTTAGGCAGATTTGGCTACCTGTATTTTTAGTCATCTAATTTCATAACACCAATATGGTCACACTTCTTATTTGAGTGGTGACCAAGCAGATGACAGTGCTTCAAAATCAGAGCTGCAATGGAATTGAGAGAAATAAGGAATTAAAATGTCCCATTATGTGACCTGAAAATAATCTCATAGATCTATTAAGATCCCTAAAAATGACTCTCTTATTACTTACATGTGGAATTGCTCACATTATGTGTATTATACAATTGCATAGTAAGTATCTAAATGTCAGGTTTGTTGTTCATCTCTCCACCCTGCCTTGCAAATATAATTCTAATCACTATAAGAGTTGGAGGAACAGTGGAAAGAGCACTTCCCAATAATTTAACAGGCTTTACTCTTTTCATCTGTAAAATGAGAAGTTGGATTAGGATAGCTCTTAAGAGCACTTCTAGCACTCAGATTCCATTAGTCATTAGTCTGCTAGGAAATACATCTTCACCTGCCAAATACGGCCTCAGCACCCACGTGTTATAGAAGCTCTCCCAGATATCTCTCCACAACCCCTTGGCTTCAGCCTCTCACTTTCTAAGCCTCTTGAAGGCATCCTCACCTACTATTGGCAGTCCATTCCTTAAAAAAAAATTACTTTCTCCCGTCAATTTTTTTCATCAGCCCTTTTCTGTCTGCTTCCTCTGTTGCATTTAAATCATATTAATGTCCATATTTTTTTCTGGCTGACTTTCATTAAGAATGCATATTCATGAGATTTATTTTAGTCATTCCTGAAACATATATTAAACACCAAATGTTTGCCAGATCTTGTGGTAGGTTGCAAGTTTACAAAGACAAAAAACAATAACAAAATGCTATTCTCATAAAGCACAATGAGCTCACAACCTAATGAGCTCACAACCTAATGGTTAGGAGTACGACTTTCATGAGCCTTAGGCACTTTTGCCTTCATGGGCCCCTTTCTCCACTAAATAATATTTAAAGTGATATTTTTTAAAACAATTTTTAAATATATTTTATTGATTTTTACAGAGAGGAAGGGAAAGGGATAGAGAGTTAGAAACATTGATGGGAGAGAAACATTGATCAGCTGCCTCCTGCAATCCTCTACTGTGGATGTGCCCACAACCAAGGTGCATGCCCTTGACCAGAATCAAACCTAGGCCCTTTCAGTCCACAGGTGGTTGCTTTATCCACTGAGCCAAACCAGACAGGGCTAATGTGACATTTTATAACACTTGAAATGAAGATGATGTTTTTGTATTTTAATATTATATACTAGGGGCCCAGTGCATGAATTCGTGCATCTTGAAAGGAACTGTGGGCCATGAGGCTGCAAGAGACACAGGGGCGGGTCTTGGCCAATCCTCTGTGTCTTCACCTGACCTCTCCCACTGCATCCCCCGGTCAGCTGTCTGCCAGCATCCCTGCTCCCACTGCCACAGCTCTCACGTGCTGACTACATCAGCCCTGCTAACACCTGCTGAAGGTGCTAAGCAATTGGGGCTGGCACCAGCAGTGGGTGTGAATGGCAGCTGCTGCCCTCATCATCCATCAGGATCAGGGGATGTGGAGAAGCCCTCAGGGGTGATTGGGGCCAGCAGCCGTTGATGGCTTGAGTGATCAGGACTGGCACCAGGCACCAGTAGTGGGTGTGAGTAGCAGCTCCAGCTGTGGGTATGAGCAGGGCTGGTGCTGGAAGCGGGTGTGCGAGGTGGCTGCCAACCCCAATCTCCCCTCAGGAGCAGGGGAAGGTGGAGAAGCCCTGAGGGGCAATTGGGGATGGCAACTGTAGCTCACTCCTGCTGATGGCGCCAAGTGATTGGGGCCAGTGCTGGGCACCAGCAGTGGGTGTGAGTGGCAGCTCTGGCACAAGCAGTGGGTTCAAGTGCTGGGAGGGACCATGAAGCACGGGAGTAAGAATTTTCAGTAACCACCAGAGGCTCGGCCTGATGACAGCGACCAGCACCCAACACCTTGCCTTGGTCTGGCATCCCCTGCTCACCTGCTCCACCATCCTGCCACAGCTGACACCCACCATGTTCCATATATGCCCTTTGGTGGTCAGTGCATGTCGTAGGGACTGGTTGTTTGGTTGTTCCGACTGTTCCGCCATTTGGTCTATTTGCATATTAGCCTTTTATTATATAAGATTATATATATATCACTTCAACCTGAAAGGTTTTTGTGGGTGCTTTTTTTTTTTATTTGTTTGTTTGTTTGCGTGTGTGTGTGCCTACTTTGTCTAATGGATACATTAGCCCTGGAGAAGGTAGACAAGTAAATATTTACAGTGTAGTATGGTAATTAAACACATGCCCTGTGAACAAGCAATTCTACTCCTAGACCTGTAACCCCCCACAATTCTATTTTTTTCTTCTGTAGAGATAGAGGGACAGGCCAGAAACAACCCAGGAAAGCTAGAAATGGTAACCCAAGAAAGTATCGCTTTACTAGAATAGTCTTCTATGACCTTGAAGGTCCTCCTTTCATTCACTCATTGAATATCCTCTATGTTCCAGGCACTGTTCTAGGTGCTTGCATTACATCCATGCACAGCACAAAGTTTATTGCCCTAGCCCACCTGTCACATATATCTGTATCTGAAGACACAGGTTTTTAAAGTGCATAGTTTCCTACGCTGTAAATTGAGGGCAAAGGACCAATGCACTTTCCAGTGGTTTGAGAGTAAGTAGATACCAGCATCAGAGCTCTCTGTCTATGCTCAGTGGGGAAGGCTGCAGCCTCCAGACAAGGTAGCACTTGAGGACATAAGTAGGGGCAGCTCATATCATTACTTAAAGGTAATCTCCCTAAACCCTAATTGCTATTCTGAAGCATGTTTGGGTGTGTGTCAGATGGGGAAGGGCAGGGAGGGGATAGTTCTTTGCAGGTGTTTTATTTCCCTAGGAATTTCAGGTTAAAAATACCTGTTTGGTATCAACACAATGATTGCAACAAATATTTGTCTTAAAATATTAATTCTGGCTCCACTTAGGTTTTTATGAGAAAATGGATGACCTAATTTTCAAGGTAGTAGATGGAAGCTTCCAATTTTCTACATGGGAGAAAGAAAAAGAACACCAAATAGTCTATATTTGAAGGGAAAACTCAAAGCACAGCTAATTCAAGTATTACCATATATGGACTTATCACAAGTAGAAGATACAAAGAGGACTGAGATTTAAGACTAACAATTCACATTAGTTGTAGCCCCTGGCATTGGTCCTTTAGATAATTTTTTTCTTGTTCTTTTCAACTTGACGGCTATCCAGAAGACTATAGTGTTACATTCCTATTAGTTTAGTCTCTGGGATGGCTGATCTCATTGTTTGTAACGTTCTAGAGGAAATCATTGGTTCCAAATGGGAAATAAAGGAGCAGAGTAGATGCTACACTGACAAGAAATCTGCATTTTCTTTCCAGGTTGATAAATAGAAATCAATCCTGTGAAGGGAAATCAGATGAGACGCTGATAAAGACGGAAGTTTGACCAACCTTCACGCCAGGACTTCACAATCTCAAAGTGCTTCTGTGGTCTATACACACCAGCTCCTTCTGGGTTCACCATCTCAAAGTGTTTCTATGATCTACACATGCCATTCCTTTTGGGTTTATTCCACAGTATTGAGTATATGATCAAATTTAAAGAATAAAGAGTCATCTTTTATTGGGTGCTGAAGGCATCAACTGTTACAGGATGAAAAGTCATTTTTTAACCAAAAAAAAGCTACTTAAGTAAATCTAACTATCTCTTACTTATAGTAATATTCTTATGAACAACAAACAGACTTTGAAAAACAGAAACCTCCTACCGAGGTTTTAGCTTGAACTGCAGTGTCAATGGTTTGGGACTTACATCACAAAATAATAAAGTATAATAATTTACTTATAATTGGTACATTTCCATGACTTTTCAGTTCTCTGTGATTTCTTATTCTATAGGGTGATTAATTATAGATTGACAATGAAAGGAAATAAAGACTTACATGCCCAAGGCTTGAAGAAATCAGTTATTACATTTAATAGTTAGTCTAAAAATGTAGGATGTGTTTTAATTCTGGTTTTGTTTGTTTGTTTTTGGTGTTGGGGTTAGTGTTAGCTGGAGTCCTGGGGGAAATTTAGCAAGAAGAATAGTGTTGATCCTCTTAGTCCACTAAATTTTAGAGCATAAAAGAAAGCAAAATTGGCTAATATGCATAACAGAAAGGCAGCTTTGTCTGTTCATCTTTCATTTGCTGACATTCCTCTAATTGAAGGTCTTTCAGGGCCCTGGATGTGGCCCACAAATCATAGGAGCCAAGGGATCAGGCCCAGCAGCCTCCACAAGGCAAACAAGTGGGGCAGAGGCCACAGGGAACGTTAAATGCATTTGCCACTGGGTAGTTGGTGTGAAGAGAGTTTTTATGAAGATTTTAAAAGAGCTGGCAAAAAAAGAAAATGATTACCACAGCTCTTCACATGTTCCCTCTCTGAGGAGATACCATGAAAGAGACAAGGAGCCTCATTTGCAGTAATTAGAGGCACAGTATTGTCTACACATAAATATTCCATATTTCAGTGCATGTATTGGGCTTGTCATGAATATCAAAATGGAAGAAATGGAAATGAATGTCTGACACAAGGAGATTTCAAAAGACAAAATAGATGATTTAAACAAGAAGACTGATTTGGAAGCCTTTGAAAAACACATGAAATGAAGAAAAAAAAACACACCTACCCAAAGCATCAAGTTTTACAAACCATCATATGTCACTAGAGTGAGAAATTGCATGTTATAAGGCAAAATAAGATAGGTGCAAATGTGGACATCAAGACCAATTTTGATATTCGTTATGCATGGTTTCATTAGAGAGGAAATATCTAAGATGCCTTCACTTTCCCCAAGGCTTTCCCTGTGGAAAGAAAAACCTAAGAATTATGATTAATGAGCGAGTGCTTCTTTCACTTATTACTGATCTACAACTGAATTTGATGCTGACGCTGAATCTTATCTTCAAAGCTCTGAATAAATTAGATCTGGGCTATCTTTCTACTGAAGAATGATAACGAAACCACCAAAGTTTTAGACACTGTAAACTTATTTGGCACAGCTCTCCAGGTCCTGAAAATAATTATTGGAGTCAGGACAGAGGATGATTGTGCTTGTACATAATTAAGTGTTCTCACAATAGCCACACCTTATAGGCGTACAAACAAATGCATTGTTTGTTGTTATTATTGTTTTTGTTGTTGTTATTGCTATTGTTATTATTTCTGTAGAGCCCTAATGGCAGTTTGTAAACCAATGTCCTTGACTTTGCTTTCCACAGAGACATTAAATGAAACTATTTTGGCCGAAAGCCCTGGAGAAAACTTACAGGTCATCACCCTGTAGTTTAGTATCACTCAAGGAAATATATCTTACTTTTTCTATTTTTTTCTTAATTGTTGACAATACATGTTATAGATGTTCCTCATTTCCCTCCTCTTTCCCCCCTTTCACCCAGGCCCTGCCCCACTCCAGGCCTTCACCACACTGTTGTCTGTGTTCATAGGCTACACATATATGTTGATAAGTTCTTTGGTTATCTCTTCCTGTCCCCTCACCCCTGCTTCTCTCTGAGATCTGTCAGTTTGTTCCATGCATCTATGCCTCTGGATCTGTTTTGTTCATCTGTTTATTTTGTTCATTAGATTCCACTTATAAGTGAGATCATGTGATACTTGTATTTCTCTAACTGAGCATAATACTCTCCAGGGCCCTCCATGCTGTAGCAAAGGATAAGAGTTGCATAATATACCATGGTGTAAATGTACCATAGCATTTTTATCCACCCATCTAGTGATGGGCACTTGGGCTATTTCCAGATCTTAGCTGCTATAAATTATGCTGCTATGAACATAAGGGTGTATATATTCTTTCTGATTGGTGTTTGAGATTCTTAGAACATATTCCCAGAAGTGGGATTGCTGGGTCAAAAAGCAATTGCATTTTTAATTTTTTGAGGAGACTCCATACCATTTTCCACAGTGGCTATACTATTCTGTATTCCCGCCAGCAATGAACTTTTCAGCACTTGTTTGTTGATTTATTGATGGTAAGTAGCCATCTGGTAGGTGTGGTATATTTTATGTCTTCGTTGTTAGGGCAGGCAAAGACAACATTTTATGGAAAGCTATTTTAAATTGTGATCATCACACTTTGGTTGTCTGAATAAAAATCTATGTGTAAATAAAACATTTGAATCTTGCATCATATTATCATTTAAATGCACTATCTATTCCATAATAGGGACTGATAAATTCTGTAAGTATCTTAAGTAGTATTTGATATTCATAAATCCTCCAGAATCTTAAGTCAATATTAGCAAACGGGGTAGATTTTACTTTTCAGCTAACATTATAATAAATTGAAGACATATCTTTATATTTATAAATATTTACAAATATAACAACACTCCATTCATTAACCATAGTTCCAAAATACTAAAATTTCTGAAAACTTGTTAACTTGCTGGCAAAATCTAAACTAATCTGAACTCATTTGGACTCATTTGAGAGCATTATCTGGCCAGAACTAAGCCTATTTATTGTTCTTTAACTCATTTAATGTAAATATTAATATTTCTATAGAAATATCAATGTGTTTGACCATGGGGTACCGTATTAGTGCTGCCATATATTATAGAGAATATATCTCACAATATCTTTCTAAAATTCAAAGAGTTCTGAATTCCAAAATATATCTGGCCACAAAGCTTTGTTAAGTAATTTTTTGGTTGATTTCTGTGTATAAAATATGAATTTTAGTGCCCAAGCTATGGTATGCAAGAACATTACTTTATTTTTCCTTTAAAAAACTTCAAGTTGAATCTGAATGCCCCAAAGCACTCAATCCTGGTTGGAATACCCTGCTCTCCACAGGCAATTCCTAGCTGGGAAAGACATACATGGTGCCACAGAGCAGGAGAAAGTTTTCTGATCTCCATCATGGTTGCCACTTATTCCCTCTCAGGAAACCAACTCATTCTATTTCCCCAGGACTTTCCTGGTTTTAGTGCTGCAAGTCCCATGTTCCAGGGGCTGTGCTAGGCAAACTGGGACAGTTGATCACTCCAGTCCTTACACAAGCCTGCAGTGGTCCCGGAAGGTTTGCTCACTATGTTTGTTGTTGTTGTTAAAATCTTGCTCTCCTGAGGTCTGCTTATAGGTCTGCTACTTCCTTGGGACACAGCCAAGGAGTGGTTCTAAATCTCAGATGCCTAGGGGATCCAAAGGTCTCTTCTCCTTTCCTACTCTTTCCCCGTTTCCTTGTCTTCAAATTATCTTTTCAATTTGATACTTCCCATTGTCTTTTCAATGAACAATGGCTTTCCTGTGACAGGAAGAACACTAAATTTGGGTAGCCTCTGCTTATTTCAGTAAAAACTGTAGGAGGCAGAGAAGCCCCGAAAGCTAACATAAAATGAGAGAGGAAGGGTACAAGGAGATCAAGTCCAAGTTAACAATTAGTGAACTGCTGTGCTGCACAGAGGTCTGTTTTGTAGAAACTCCCCTTAGTCTTTGGAGAAAGTGCCTTTGTCCTCATAAATCCTGTGTTTGGACAGTGAGGCCCTGGCTGTACTAACATCTTACACCTCTTCAGTTGTTTACACTTTACAATACTCTTTCAGATATATTATCTCAGAACAGGATGGGTATTGTTATCTTTACATTCAGATGGAGAAATAAAGACTTAGAGGTTTAAATAACATCAAGAGGTAGCACCTCTCGGATAGTAATTTTTGGCAAATGCCATACAAGTAGCTTTTAAATCTTAAAAGAAAAATATTGCCATCCAAATTGCTTTTTGGATTCCTAAATTGAGAAGTTTTTTTTTCTTTTTAAAAATAATAATATAAAACATTTTCTAAGAATTGGTATCCCTAAATATATATGGTTGGCATTAGACAGTGGATTCAATTATAAGAAAAAAGATTTTAAGCATACTGCTCTTCTACTCTTGTCAGAGAATAACAAAACCTTAAATACAATGAACCACAAACCTTTTTAGTACACAACTTCTAGGAATGTCACCCAGACTCAGTAACTAGTGTCCCAGGGGAGAATGGACTCTTTGACCTTGTAGAAGGTGTGCCAGCCCAGCATCAGCTTCCACTTTTTCCTTTCTAACAGAATTCCAAATTTGTTCAGGTGTTACTCTTCTCCATGAACCTCAGGAAAAACTGAACTCCAGGAGTGAACCTAATTGGTCTAAAGTCAATATTCATCCCACGAGTTAGATCTGAAACCGCATGTGATCCAATTGTGGTTAATAAGACATAAGAAAAGATTTACTAAAATCTTATTTTTTATGCACCGAAGAAAGACATAGGGACCCAGTTTCTCTATTGCATCTGATGGAGATAAAGAAGGATGCCCTAAACACTATGTGCAGCCACCCTACAACCCTAAAAGAGCCTCCCTGAGATGATATGGATGGCTGGTTAGAGAGACAGAGCATCTGGGTCTTGATAAAATCATTGTATCAGCCAATGCTGAACTTATTCTACCTCTAGACTTCCTTTATGCAAACTAATATTTGTCCTTATTATTCAAGTCAGTTGGAATGTGTTTTCTGTTACTTGCAGTAAAAAGCATCCTAATTGATTCAGAGAACTATTCCTTCTCCAGTCTGTCTTCCTTTTACAGAAGAAGAAATAAAGGTTAAGAGAAACCACATAATGTATGAAAGTCAACAACAAGAATTAAATGCCAACTTATAAACCTCAGATTAATTGTAAAGAATTTTGGAATATGTTAACCCAACCACTGAGCCACACAGCCATGGCAGAATTTTTAATTTTTATTTTTTTAACTAGAGGCCTGGTGCACAAAATTTGTGTACTTGCGAGGAGGTTCCCTCAGCCTGGCCTGAGACCTCTCGCAATTTGGGAGACCTCAGGGGATGTCTGACTGCCAAGAGGCTCCCACCACCGCCACTATGTTTGCCAGTAGTGAGCCTAGCTTCTGGCTGGGTGGTGCTCCGCCTGTGGGAGTACACTGACCACAAGGGGGCAGCTCCTGCATTGAGCGTCTGCTCCCTGGTGGTCAGTGCACATCATAGCAACCAGTCATTCAGCTGTTTGATGAATTTGCATATTAGTCTTTTATTATATAAGATTAGAGGCCCGGTACATGAAATTTGTGCACTGGGAGGAGGGGTTGTCCCTCAGTCCAGCCTGCACCCTCTCCAATCTGGGACCCATCAGACATCCCTCTCACTATCTGGGACTGCTGGCTCCCAACTGCTCACCTGCCTGCCAGCCTGATCATTCTCTAATAACTTCCCTGCCAGCCTGATCACTCCCAACTGCCCTCCCCTGTTGGCTTGGTCACCCCCAACTGTCCTCTTCTGCAGGCCTTGTTGCCCCCAATGGCCCTCCCCTGCCACCCTGGTCGCCCACAACTACCTTCCCCTGCTGGCCATTTTGTGGTGGCCATCTTGGACCACCTGGGGCAGCCATCTTGTGTGAGAGTCAATTTGCATATTACTTCTTTATTATATAGGACTAGAGGCCCAGTGCACAAAATTTGTGCACAGTGGGTGGGGGGGCAAGTCCCTCAGCCTGGCCTCCACCCTCTCACAAACCAAGATCCCTCAAGGAATGTCTAACTGCCAGTTTAGGCTGATCCACATCCCTCCCACAATCCTGGACTGCTAGCTCCTAACTGCTCATCTAGCTGCCTGCCTGGTCACCCCTAACCCCTCTGCCTGCCTGTCTGATCGCCCTAACCACTTGTCTGCCTGCCTGATTGCCTCTAACTGCTCGCCTGCCTGCCTCATCACCCCTAACCATTTGTGCCTCAGCCCTCAGCTGCTACTTTGTTGGGAAAGATGTCCAGAATGACATCCAGAAGGCCAGTCAGTTGTCTGGTCTAATTAGCATATTATGCTTTTATTATTATAGATGTTGATAGATGGACTTTTAATTCAAAATAATTTTCTGGCCCTGACAGGTTTGGCTCAGTGGATAGAATGTCAGCCTGTGGACTCGAGGGTCTCAGGATTGATTCCAGTCAAGAGCATGTACCTTGGTTGTGGATACATCCCCAGTAGGGGGTGCATAGGAGGCAGCTGATCAATGTTTTCCTCTCATTGATGTTTCTAACTCTCTATTCCTCTCCCTTGCTCTCTGTAAAAAAAAAAAAATCAATAGAATATATATTTTTTTAAAATAAATAAATAAAAATAACTTTCTAGCCCTGGCTGCTGTGACTCATTGATTGGAGTATCAGTCTGTTCACCAAAGCATGGTTCAAGGGCACTTGCCTGGGGTATGGGTTCACTCCCTGCCCCTGGTCAGGGTGCATGCAGGAGGCAACTGGCTGATGTATCTTTCTCACACTGATATTTTTCTCCTTTCCTCTCTCCCTCCCTTACTCCCTTTCTCCTTCCATCCCTTCCACTCTCTGAAAAGCAATGGAAAAAATACCCTCAGATGAGGGTTAACAAAAAACAAAAACTTTCTGTATTATTTCACAACCGGTTTCTTTGTTGAGTCTGTAGCACTATGTTAGGGAAATATAGGGGAGGAATATATTCCTTTTAAGGCAGTTATAGAAACTCTTTATTCTACAGATCAGCACAAAGTGAGAAGTAATAATTATTTTTCTTTGATTATATTCTGAGACTTTTCTCACAAGGCTGAAAGGGAGACAGTTCTATGAGGAACATTGCTGGAATCAGAGGCACAAGCTTAGTGTAATATGTTAAAAGTTCCTTTTATCCAACACGTACAAAAAGATGCTAATGCTCCTCATTGCTTCCCTGGCTGTATCTTTCCTGCCCTTAAGTTTTTTCGTTTTGTTTTGTTTTACTTTTTAATACTTTCTTTTAAAAAATATTTCTTTATTGATTTCAGAGAAGAAGGGAAAGGGACAGAGAGATAGAAACATCAATGATGAGAGAGAATCATTGATCGGCTGCCTCATGCATGCTACCTACTGGGGATCGAGCCTACAACTCGGGCATGTGCCCCTAGCCAGAAATGAACCTGGGACCCTTCAGTTTGCAGGTCGACACTCTATCCACTGAGCCAAACCAGCGAGGGCGTACCCTTAGGTTTTTAAAGTGAAAGTAATGGAGAGCAGGAGAGAAGGAGGCGTGTCCTGGCAACCATTGCCAGGAAACAGGTTTCACTGAAACTATAAATTAGAAAGATAATTCACTTACTGGAGGTGGGTTCATATGCAATGTTGAAAATTCTGCCAGTAGGAAAACATCACTATCTTTAGCTTTGGTTTTAAAAATATAATTTATGTTTGATAATTACAGAGAAGTATAAATAAGGAAAAAGGCTCATAATTCTAACATTATATATAATCTCTGCTAATGTTTTTCACATATATATATTAATATAAAAGTATAAATGTGCATGGTAAAACCAAAGCAAACAGAAAAATAAAAATCTACTTACATTTACTTCTGAAAACTTTCATATATGTGTATGCATATATATGTTTTTATTTATATAAGATTAGATATGCTGCTCACAGGGGTATTTTTTTGTTATTGTTTTTATTTTATTTTTTAGTCTTCATGCAAGGATATCTCTTCCATTGATTTTCAAGGAGTAGAAGGGAGGGGAGAGAGAAGATACAACATTGTGACACAACATTGATTGGTTGCCTCTGGGACTCTGCTGGGGATCAAACCTGCTGCAACCCAGGTATGTGCCCTTGACCAGAAATTGCACCCTTGACCCTAGGCCCATGGGCAGATGTTCTAACCATCTGAGCCAAACCAACAAAGGCCACACAGGTTTTTTTTTTCTTTCTGGATTTTTCACTTTTATGAACAATAATTTTAATTCTACTTGATGGCTGTATCATATTTTACTGAACCAATCACCTCTGCAAATGCATTGAGGGATATTGTTTGCAATTAGTGATTAAGGAATTTTAACACTTTAGAATCAAAATAGGAATTAAAAGTGACATCCCCTCAATGATCATTCACTTGTTCATTCATCTGTTCAACAAGCATTTGTCAAACATTTGGTATAGAACCAGGTATTTAGTTAGGTCCCAGGAATCAAGTAGGATAACTGTCCCAGCTCCAAATGGGTCATAGCCTAAACAGAAGAAGATAGTTCCACCCCACCATTACTGTCACTGCTGAGACCTGGATAAACAAAGGTGCTGCAGCTGCCACGATTAGATGTCCAGAATAAACCTAATATAAAGGGATTATGGAGGAGGATGCTCAGAGGAAGCCACAGATGGGAAGGCTTGGAGACACGAAGCAGCTCAGAGTGTTCAGGTTGCTGCAAGAAATTTGGAGAAGTCAGAGTGCAAGTGTCATGAGGGGAGACTGGAGAGGCCTTAAGCTGGGGTCAAAGCCATCTCACCAAGGCCCTGGAGTTTTAACTTTATCCTAAAACCAGAGGAGCAGACTGAGGTTTTAAGTGTTAAGGTAAAAAGGGAATTGCTGAGGACATGATAATGTTTAGGGAATTTAAGAGAAACAAACAAAACAAAGGTAAAGGATGAAAACAGGAAAATCTCCTAGCTACAGACTAGTTCTCAGCAGAGAGAAAGGGAATAAGAGCTAAATAAGAAAAGGAAATAGACTTTTCTGTCTGGGGACTGAGAATAGGAACAAGATAGGTAATTGCTAAAGGATAGTAAGAAAGATAAGAGACATTTTTGTTAAGAGTATTATAACTTAAATCATTTGGATGGATATTAATTCTTTAATAAATATATTTTTATAACATGTATCTGGTAAGACCAACCTTGGCAAAGGAAAACTAGAATTACTCTCAGTGGTAAGCTGGAACCAGCTAAATTGGTCACGGTGGGAGTATTTACACCATGGGAATGAGCAAACACTACAAATCAGGCTTTAGCTGTGGTTCCTTCCCACCCCCACCCAGAGCACCTGTTAAAACATTTGTCAGCACATCATTGATCTCTCTCCAGTGAAGCAACCATGAATCATTGAAAATACCCACAATTTCATTCCTATGCCCCCTCCCAACTTCCCAAATCCTAAAATCTATTTCTCAACATTCCCCCAAAATGCACTATAAAACACATCATTACATATGTAAAGGGATTGTTATAAAATGTAAAAGCATAAAGACTCCTATGCCCAGCCCTGGTGAGGACCAGGAAGCTGATGGTGATGGAGGCCGCTCTCCATTTTAAGAGCCTGTTTCCCACAGGTGAGAGGGCAGGGGCCCAGGGACACCAGCCCATCACTGGCCTGAGGTAATTCCGATGATTCATGGGGAAGCAATCCAGCTCGTTTGGCCAGTTTGGGGATTGTTTTTCTGACAGTAGTTTTGGAACTACTAAAGTCTCCTCTCATCACCCAAAGTTCCATTTCTTCTATGAAACTCAAAGAGAGGTTTTTATTCTATTGCTACCATTTTGAATCTTCTCTTCCCAAAAACTGCTGTAATGGAACTGGATCTGTCCTTTTGTTTTCTTTAAGTGTCCATGACATGCTACAGAGACACTCACAGCCTGGGAGTTCCGGAGCCAAAAGAAAACAACAGGCCTTTGATTACGCTGTATCTGCAGCAGGAGGTCCTGGCAGGCAGCTGTGGGAGGAGTCTGGCCACATCACCCTCTTCAAGCTCCTGAGAAGGGAGCGAGTGTGGGAGTCAGAACTGAGCCACTGAGTTCACCAGCCCAAGGCTGGCTGGGAACCTGCAATTCAGGTTGTAATAATTAATTTATTGGCTCTGGTTCAAAAATAAAAGTGACCATTTCACATTATCTCAGCCGGACTGAAAATTTCACCTCCTTGTGAAAGTGCTTGAAATGCTACATAGATCCTTGAGATGTGGGAAGAGATAGGAGGGGGTGGGAGAGCAGAGCTGCCTGGGCACTGGTTCTGGGCTCAAACAGTTTCCCATTCTCATCAATATAGGACATGAGAACCTGCTGATGGGCACAGAAAGTGAGGCAGGTCTGGCTTTAAGGATGGTATCCTAAAGGCCTGCGAGTGCTCATTTTCTTATCAATGCAACTCTGTTGGCTATAATGACTGATATGTAGTGATATACCCGCTTCAGGGCAGTGACCATCCAACTTTATGCCTTGCTCAGGATGGTTTTGGTGAACAGAGCCCAGACTTAGAGAAATACCTCGCTGGCCTCTTTTCTGTAGAGCGAGTGTGGGAAGGATGTTAGCTCTGGTCAATTTTCTTCTTCCTAAGGAACTTCCTCATGGCTTAGACAGCAACACATCCTGATCTGCTTGGGACCGAAGGGCTTGTGGGATGCTGGGCTTTTATTGTTAAAATTAGGAAAGTTTCTGGCAAACCAGGATGAGTGGGTCTCTTTTGAGCTGCCCAATGAGGAGAAAGACAATCAAGGGTGTTTGAAGGTGGAGTCAGTCATGTCACAGCAGCTTGGAGTTCAGTGGTGTGCTCTGTATTTTACAATGCACTTTCACACCTACAATCTTAATCTTGTAAAAAATTAAGGGAAGTAGAGAAGGTATTATTATTGCTTGATGTTGTTGAAAAATTGAGCCACAAAGATTAGGTGACTTGCCCAATGACATGCACCACTGGTTGGTAACAAAAGACTTGGGTGTCATCTCTGCCTTTCTCTGAAGTGAGATGGATAGGATTAAATGGGGTTGTTTCTACAGTACTGTGTTGCCTCTCTAGTTGTATGCAGAATGGAATTACTTTTCCTCCCATTGCTTAGCTTTTATTTATTTATTTATTTAGTTAGTTAGTTAGTTAGTTAGTTATTGTCATGATAAGTTGTTGTACAGTGACAACCTTGAAATAAAGAAGAATTAAAGGGAAATTCATGGCCATCTTTTCTTCCGTCCACTTCGCAACAGAAAGATGCTAAAATGACAACCGTGAGCAGCACCCAAAGCAAGGTAAAATGACATTGCCAAAGATGGCATTCAAAAGACCTGCGATGGTTTTCTGGTGGCGGGAAGAACTGAAGACAGTGTCTGTCCAGCAGAGAATGCTGAGGGGAGAATCTCAGAAGAGATGGAGAGTGCTGTGCTTCTTCAGATGAGCAGAGTGACAGGCCCAGAAGTGAACAGCCCCAGGACCTAGAAGTGTGGAGAAGTACCCAACACTCCAGGATGAGAAACATTTCTCAGCATTTACCCCCACCTCCCACCATAAAGCATAGCAGTGTGTTAAAGTTGCATTTGAAATCTGACTCTAAGACCAGTGGCAGCATCTAAATATGGGCACAACATGCATAACTTAATACTTATTAAAATTTTTAAAATTAGGGAGGGCACTGGAAATATCGGGGGAGCACTCACTTTGTAAAGTACATGACTGTCTAACCGCTATGCTGTACACCTGAAACCAATCCAAAATAATATTGAATGTAAACTGCAATTGAAAAATAAAATTAAAAATAAAACTAGGAAAGGAACAACCAAACCTAAACTTATCAACTCTGTATATATGTTTCAATGGTAGTCACAGGAGTATAAATGTCAATGGGGGAAAATAATGAATCTTTAGTTTCTCCAGCCAGTTCCATACACATTTTCAGAATTTTACACAGAATTTGGTTTATGATAAAAGCACAGATGTTCAAGTTTAAATTCAAGTCTGCTTTTAAATCAGAGGAACCTGTTTGATAAATAAGAATACTGTCAACACAATCTGCAATATAAATTACGTGGTGTTATGCTAGTAAAAAAGGTCTCTGAGCTGTAGAAGCGCTATGGTAAATTTGTATGTATGGCATAGAGAAAAGAACTTGGGCTTCACAATCAGACAGATTCAAGTTCAAAACCCCAATTGGGTGGGCATGTGAGCTGGGGTGTCAAGTCTCAACATTTTCATCTGCAAAAGGAGAATAATAATGTGCACACCTTGCAAATCTTTTGTCTCTCTAAAGGGGATAATCATTATTCGATAATGTATACAAAGTACCCAGCACAGAGCCTGGTGTGCACTAGGCATTCGTCCAGTGTCATTGCCTGTCTCCTTCCTCTCGTGCGGCAGCTATTGCTGCAAGCATTGCCCTTGGTGTTGCTCTTTCCCCAAGTCTAGATGTGGAAATGCAACCTCCTCAGCTCCCTTGCAATAAAGTATCCCCAACAACAGCACACAGAACAGGAAATACAAGAAAGTTGCAAAGGATTTGAAACCTCACGAACTTTTTCCAAGTCATGCATGGTTCCATGACTGGAGTCCCTGACACACCTGAGGTGACACATGGCCAGCTCCTTCCATCAGTTAGCACGACCTCTCCTGTGCCAGGGTTAACCCATTGTAATTGTTTCATGAATTGTCAAACGAACTTTAGGAGCAACGGAAATGTTTAAAGACACCTCCAGCCCACCTTAGAATAAGCTGCATGGATCTCTTCTTCCTTAAAAAAAAAATAAAAATGGCACACCCAGGCGTACTGAGGGGTGCGTGAAATAGGTGGTGATCATATTTCCTGGCTCTGCACCTTTCAGTGTCATGATTGGAGCGTTTGCTCACTTACAGAGAGGCTCTGCAACTAAATGGCATAATGGCTGTAGAAGCTTCCGGAAGAGTACCTGCCCTAGTTTAAAAACAAACAAAAAATACAGCCTTTCTCCTTCCAGTATTCTTCCTGGGTTCTAAAGTTACCAAGATATTTTAGATTTGAAATCATGCTAATTTTTTCTTGCCAATGTATATGCAAGAATCAGTTCTGATGGATGTGTAAGTTTTTAGAAAGGGGGACTGAGGAAACACTTTATATTCTAGGTTATCTAAAACTCTCATTGCACAAAGTGATACTATTATTATTTCAGTTGTTAAGAAACTGCATATAGATAAGACACAAGGTGAATTATGCTGCTTCTAGTCATCTACTATCCACCTTCATGTAGTAGTGACTTAAATTATTATTAATTTAATATTGCTTTCTGTTATGAATCTTTTTAACATATTAGAAATGGTCAGGTTGCTGTCCTGAGTAAAGTATATAAAATAGAAAATGACATGTAAATTAAGTTTCAGGTGCCTTTAATTATGATGAAGAAAATCTCAGAATTCTTAGATGTAAAAATGTTCAAATTTATTTGGTTATAGAAATGGCTGAAAACTTCAGAATTGTTTTATATTTTCTGTATATTCTGTTTCTAACTGTACTAAGACAGAATATGAATGAATGTATGTGTATTTATATATTTTTCTATGTTGTGATATTTTCTGATCTTTCTCTAAACAATGTACACTGAAGTTGAGTGAATTTGGATAAAAAATATGAATTGCTCTCAGTTTAAGTTTTCCAAATAGTGATGATCTAATACAAAACAAATTTTGTTGTGGCCAGTTTCATTATGGTTGAAATGCTGCATCTCAGTAATAAAATAAATCTTAAAGAAGGGGCATCTTCTAAATGTGAACCAAGAAAAAAAAAAGACAATTAGGCATCTACTTGTTATGGACTGAATGTGCCCTCCACAATTTTATATTCAAGCCCTGCTCCCAATGTGATAGTATTTGGAGAGGAGCTTTCAGGAAGTAATTAGAGTTAGATGAGGTCATAAGGGTGGAGCCTGGTCCAGCGGGATTAGTGCCTTTATAAGAAGAGACGCCAAAGCAGGTTTTCTAATGTTTAGTGGTCACTGGAAAGTGTCTGTTCGAGTCTCTTGACTTTTTTCTTATTGATTTACTAGAGGCCCAGTGCACAAAATTTGTGCAAGGGGAGGTGTCCTTCAGCCTAGCCTGCTCCCTCTCACAATCCAGGATTGCTGGCTCCCAACTGCTCACCTGCCTGCCTTTCTGATTGCCCCTAATTGCTTCTGCCTGCCAGCCTGATCATCCCCTAATCACTCTCCTGACAGCCTAATTGATGCCTAACTGCTCCCCTGCCAGCCTGTTTGCTCCTAACTGCCCTCACCTGTGGGCCTGGTCACCACTAACTGTCCTCTCTTCCAGGTCTGGTCACTCCTAACTGTCCTCCCCTGCAGGCTTGATCAATCCCAACTGCCCTTACTTGCAGGCCTGATCCCTCCCAACTGCCCTTCACTGCTGGCCTGATTTTCCACAACTGCCCTTTCTTGAAGGCCTGGTCCCTCCCAACTACCCTCCCCTGCTGATCATCTTTTCATGGCCATGTTGTGTACACATGGGGCAGGATCTTTAGACCATATAGGGGCATCATCTTGTGTGTTGGAGTGATGATCAATCTGCATATTACTCTTTTATTAGATAGAATAGAGGCCTGGTACATGGATGGGGGCCAGCTGGTTTTACCTGAAGGGTGTCCCAGATCAGGGTGGGGGTTCCCTTGGGGTGTAGGGTGGCCTGGGTGAGGGGTCTGTGGTGGTTTGCAGGCCAGTCATGCCCCCCCTGACCCCTGGCAACCCAAGGGAAAGCCCTGGTATCTGGGATTTATTTATCTTCTACAAATGAAACTTTGTAGCCTGGAGTGGAGCCAAGCCTTCTGCTCACTCCATAGTGGCAGCTATTGAAACTTTGTTGCCTTAAGCGAAGGCCTAGGCAGCCAGGGTATGCAGAAAGCTTGGCTTCCTCCATCACTGGGGGCAATACAAGCCTCCCATCTGCTCTGTGGTTGTAGCCATCTTGGTTGGGTTAATTTGCATACTTACTCCTGATTGACTGGTGGGCATGACTTGTGGGTGTGGCTTGTGGGTGTGGTAGAGGCACAGTCCATTTGCATATTACTATTTTAATTAGATATGCTAGATATTGTGAATAAAAATTATTTTTTCATTTCTATATCAGTTTCTGTGATTAATAGAATTTGATAATTTAAATGTAATAAAATATACCACTTTTCTCTTTTTTGGGGCTTCTAATTTTTAGGTTATTTTAAGTCAATCCCTACTTAAACAGAGATCAAATATATTCTCATGTAACTTTCCAAGAGTATTACAGCTGAGGTCTTTTAAACTATCAGTAATTTATTTTGGCCTATGGTCCAATTTCATTATCTCCCCCAAGTAAATAATCGTCCCAGCACTCCTCACTGAGACAATCTTTCTTTCCCGAATGATCTGAGATGCCATGGCTGGGCTTAATTCTGGGTTCCTTTTCATTTGTCTTTTCTTTTACCAATGCCTTACAAGTCTCCATATTAATGCTTCATAATAATATCTGATATCTGTTAGGAAAAAATCCTCCCACAGAAATGACAGCTAAATTTTTCCAAAATTGAAGGAAGACATATGACCACATTTCAAGCAATCACATCATAGTGAAACCACAGAACAGAAAGTAAGAGAAAAGAAAACCTACACTGAAAAACCACAGATTATCTTCAACAGAATGAGCCAGAAAATTCTTACCGATCTCAATACAACCCAGAAATCACAGGAAAATGTCTTCAAAGTACTGATAAAAAATAATTGTAAAAATTAAATTCCATGCCAGAAGAAGGAAGAGAAGGAGGAGAAGGGGTAGGAAGAGAAGGGGGAGGAGAAAGGTAAGAAAACCTTTACTGCTGAGAGTATCAGGAGCCCTACCAGGCAATAAAAGCTTGTGGATGAGGATCCAAAAATAAGGACCTTCCCAGCCTCACTGTGGGTATTCAAATCCTCCAAGGAGATAAAAAGTATGCTGGACTATGGGGCCTCTTGTGATTCAGCACTCCTGGGACAGCTGGTGCCATGGCTACCAGTTTAAAATTAAACTATGAACCTGGGAACTCAAGTGCAGGAACTCTTAGCTTTGTTCTGAGGAAGAAACTTAACTTCATTAAAGGATCCAGGATCCTCTAAGCATGACTTCAGCTCCCATCTACCCCCACAGGCCAGGGTCGTAACTATTCTTCCTTTGCATTCAGATTTTATGGGATAGCTTTTTTAGTGATATCATGTATTGATGAGGATTGTGGCAGTATGGCTGAGCTCGGCTTGGATATGGAAATCAGATAGAGTTTCTCCAGGAGACTGTGTATGCCCTTGGAATTCTTAGACATTGAAGAGTAGGAATAGCCTCATGAATAAGACACTGAACTTCCTGCTTATCTGGTGTGTGGGAACTCAAGCTTATTGTAAAATTAATTTAGAATGTAACATAAATATATGTATCCCTGCAGTGGCACGTGTGGCTGACTACCATACATGCCTGTGGTAATGTGTGCATGTGAGCTGTAAGGAGATGCTTTGGGGAGGCCTGAGGCCAAGTGGTTGATGACTTGGAAAGGAGTCATGGCCTGTGTGTTACATTTCACAGGAACTGATGAAGAATTCCGTTCCCAAATGGGCAACATGCTGCTGAGTCTAAAACTAAATGAGACAGAAAGTTACAAACTCATTTTTGTATTTGATCTTTTTGGCAATGTTCTCTTAATTCCTCTCTCCAGCTACCTTTTCAGGTAAAATAAATAGGAGAAATATATTATACCTAACTCTGCAAAAGGGCAGAGTTATAGTTTTATTCTCCATTTGTGAGTCTCTGTGAAAATGAAATAGCCGATAAGAGCAAATGGAATCAGGCAGGTATAAAATCTGGATATTAATGAACCATATTTATATACCTAATTAAGTTTTTAAAAATGAAAATCAATTATATTTTCTGGTATTAAATGACTTGAACTAGAATTGAATTTCTTTTCTCATCTTCATGAACACAGTAGCAACTCCAAATTCAAATGAAGAAGATACTGGGTTTTTATCACAATTAAGCTCTTTATCTTGGCATATCTTCACTTTCCTTCATTCCTCATCTAAATCTCACCCCCACTCCTAACTATTTATAAAAGAAGTTTTTCTATTGAACACATTAGTATTCTGGTAATGTTTTAAAGATCCAGTTAAAAAGAGTGTATAGATTTGAATTATTATATTATGGAGAATCTTATAAGACCAAAAAATACACATTTCTTATGCCTTCAAAATTAATTTGCTTTCTCCAGGTTTTAAACCTATGTATGTATTGTGTAAAACAGAACTAAACTAATCCTAATTATATTAAATTAATATTTTGGGAAAACAAAATGGTGAGTACTTATTTGACTTTTTGTTACTACTTTTAATTTTCCACACTTTGTGTAAGAAAAACAATCTTATACTTGTAACTTAAATATTCAATACAAATCATCATGTTTCACAAATATGAAGGATATGTAAAATTTTTCTGGACATGACAAAATATAAAACAATGTGTCAAAACAATCATAAGCTTGACTATTTACAGATATTTAAGGGTTCTGCAGATCAGTAGAATAATATCTAATCTGCTATTTCTATTAAAAAACAAATTCTAGCTCTTGTCTATGATTTATTAAATTGGCCAGTTTGTCCTTTCTTGTGAAGTGGTTCATATTTGCACACTGAAGTTTCAGCTCATGTCTTTGTTTGACAAAGAAAATGGCAATATTGAGCTTTCTGTGAAAAAGTAGATGGCCTGTTAAAATAAGGAATAAGCAAAGAAATGGAAGCAATGAATTTTTTGCTCTTTCTGAAGTTCATCTGCTCCCTAACAGGATTCAGCCTTGCTTTTGTGGCTGGCACAGTGTCTTATAGTTCTAGTTTTGGGTTCAATAACTATATTTTAGCTCAGAAAAGCCAACTGTATGTAGTTAATTATTGAACTGTTCATTAGTCTCATTTCTAAGCAGAACATGGTACTGGAAAATGTTTTCAGTATCCAACAAACACATTTTCTAATGTGGAACATTTAAAATAAAACATTGTTTTCCAATATAGCAATTGTTTTAAAATATTTTCTATGCTGAAATTTACTCTGTATATCACCATTAAGGATAAAGTATCCTAACCCTCCTCTTAAAGATTGTAATTTCTGGCGGCCTCTGATGTGTCAATATATGTGTTTGATAAATAAGCTGGCAGTTTACTCCAAATACTACATTTTTCCTATATTTTACAGTGGAACGAAAACTGAACAAATCCATTGTTACTGACTGTTTCCTTATCAGTCTCTCGCACTGGATCCTGGGCTCCTTGATACCAGGAACTGTGGCTTTTATCCTATACAGTTCTGCCTAAAACAGTCCCATCATTGCAGGCATACATTTATTTTTCTTCAAATGGTCACTGGATACTCTGAGGCGTGAGGCAAGGTATCAAGGTTTTTATTTTAGTTCCTCCATAGCCTCAGGGCAACCTCATAGCATAGGCATATCACTGCCCTCATCTTGAACATGAGGACATGAAGGCATATGGAAGACAAACCATGACAGAGTAAGTGGCAGAACCAGGCTTCAAACTCAGGCATCCTGGTGTCAGAAGTTCTGCCCTCACTTTCTCAAATATTGTTTTACAATGACCTGGGGTGAAGGTAGATGATAGAGAACAATAGTGAAGATGACCCTAACATGACAGAGTTAGGGGAACAATAGAATACAAATTCCAAAGTCTTTGAGCTGGGTCTGTTGAAGTTGATTGCATAGTTCCAGTCTTCATTCTCTCAATCACTGTCTTCTATTGCATGTGATTTATTGGCCTTTGTGTTAGCATTACGCATGCAGTTATACTTTCTAGAGGGAGTTCAATAAGATCTGAAGAGCTCCAATCAGAAGTCCATACTCCAAGGGTGATGAACTAACATTGGGAGGAGTCTGCACTCCAGTGGCAAATACTTCAAATATTACTACCTAAGTATGCCCCCAGAGGGTTATGTACTTTAAAGGGTATTAGATTTTTTTAAATTGGTGATATAAGTTGTGTTTATGCTACCTGGTTATAAGGAATAATTTATACAGAAAACTCTCTTATTGCTTGAATAAAGTCTAGTAATCCAAATAGGAGACTAAAGGTGTGAGAGGTAAGTAATTGAGAGCAGAGGATTTAGAGCAGAGAGTTATCCAGGTTAGAACCCTGTTCTGGGGAAAACAAGTTATAGAAATAGAAGTTGGTTTCAATGTGCTTTCAAGAAGGAGGAACAATTGGAATGTGCTTTTGATTGGCAAGGAAACAAAAGCTAGGAAACAGGATTCCCAGTCCTGGGTTCCAACCATGGTGTGATTTTTTTCATGAAAACAAATAGTGCTTTGTACCTGAGTTCTCAATATTGTAGACACATGTCCATTTAATTTTAAATTTAAAATTAAATTATAAATGCAGTTCTTCCATCACAATACCCACATTTTAAGAGCTCAATAGCCACATGGGGCTCGTGGCTACCATACTGAAGAGCACAGATCACATTTTCATGACCACAGAGAGAGACATCTGTTGGACAACCCTGCTTTATATCAGTCACTTCCAAGAGCTCTTGATTTGAAGCATAAGGTAGCTCTGACCTCCTCATTGCTCATTGGTATGTATGGGTCTTTGTAAATGACTGATTAGGATGAATGTTTCATTGGATGGTGGGTTCCAGGTATTATCTATGGAAAGGTAAGCAAGCAGAACATCTCTGGAAACACCAATGCTGCCATTATTTCCCCCATGCCATAGTTATTGAGGAGACAATTTTATGTCACAATGGCCCTAATAATTGCCTGTGTCTGCAAGTCCTCAGCCAGCAGAAACCCTCGGTCCTAAGTCTACTCACTCTGTGTTAGTTTGGCTTACAGGTCCAGCCTGCTGGCCACTAAAGGCATTAACTCTTGCTGCTGCTCCCAGCATTGTTCACCACCTGTTTCTATGGCTGCAGGGGCTGGATGAATTACTAATGATTCCCTCTTGGATGCCAGATACATGGAAATCACTCAAATATTGGAATCCTTCAAAGAATGAATATTAAAGGTGTCCATATACCTGGATGGATGGAATATATTCTGAGGATGATTTGTGGCATCTTTTGTTCTCATTAAAATTCACCCCTTTGTTTCAATTCCCTGCACAGCACTAGTAATACTTTTCCCCTATCTGTTTGGCAATCAGACATATCTGCCATTTCTCAGCAAGATCGGTAAGCATTCACACCAAGTACAATAGATAAAGATGACAAGTAGCCTCAGGTTTGTTCAGATCAGGCTTCTTCACCAAATATGTCAAGATCAGGTCAAGATTTATTACCAAATTACTTTTCTAAAAAGCTAATTTTCAGAGCCTGTTGGATTTTGGAATTGTAGAGAAAGGATTGCTGTACAGCTTATTCTGATTTCTACAGAATTGTCTCCTCCTCTAATAAGCCTTCTCAGGCCACCTATACTAGGTTAGGACTACATTTAAAAAGTCAGCCCAGCCTGGCCAGTGTGGCTCAGTGGTTGAGCATTGACCTATGATCCAGGAGGTCACTGTTCTGATTCCCCATCAGGGCACATGCCTGGGTTGCACCCCAGTTGGGGGCCTGCAGGATTTAGGAGCAGCTGATCAATGATTCTCTCATCATTGATGTTTCTATGTCTCTATTCCTCTCCCTTCCTATCTGAAATCAATAAAAGTATATTTTTAAAAAGTTAGCTTACACTTTGTTTTTTTCCCATAGCTTATCAAGTGCAAGTTCTTGGAAGGCAGGAAATCTGTCTCTTTTATTTCCTGTTCTTACCCTAGTACCAAGTTCATTGCTGGCAAATTGTAAGCATTCAATAAAATAAATAGTTGGTGAGTGGATGAGGGAATGAATGTTGTTAGGTAAATTCCTGTCCAGGCTCCTAGAAGTAGCCTATTTCTTCCAGTAGCTTTCTACCCTTCTTTATCTGCAGCAAGGATTGCTATATGCTAATTGATACCTGATTATTCCAGCTCATAGAGATACAGCTAGCCTTCATTTCCAGCTTCCTTTGCAGTTCGGTTTGGCCATGTGATTGAATCCAATGAAATGTAAGCAGAAGACATGCATGTCCCTTCTACACCCACCTCAAAGAATTCCCTTGTGACCTCACATGCTCTTCTCCTCCTTCCACGGGCCAAATGCCAAGGCTCCAATAAAGATCAGCAAGGCTCTGTCTAGAGGAATGCAGAGCTACAAGATGGAAAAACAGCCCTAGGGGGGCATATATTAGTTTTCTAGGGCTGCCGTAACCAAGTGCCACAAACTGAGTAGCTTAAACAACAGAAATTAATTGTCTCACAGCAAGGTGGATATCTTTGGAGGGCTGTGAAGGATCTGTTCTATGACTTTCTCTTGGCTTGTACGTGGCTGCCTACATGTTCTGTGACATTCTCCCTGTATGTATACCTGTATCCAAATTTATAAAGACTCCAGTCCTGTTGAGTTAGAGACCCACCCTACAAATCATAACTAATTACATTTGCAACAGTCCTATTTTCAAATAAAATTATATCCTGAGATCCTAAGGTGTAGGACTTCACCATATGAATTTTATCAAAACCATAATGTTATCAAAGAAAATTGTGAATGGTCTTTCTCTATTGTTAGTGGGAGTGAGGTTCTTGGGGTACCACTGGACCAAGCATTTCCGGAGGCTCCCCATAGGAGGATGAGATATGGTAGAAACTTCATTTTCATGAAATTACATTCCTCCGTTTCTAAAGTCCCATTTCCCTTAATCCAGTCCTGGAACATGTGTAGGTAGAAGCAAAGCCAGTGTCCAGAGTTTCTGTTCTATGTTGGAATTGGGTTTGACTTAGCATCAGGTTAGTTGCAGTCCATTAGTCCATTGTGTGTGGGGTCCACATGGCTGTGAGCCATGGGGTGAATGCAAGGGAACCAAGAGAGCAAGTCCCATGCAACAAGAGTCCCAAAAACAAGAGAGATAGAGATAGAGAGACAGAGGAAGAGAGAGAGAGAGAAAGAGCATGTGTCTATACTATCCCTTGTTCAGTGCCTTCTCCCAGGGATCTGTGGAGAACAGACCGGTGGTTTCCTGGAAAGTGTTAAACTGCAGCTTCCTGGCAAAGCTGCACAAATGGCATGCCCACAATATTTGGCCTTCCCCTTGCTCCTTTCCTTTCTCCAATAACCAGTTTAATTACAACAGCATCAGTAACAGACAACATGGAAGGTCACCTGCCAAAGAACACCTGCATTAGACTTTGTGTAAGACACTTTCTGTTAAGTTACCTCTCATAGCAGGTAGTGTCTCTTCACCATAACTAAGATACTGTCCTGTCACACTAACCTTGGCCTTGAAAGCAACAAAGAAAATAATCTACATGGTATATTATTCTTTGGGAAAGTATTTTGAAAATATGTAAAATTGTATCTAAGACCCCAGACTTGCAATTCAGTCTGGATTTCCAATATTTGATCGCTCCATTGGGTGGGTCATTGTCTGGAGAGAGTCACTCTCAGTCACGTGGTCAGAAGAGGACAGGCCTTGATGGCAGATGACCTGGGCTTCAGTCTGGCTCTAAAAAAAAGCAAATCATGTTTTTCTCTAAGCCTTTGTTTACTCATTTGCAGAAAAAAGACAATACTCCTGAGATTTCTGGGAGGATTAATCAAATTAAATTAATCTTCACAATTAACACAGTCTGGCATGGTCTAACTGTGTAATATGAAATATGATTTCTTAAAAAGTGAAGCAGCAGATTTCTTCTTTAAAAAAAGAATCCTCATCCAAGAATATATTTATTGATTTTAAAGAGAAAGGATGGAAGAGGGGAGGGAATTCTGAGCAACTGGAGATCAGCTTTTGACTGTAGACTTTCCAGACAGACTAGGGATTGCCAATTCCAACACTTACTCAAGGCTTGAAAGGGGGATCCTTTTGGAAACCTGTAGTCAATTAAACCCAATAAGCTTTACATTCCTCTCCCCTTAATTGCCTTAGATAGATGCCTCTGTGGCTTTTGTGCTCATTCCCACTTTGCTTTTTCCTTTCTCTTACCTGCACAACTTCTCCTCCCCGCCTGCTCCTTTTTCCCTCATCCATTTTTTTCTCTGTACCATATGGAACTTCTACACCATGGAAAATATACTTCCTGCCTCCAGCTCCGTAGCCTGATTTAAACCTGGCTCTCCCTGGACCAACATGTCTCTTACAGTTGTTCATTCCCCTATACAACACATACCCCAGGGGAGGTGGATCAGGCACCTAGCACTCCCCCTGGCACAACTTCCAGGTCATCGCTCCTCTGCCATCGTGTAAGAAACCTGGCTCCTGGGAAGGCTTCTGCCATCTGGATCTGTTTTCAATTGCATCCTTAATTGCTCCACAAATGGTAGAAAGGACTAATTTTAGCATTTCTCTAATTTACCAAGTCATAAACATTGCAGCATGCATTAATCCCATTTAGTCTGGGTTGGGAATTCTTGCTCTGCCCCTTAGAACTTTGGAAACATATTTAAACTTTCAGAGTTTCAATATCTTTATCTAGAAAATGGGGATGAAAATTCCTACCCAAGGGTATTTCTGTGACTTGAGTGACACATGTGTGAAATCAAGAAATCAACCTAGTAGGCATAAGATGTGAATTTAAATAGAAATGTCTTTAATAGTGTGACTATAATTCACCCTGAGGTAATTAGGAGTTACCTATAACTATTTTTTAATATTAAAAACTCTTCTGTATGATATGGCTGGTAGATATATATCATTATATAGTATACTTGTTAAAATCAGAGAATGTATCTTTTGGGTTCCTGTGGAGGGAATGGCCTCACACATCCAAGCAATGCTCCCAACACCAGCTTTGTGTCCTACAATTCAACCCAATTTTGACATTATCTACCTAGAGTCAGCATCAGGGTAAGGGTTCAGTCCTACAAGAATGCACTCCCTCCTCTACTTCAGACACCAGTTGCAAGCCCAGGTGGTTACCTGTGCTTCTGACTAATGAGCTACAGGTTGGAGGCTCCCATGATCTCCTCCTGTGGCTTGATTAGCTTGCTAGAGTGGTCACAGAACTTGGAAAAAAAATACAACTCAGAACAGTCAAATGGAAGAGATGCATAGGGTAAAGTGTAGGCAGCAAGAGTGTGAGGCTTCCATGCCCTTTTAAGAAATGCCACTCTCCCCAGATTTCTACCTGGAAGCTGCCTGAACTGCGTCCTTTTTGTTTTTTTCTTTATATAACTTTATTATATAGGCGTGAATGATTAACTCATCGGCCAATGGCCATTGATTCAACCTCCAGTTTCTTTCCCGCCCCGGGGGTTGGAGGCGGGACTGAAAATTTCAACCCTGTAATCACAGGTTGGCTTCATTGGCAACCACCTCTCATTCTTAGGTGCTTTTGAAAAGTCACTCCATTAGCATAACAGAAGACAACTTAATCATTCTTAACACTTCGGAAATTCCATGGAGTTTGAGACCTTTGCATCAGTAACAGTGGACAAAGACAAATACTGTATAGTATATATTTCTTATTATAAATCACAATATTATAGTATATAAAGAGTAAACCCTAAAGCGAACATGAATTTTATTTTTAGTTAATAATAATGTATGGATATTGTCTCATCAATTCTAATAAATATACCCCATTAATGCAAGACATTAATAATAGGAAAAATGGTGGGAGAGGGGAAGGAGTATATGAGAACTGTACTTTCCACTTAATTAGTCTGTAAACCTAAAACTGCTAAAAAAGTAATTTATTAATTACAACAATACTTTACTTGTGTGAAGCAGGTGTATCCAGGAGTTAATTATTGAAGCTGATAATGGGTACATGTGGTTCATTACACCTCTTTTTTCTAAATTTTCCACAATAATAAAGTTTTCAAAAGCACTTGTTTAAACTGAGTCTCTTCGCTAAAGGGACATATTTGACATACCCAAATATCAAGGTATTGATTTTAACTAATTTAATACTTAATGACGATTTATTAATCATCAAACTCAGCATCAGACTGAGTCACTTAGACATGATGAATCCCTCTGTCAAGAAGTTCAAACTTACTGAGGAGGCAGGAGCACCAGGAAATAAAAGAGTAGAGAACTTAATTCCCTGGTAGAAAATGCAAGTTCTGTGAGAAGTTTGGAGTAAACAGAAAATCTATCAATAAATCTAACATTTCTAAGCTTCTGGCAATGAGGAGACTGCCAGACAAAATACATGGACTTCTGGCTGACTTTGAGGCATAGGTCATTACATTCTGTTCAACCTGAATTTTCTTTTAATCCCAAAGTAAAGAATAGATGATGACAAAACCACTTAGGAAGATCTCATTCTTGAACTGAAAGTAAGGAAAAACTGAGACAAAGTTGGAAAAGCATGCTTAAGGGTTTCACTGTGCCCAACGTTGAGCTGTCTTCTGAGCAGAAATGATCATTCAAGTGTTTGGGGACCTTAGAGTATTAGTGTGGGTTCTGTGAAGAGTTCAGATAAGGAGACCAATTTCATTTTAGACCAATTTAAAATTTAAAAAAAATGTGTCTATGTGCACACATACATTATACACCTTCTGCTCTTTGTAAAATTTATTAAGACCTGCTAGGGCACTTATAGTATATTCTGCCTTAGTGGAAAATTAAATGATGATTCTGCATAAGATTCTAATGTTGATTCCCATAGAATTCATATACTAAGTGACTTACCAAAATAAGAGAAAAGATTGTATATTCAGATTTTCAGAGAAAAGTTCTGAAATTATAAGGCCTTGAGAACCAGGGACATTTGGGACTCCGTGTAGGGCTGTTTGTTATTCTAAAATTAGATGTCAAAATCAAATTTCTTGAAACACTAAGTCCAGGGGGTTGTAAATTTCAAATTTTAGCAGACTGTGTGGCACACAGGTATCTTGTGATGACTTTTAATTTAGGTCTTGGAAAAAGAGAGTGGGTATTTGGGTCTATTTAATCTTCCTTTTTTTACCTTGTGGAGTCTTTTGAATAGTAAATAGACTTTCGAGGATGCAGAAGAAGAATCTCTTTACTGTGGAGTTGCTTTCTCTGACTTCCTTCCCAGGGGAGCTGCTAAATCATTCCCTGTGTTCCTAATGCTGCCAATTCCTAGAAATTCTCCTGGTTTTATGGAACAAATCCAAGAAATCATAGCTTTTATCTGGAGAAGAGAAAGAAAGGTATTTGTGCTGAGCACACTTAAAACAAAGACACAGTAGCAGTCATGTATAGAACACAGAGTGCCAGGGTTGGTGCTTTACCTGCAACTAAGGGGTTACCTGTTTTCAGAAAATAAATAAATAAATAAATAAAGGTCGGTTTGTGACATGTTGCAGGACAGACAGCTAGGATGAGGCTAAGATCTGAATCTAGATTTGTCTCACCCCCGAAAAATTGGCTTCTCATCATGAAGCTTTTATAATTTTAGTTTGTTGACTCTGAATCAACAATTCAAGCAGAGGAGACAAGATGAGGTTCTTAACTCATTCCCTGAAGTCATTCAAATCGTTATTAAAAAGGTCCTCAGTGCACAAAGCAAAGAAGTCAGCCCTCCTTAGGATCATTCTGTTCTAAAATATCCTCCCTTCCCCAATCTACAAAAGTGCTATTCATGTACTTTATTGGAAATTCCAGCATGACGTTTTCAATCCTTTGCTTTAAATATTTCTTTTTCTTCATTCTCTTAAAAAGTAAAATATACCCAAGGAAGGGATGGCATAGTAATCATTAAGATGAGAGTCTTAACAGTCAGTTGATTACATACCTCTATCTTGTCCTTTGTCAGAAGGAACTAGAATATTTCAACTTAATAGAAAAGGGAAGATACGCTGTTTGGGTTCACAACCTGGGGTTGTGGATTGCTTAAGGTACAGGGATAAGGCAGCCAGAAAATTAGTAGCAGAGAAAAGGTTAGCAAACTAGTTCTGGCATGAAAACCCACATTGCATGTTCATTGGCAAAGGTCTTCACATTTCTAGAAAAAGCCCTTCGTTTTTGCTTAGCCTTACGCTGAAATAAGGGGGTAATGAAATTTTGTCCTGAAACCCCAGTGAGTGATGCTGGGTGCCAGCTCCCGCAGTCAGCTCCCGAGGGAAAGGGCTGAGTGTGCAGTGAGCTCTGCTGCCCACACACCACGCTGAAGGCTTCACAGGTTCCACCACCGCATTCACCTTCTCAGCGACCCCGAAAGAGAGGTTATTAGACGGCCCTGCAATTAACAGTAGCCATAAACCTTTTTAATTTCAAAAATATGCAAAAGCCAATTATTCATTATGTACAGATCACTTACAGACAAAATAAAATAAAACCAGTGTTAGTTTGGGCATCACTGGCATATGAAAAAAAAAAAGAATTTTCAACAACAAAAAACTATTTTCAAGCCCTGTTGTTTGACTCTCAACTAAGCATCTTACTTTAAGCCTCAGTGTCCTTATCTATAAAAGGGAGAGATATTAATAACTTATCTTACCTAACATCCAAGGGGTTTCAGATGAAGTTGCTAGTTCAGGATATTTGGAGTAATGATTTATCACAGGCATCTAAGAAAAGAGGCTGGCTCTACAGGGGGAGACAGATTGTCAATCCTCAGAAAAAGTACTTACGTAGTCTAGCTCACAATTTTGCTCAAGAAAAGCTCTTTCCCCTAAATATCTTCTTTATCTTATTCTTATGGTTCCTTATACAGCTCTGTCAGATTTCTATAAAGCTGCCACAATATGTATTTTTAATGTATCTTACATTCTTAGTGTTATTGACCCTGAGGAGGAATATACCTGCCAAAAAAAGCTCCTTGTGGTTAACTGGGTCCAAATTCATAATCAGAGTCTAGCAACCATTGTGTGCAGGTGTCTCTCACACACTATTTCCCACACACTGTATTCCAGGAAAAGCCACAGACTGAGCTGTCAAGCCTCTTGCACCGTGTTCCTGCCATCTGTGCCAAACCTTATAAAGGAGTTCCTGGAATTATATTTTAACCAGTGGACTGAGTCCTGTTCCATCCAATCAGAGCTGTGCAGCTATCTCTTGGTTACATTTTTATCGACCAATCAGAGCAGCTTAATATTTACCAATCTGGAGGTGTGATTCCAACCAATCATGACAGTGCTTTTGGGATCAATCAACCTGTGCAAGTTTGGATTCCTCATTTGCGTACAAGTGGATGAAGTCAGGGACCATAGCAAGCACTTCCTCTGTATAAGTTGGCCTCCCCTTTGTCTCAGGGTAGCACATTTTTGCTTTCTCCCAGGGCCTGTGTTTCCCAGATTGCAAACTGTTCATCTGAATAAAGCTTCTTCTTTTCCCACACTGTTCCTCTCTCCTCCCCCCTCCCATTGGGTACTCTTGCTGACATTAGATTGGTGGCAGTGAGCTTTTGCTGACACTATTCAGATATCTGAAGTGTCTGTGACACATTTATAAACAATCTGAAAATGATAGCATCTTTGAAATAGCTGGAGGGAACATCAAGTAAACACAAGCAGAACACCTGCGAATAGAAAACAAAACCATTCATTTCGGTAGACTGAGTAACTTGATTGCACTGAATATCTTGATTCCCCACAAAATAAAAAGTTGGGCAAAACAGAGGAGATAATCAAGAGATGTTGCAAGAAGATCTGAATGCCAGGCATTCCTGGCATAGGACACTCAACATTTAGCAAGATTTATTTTATTTTATATATTTTTATTCATTTCAGAGAGGAAAGGAGAGGGAGAGATAGAAACACCAATGATGAGAGAGAATTATTGATTGGCTGCCTCCTGCACACCCCACCCTGGGGATCGAGCGCACAACCTGGGCATATGCCCTGACTGGGAATCGAACCGGTGACCTCTTGGTTCCCGGGTCAATGCTCAACCACTGAGCAACACTTTGCTGGGCCATTTTATGAGATTTAGGAGTGATATTGAGATTCTCTGGTCCTGAACATTTAAAGTTTAAAGCTCAAATCTTCTCCTCTACATCTTCCCTGTGACTAAATGGAGAGAAGTTTTTCTGGAATATTTCCATAATGGTTTCCCAAGGCAAGTTATTGTTTGTACATGGCAATCCTAAAAGGCAGTGTAGAATGTAAACATGTAACTATAAACAGCAATCTTTTTTTATAATATATTTTTATTGATTTTAGAGATGAAGGGAGAGGAAGAGAAAGATAGAAACATCATTGATGAGAGAGTATCTTCAATTGGCTGCCTCCTGCACACCCTACATTGGGGACTGAGCCAGCAACTTGAGCATATGCCCTGACTGGGAATCTGACCGGGAATCAAAAGGTGACCTCCTGGTTCATAGATCGATGCTCAATCACTGAACCGCCAGACTAAGCAGCCATCTTCTTTTGTACAGGGCTGCAGTCATCTGAGGCTTAACTAGGGCTGAATTTGTTTCCAAACTCACTCCCAGGGAAGTGGATCATATTCCAACAAGTTCAATATGGGCTGACTCTTAAAAGAAGTGTGGGACGGTAAGTAAGAAATTTGATTTAAGAGGAAAATGGCACTCCCACCTTCTCCACCCCAACACTTTTGAGTATTATGCTGGGGATAGCATTATAACTTAGGAGTTCTCTGAAATGCAGTGTCTTGCTGGAGTTTACATGGGGTTCATACTATGTCCTTCATTGCTTGAAGGAAGAAGCCTAAATGTCTGTGACCATGG
This sequence comes from Lasiurus cinereus, assembly GCA_011751065.1. Classification (NCBI taxonomy): domain Eukaryota; kingdom Metazoa; phylum Chordata; class Mammalia; order Chiroptera; family Vespertilionidae; genus Lasiurus; species Lasiurus cinereus. Next base: position 10,509,421 of record JAAGEH010000304.1, read on the forward strand.
GTAAGAAAACCTAATGCCCTGCCTAACCAAACGGAAGACTAGGAAATAGAACAGCAAGTTTATATCAAGTGTTCCAACTTCTTAGAGGGGGGCTTTCAACAAAATACATAAAAGCACCAAGGATGGATGGTGCAGGGTTAGAACCAATCTTTGCAGAAAGGAACTGCTCACCTGGGTGAATTAGATGAGCCCCTCTAAAAAATTACCTTTCCAGAGAGTGAAGCATAAACCCTGGACATATTAACGTGGCTTTGCTTAAGGAGACTATTGAGAGTTCCCACCATTATAATCACCAAGCTTTGAATCTGCAGGGGAAATGCACTCTGAACAGCATTTGGAATACCCACAGACTTAGCTAGCTTTTGAAGGAGGCTTGGGACAATTTGGGTCACCAAGGTGTAGAGAATAATCTAACTGGCAGAGAAGAACTCCCAGGAGAAGGAAAACTCTTAGGGATGCTTTGCACACATTGAACACAACTGCCTCAATAGTTGAACGCAACAATGAAATGGAGCTCTAAAAATGCTGATTTTCCAAAGTTCCTAGAGAAAAGATTTAACTGGGGGTAAAAAAGAAGCATGTTTTCTTAAAAGAATCAATACCTGTTTTTACCTGTAACAAAACAAAATGGCTTGCTTTTGAAAGGATAAAAGCCTCCCAGAAAAAAAGGCTGGTATTTCTTTATTTGTATCAAGCCAGCCAGTAAGGCAGTCTATCACTGAACAAAACTACCAGAAGAATGGAATACCAAGTTGGAAAACAATGACATTCCTTCTGCCTGAAGCCTCATGGAGGATTTTGAACAAGTTCATTAAGAGTTTTTAATTTGTGTCAGTTCTCTTCCATACCTCCTAGTTAAGGACACTTGTTAAGTGTTTAGGGTTTAGATTCTCTTACAAACCTTTCCTTTTCTTATTGTTTTTTACATTTCTACTGTGTATCTATTCCTTAATAATAGCACTTCAAAGGCTTGGACCATTTTAAGGATCTCCATAAACCCAGTTTCACTAATAATGTGGTCAATGTTAACATACTTTACAGTAGGCACTAAATAGACAGTTACTAACTCAATTTGCTCAAATTTGTAGAGAGCTAATGGCAGTGGTTTGGTCCCTAGAAAATTCAATTATATTCAATATGATATTTTATCTTCAATTAAGATATTCTGATATACACTATTTTCCAGTATTCACTTTATACCATTGACTAGATCAAAATACTTCACTTTTTTTTTACTGCTTAGCTATTCCTGAATATATTTTTTATTTTGTTTAAAAATAATCTTGAAAGTTTGCATGTAGAAAATATTAACTAGATTTACATATTTAAACACAAAGTTTAGCTTGGCTGGCATGGCTCAGTGGATTGAGTGTTGTCCCATGCAGCAAGCAGTCACTGGTTCAATTCTTAGTCAGGGCATATGCCTGGGTTATGGGCTCCAATGCAGGAGGCAACTGATCAATGTTTTTATCTCTCCCTCCCCCACCCTTCCTCTCTCACTAAAAACATAAGTAAGAACACATTTAAGAAAAACCCTCACAAAATTTATAGTAAAATAAAAAACATTAGAAATATTTTACAGGGCCAACTATACTAATAAAATTTTATTATTACAATTTTAATAATAAAATTTTATATTTGAATGCCTATATTCAAATGCTTTTGAAGGAGGCTTGGGACAATTTCTCAAAAAAGAGAAACATGCTAATTGATGTACCTTCATGTTGCCCACCAGCCAATCAGGAGTAAATATTAACTCAACAAAGATGGTGGGTTAATTTGCATACACAGGTGCTGAGTGGCCAGTGGGGAAGGGACAGGACACTTGGGTCGTCGCCCTACTCCACCCCAGATGCTCAGGGCCTCTTGACAGTGTGGGAAAGCAGAAAGGTGGCTCAGGTCAGAGCAAAGGTGGTGCTAGCAGCCAGGGGAAGGAAGGCCCATTCTTGCATGAAACTTCGTGCATTAGGCCTATAGTTTATATTATAATTATTGTGTACAAAAACACAAGGAAAAATAAAACTCTGTGATATCACCATTCAAAGATAACTACTGCTAACAAATGAGTGTATTTCCACCCAGTTTTTCTATCATGTGCTGAAACCATATGTCTGGATCTCATTTCATTCTGCATTATTCTTATCGTTATATGTATCATAAGTATTTTCCATTTCATTCATTTTTCAGAAAAATAAAGTTATATGTCATTTCTCAGTATGGAATTAAAGTATTTTATATACTCCTTTTATTGAAAGACTAGAAGCCTGGTGCATGAAAATTCATGCACTCGGGAGGGAGGGTCTCTCAGCCCAGGCTGCACCCTCTCACAGTCAAGGAGTCCTCAGGGGATATCCTACTGATGGCTTAGATGCAGGGAGTGGGCCTAAGTCACAGTATGGCCTCCCTCTGAGGAAGGTGACTGGGCAGCTGATTAGGGAATAGTGCCAACTGGCACAGTCCCTCCCCATTGTCCCTCCACTGATCCTGGTTGCTGTTGCCTTTCTACCTCCTCGCCCCCATCGCCATCCCCTCCCTCTGCCTGCTAGCATGAACCTTCTCTGGCCTGGTGCTACATGCTCACAGACCACATCCCCCACCAACTAGTTTTGCCATTTGCTTGATTTACATATTATGTTTTTATTATATAAGATATAGAATTTCTCTCTAAAATAATGAAGCAATTAACATTTTTTTGGTTGGGGTATTATTTTCTAAACAAAGTTTTCCAGGAGTAAAAGTATAAGCCCAAAACGTGATCATTTTTCAGGGTTATAATTCACATTACCACCTTGCATTCTCTTCATCAGCAGTGACAGAATGTCTGTTCTCACTTCCAAAAGTTTAAGAGTATGTTTCACTAAATTCCTATATTCTCACCCAGATATTCAAACATTGTCTCTTTTCCTCTTCTTTATTCTTAAAACTCATTTTAAGTATCTCATGGATGCTTTGCATTTCTTTGGTTACTGTTACAGTTAAACATTTTTTGTCAGATTTATTAGTAATTTATAATCTCCTTCTGAAAATATTTTCTCTATTTTACTCTTGAAATAGCCTTTTATGACTTTTCCTTTTGGCTGATGTCAAAACATTTCTAGGACCAGTTTCAATAAATTTATACATTCTCTTTTGATATGGTAAAATCCCATAAGAGACCAGAAGCGATAATTTCTCAAATGTTACTTTTGTTCTAAAGGTCCACACAGAGCATTTGATTCAATGATACTGTAAATTTGACAAGACAATTGTATAGCTATAGTAATAAATCCCTATATGGCATCATGAATCATGTGCCCCTTGATACCTAACTTCCTTATTTAAAACTGCAACCTGGACCCTGTCCGCCCACATTTCTGATCCCCTTATACTACTCTACTTCTCCCCCCATAATAATTATTACCTAACGCTGTATGCAGTTACTTATTTGTTTTACATTTACTTCTGGTCTCCTTGTTAGATTATATATACTAATAAGGTATCAGTCTTTGTCACCTATGGGTAACTCAAAGTCTTAGAATGTTGGAATCCGGAAGGCTGGTCAACCTTGAAGCTCTGAAAGGTTGGAGCCAACCAGCCACTGTCTAGTTGAGACAATCATAGCTAAAGCAACCTCTACCTTTTAATCTTATATAAATCCTTGCTGATTGGCTATTACTGGAATTGCCTGTCTAGAACTATGGATGAATCTCCTCGTCTTAATAAAAGGGATCGCTAGGCTGGAGCAAAGCAAAGTCCTTCCCCTTGAGTTGGGCTCCCATATGGCCCCCAATATTTCCAAATTAATATTTTCTAGTCTCTTTCATTTGTGTGCAGCCTTCTCCAGAGCCCGAACCCTGAACTTGAACCCTGAACCACGTGGGATGTGGAAGGGGTTGACTACATTAGAACAGTGCCTGGTGGATAGTAGACATTCAAACAATACTTGTGGGATGAATAAGAGATATTTTGAAAGAAAAAGACAGATAAGAGCCTTGGTTGGCATTTGATTGGGTCTTCAGAAGTGTATGTACCATTTTGATCATTAGTTCATCTTGCTTTTTAGTTGATAGGACACACAGTTATCAGCCATGGACTATGTATCAGCACTGTGCTAGGCACTGGAGATATGAGAGCGAAAATATAATCTCTATCTTCAATGACTGTAAGCTAGAAGCACCTAGGAGGGCAACTGACCCAGTCTTCTGTGCTGGTCAGGGAAGATGGAGTGAAAACGGAGGCCTGAAGCAGGAAGAGGCCAGAGCAGTGTGAGAGGCATTCCAGGTAAAGGCACGTCCAAGGTTCTGGCAGGATGAGGCTCCGGCTCACCCTAAATACTATGCTAAGGAATTTGGACTTGATCCCTAGAGCAGTAGGGAGTGGTGGCAACATTGAAATACTGTAGAGTGTAATACAGACAGATTGACATCGTAGAAAGATCACCATGCCCTCTGACTCTCAACGTGTGTTAAACAAGCATAAATGAGTGCTTTTCCTTTGTGCTTTGGGAAAAAGCAGAACAGTATGTCTAGAAAAAAAAATTGAAACTATATTGATAAATGATGTTTTAAGTATAAAATTAAGATGTATTAAAAGAGTTTGTTTTTTTTCCACTTAATTGCCATATGTTTATGTTGAAAGAGATATGAAAATCTTTTTAAATTTAATGAAGTAATTATATTTCTTTTTAAAATTATTTTTTCTAAATCATTAAATTAAATAATTTAAAAAAATCGATTTTATTTAGTTTTTTAAATTAAAAACTAACAAATGTTCAGAAATCTGGCTGAAAAGGAAAGTGAATACTGTTGCATCAGAAACACGCAGCAGAAGCCTGCATAATGTGTGTTCTGAAAGCGTGTGGCTAGAATGTACAGAGGCAAAGCTATGTTCTTTATGAACTCTCAGCCTGCTCGGCGGCAGAAGGATAACCACCCATCATGGGGTCATTGTGTCATATACTGCTGTGTGTATGTGTGTATGTGAAGACCTACCCCATGCCACACTTTGCATATGTCCAACCTCGGGTGCCATGAGAGTCCTGGCATTGGTCTCCGTAAAACATCTCCAGGACAGAACATTCTGTGGTGCCCTCTTCCAGTTTCTGATGTTGTATGATATTGAGTCACTTCTGGGATTTCATATCACAGAGTTAGAGACTGTGAGGAGATGAAAGACATTTCCATAAGAGTTTGTGTTCCTTGAAGTTAGATTTTTACATTCTTAATTGAATCTATCTGTTCAAAGGTTGTCAAATTCAAAACAGTGCTACTGATTCTGCAAGAGAGAGATTTTTATCATCTTCCTCCAGCATGAAACTAAGTTATTTGAGGTCTGTTTTTGTATTTCTGGGGTGTTTTCCAACACTAAGTAATTCTTCAATTCTCAGCAGACACCTACTGCGTGTCCTGCAAATTTAACTTAATTCTGATACCATCTACCCAAAAATAGTGTCAGATTCCAGAGGTTAAGAGCTTAATTTCCAGAAGGTTTTTTTTTCCCTTTCTGATGACTCTAAGCCACTTCATTAGCGTAAATTCAGGTGTACTTTCAAAGGAACTGATTTTAGGAGCTCTGCCAGGAAATATGGAACAAAGACCAACATATTTCTTATTATGCCCCAGTATTATTTTCTTTTTTAAAATACTATAACAATGGTTTCCCTGGCTGGTTTTGCTCAGTGGTTAGATCATCAGCCCACAAACCAAAGGATGGTGGTTTCCATACCTGGTCAAGGGCATGTGCCTGGCTTACAGGTTGGATCCTGGGCCCCAGTCATGGCACTTGCAGAAGATAACCAATCGATTTGTCTCTCTCTCTCTCTCACTTTCTCTCTCTCTCACTTTCTCTCTCTCTCCCTCCCTCCTTTATACTCTGTCTAAAAATCAATGGGAAAAATATCTTTAGGTGAGGATTAACAACAACAAAAAAATTTAAACAAAAACAGCAAAACTTAAGAGCATGGGCTCTAAAGCCAGATTATCTGGGTCCACACTAGGTATTGCAACCAACTGGATTTTTGTGACCTTATACCAGTTACTTTACCTATTTTTGCCTGAGTTTCCTTTTCTGTAAGGTGAAGGTAATAATAGTAATGGGGTTCAGGGCACTGTTCCCAAAATATGGCACCTTGACATATTATATATCTTAAGCTAAAAGAATTTAGAAGACAGTAGAAGCAAGAAGGTCACTCTGTTCTCCCCTCACCCCTCGCCCTTCTTCCCTGAAACAGGTCCTAAACCTCCTCCGTGAAAGATGCCCTCCTGCCGAAACCGGTTTGGCACGGTGGATAGAGCATCAGCCTGTGGACTGAAGGGTCCCAGGTTCGATCCTGGTCAAAGGCATATACCTTGGTTGTGGGCACATCTCCAGTGGGGGTGTGCAGGAGGCAGCTGATCGATGTTTCTCTCTCATCGATGTTTCTAACTTTCTATCCCTCTCCCTTTCTCTCTGTAAAAAATCAATAAAATATATTTTAAAAAAAATAAAAAAAAAAAAAGATGCCCTCCCTGTTCCAGGAAGGAACACATTCTTATTACCAGAAATGGGGTTTTGGGGGCAAGAAGTCTGTGCAAACAGCCCTTGCTAAACTAGTCCTTCATTTCCAAGTTACTTCTTCACCATGTACTACTCGTAGCCAAAACCCCTTTGTCTTGTCAATTCTTCACTAATTTATTGTTTCTTTGTCTAAAAGGTATATACAAGCTTCCTGTTTTGGTCACTTCTTCAGATCTTTATTCTCTTGCAAAAGCTTCCATATATATGTAAAAACTTAATGAAATGTGTATGCTTTTTCTTCTATTAATGTCTTTATAAGTGACATTTTTCTGACCGGCCAGCAACTTTAAGAAGGCAGAGAAACACTTTTTCTTTAAGCACACAGTCTCTACCACATAGCGTGGTAGTTAATATACGTAAACCCCTTGGAACAGTGCCTGTACTGGGTGAGAGCTTTGTAAATATTAGCTGTTACTATTGAGTGTCCTACAAATGTATCTCAGGTCTCATACTATCTGCTGGGAGATGACGACGGTGTCTTATCCTGTGGGATAAGAGCTTAATTGCCAGTCCCCAGTTTTACTTGTCTAACAGTACTTTGAAGAAAAGTCAGCATTAAAAATTCCCTGAAGTAGGTGAACACCAACTCCAGAATTAATAATCTCATTGGACAATTGATCACATCCCCTTTTAACTTATGTGATGGCATATGCAACCAACAATGATCAGACCCATGTTTAAATTAACCCTAACAAATCAACAGTTAACAGAAACTTTAAGATGGTCAATATAGTATCTATCTTGTTTTGTCTTGTAATTGTTCCTACGATAGTAGCAGATTTTTCTGTTATGCTTTTTTCCCCTGCAGTTATATATTTTCCAAGTTCAGAGCAATTATGCTATCTTTAAATAATATAAGCCTAAGAGTTGTAACATCTTAACCCACATTAAGGAGTTAGAACTGTTAAAAGGTAAACTAAGGCATACTCTACTTTTTAAAAGTTTATCTGAACAAAAATTTATTTGAATCATGCAGTGACAAATTAGAAATGGCTAGGAGAGCACCATAGACAGGAGCTCAGGGAAGACTTTTACAAGGCAGATACTTAGAAGCAAAGCAAGGAAATTATCTGATTGGCTATAGCTTAAGAGTTTGCTTTATCTAGAAAAGCCTAGTTGGCTATTTGTGATTAGATATCCTCAGGTTTGATTTCTTAACCTTGAGTGATTTATATAGGCTAAGGTTTTGGTTTGCTGCAATGTAACCTACGAAGGCATTTGGGCCACCTCAATCTAATGGCCTCCCTGTTTAAGTAATTTAACAAAACAAATACAGAAGTCAATAATGTCACTGTATTAACAGCGGAGTGGAACTCAGACCCAGAAGCATGACTCTAAACAGGCCTCCCCCACAGGGGGCCTTACTTCAGATGCATTGGACCCTCTATGCAAGCAGTGACTATAATATCAGACAGAGTCCCTTCCCCTCAGCATTCTTTAACTTGAAATGGTAAATCTTCCTATATGAGGATAATAAGGTTCCACAGGTTTGGAATTCAGCATAAGGATTTGCTTTGATAAGCCAGGAATTGCTGGTCATGTCTAGAATGTAAGAAAACTTTTTATTTTAGCCTCTATCCTTTTAAAGATCATACACACATGCTCATGAATGGAAGCAAGCATTCTTCTGTCCATACTCTCATGCCCAAAAGAGAAAAGTTTAGACTGATGGCATTTCTACTTACTTTATTCATCAAATATGTACTGAGGAACTACTATGTCTCAGGCACTGTTGTAGGTTCTGAAAACAGCAGTAGAAAAAAAGAATGACAAAAGTCCCTGCCCTCATAAAACGTACACGGTACAGTGTATACATTATGAAATGCATACATTGTGAGGGAACTAAAGATAAAGTGAGTAAAATACAAAATGTGACGAAGAGAAAACTCTTTTAGAAGGGTGGTCAGGGCAGCATTCACCAAGCAGGTGTAGTAAAGACCTCAAAGAGATCAGAACTTTTCAGGCGAAGGACCCAAGAGATGCAAAAGCTCTGAGGTGGGGCCTGAGTGGGGCGTTTGAGAACAGCAGTAACGCTAGTGTGGCTGGAGCAGAGAGTGAGGCAGGTGGAACCGCATGCATGGTTAGAGACATAAGGTCATGAGGGGAAGCGTCCAAATTATATTGGAGCTTTTTGCTACTGTAAAGATTTCAGCTTTTACTCTGCCTACTGGGAAACTTTGGGAGTTTTGAGAAGTGACATGATCTTGCTTACCTTTGAAAGACCGAAGGATCACTATTATGTTGAGAACAGACTAACGGGGGCAAGGGAGATCAGGCAAGAGGTTTTTCTCTAATTCAGGTGAGAGATCATGGTGGCTTTGACTATGTTGATATATTAGTGGTAGTTGTGAGAACTGGATGGATTCTAGACATTTTTTTTTTTATCTGTAACGAACAGGAATTGCAGATGGAAAGGATATGAGGTGTAAGAGCAAGAGGGAAATGAAGAATGACTCCATAGTTTTAGTCTGAGCAATTGCAAGGCTGGAGCAATTGCCTTTTGCTGAGACAGAGAACACAATGAGGCTTTTAAAAAGTTTGGAGAAGCAGAGCTCAGACTTGCAATACTAGGCATGCTAAATTCAAGATACCTATTTATTAGCTATCTAAGCAGCAGTGCTGAATAAGCAGTTTGCTTTATGATTCTTCTGTGTCCTGAATACTATATTCCTGACAGCTAAGTATTTTTTTACAGTAATGGCACATACTCGAATTGCTACTCAGTATAAAACATATTTATGAACGTCTATAAGAAGTTCAGAACCTTAACACCGCTTTTAGAGAAAGCACACTCATAAAAGTAAGCATATAACTTGTGTGCTGAGAGAGTGCAGAAAGGGTCCACAGCAGCTGCACAGGTCACCACAGGGCAAAGCAGTGCAAGTTAAACTGTAGCAAGCTCTCAAAAATCAGTGGCTTTTAGGGTCTCCTGCACTCTTTGGTACCAAGTGTAAATATGTTTCATTTTCAAGCACAAAGGCAAAACAATGTCTCTTGTTTCAGATGTCTGTCTATGTTTTCACAGAACGAGTTTGAAAGGCCTAATCGCAATTGACCCCTGTCAGGCATGGCAGTGGCACCAAGAAATGGACCATGAAAACGGAAAGGAACAAAGGTAGGGATAAATTTGGAGCAACAGGAACTGCATGAGGACATTTCAGAAAATACAAAACTCAGAGGAGAGGATAACAATCCAAATGCTGTTGGAGGAGGCAGGTGAAATGTCAGTGAGTGAAGCCAGCCGCTCCCACACACGCACAATAACAGGAAGCGGTAGGGACTGCGGTGTCAGCAGGGCACAGTCTTCCTCCCCCAGAGAGTTGGGGTCCTCTGTCGCCAGGCAGGATTGGGTCAGTGCAGCCTTATTTCCAGAAAAATGAGAAATCTAGGTATTTGTATGAAATCTGATTTTTAAATGTTGGTGTTTGGCTCACATTTTCAAAAAGCTCCCTGTAAGCCAAAGGGACATTTCTGTAGGCTGCTTTTGGTATGTAAGTCCCCACTTCCAAAGTCTAATTTATCCATTTATATACAAATAGTTTTAATTATTGACTAAACTGAGCCATTAAATCCCTACATAGTTATGACAATTATTTATCCTACACAGGAGAAGCCATTCTTTTTTTTTTAATATGACCTGCATTTTCTGCTTCAATAGGAAGTCCTAACATGCAAATTAAAAGAGAGCAAAGCAGTAATGCAATAAAAAATCCTTAAAAAATTAAGTTATTGACTTTTGTTACTATTTTTCATAAATCTCAAATTAAAGTTAAGTCTACGTTAAACTAACTGCGATGCAGAATAAGGCAGTCACACTCTGCTACTTCCAAAATAGATTGACACTTTGCAAGATTCTCCTGGAAATTGTTAAGGGATGTTCAGCTTCAGGAAATATAAGGGTGATGGGAATGGATTAGTTCTGATGAGAACGAAGAAGTGGAAGGAGAGATTTTCATTATGATTAAGGCTAGTTTTTGTAGTCTTTGCTATAAGTCATTTTCTCCACCATTCTATAAAGAAATCTCTATTGAAAAGCAAGAATATTGGATGGTTGAATCGATTTGGTGAAATGCTTAAGCTTAGTTTGTGAGGATCTGTTAAGCTGGGATAGCCTAACCAAGCTGCTATGACTCGAGAGGGGTCTGAAAAGAGTTCTGACTTCTGAGCAACTTTTCCAAGAGACTCTTGAACTGTGATGGTTTCATGTCTGCTCATATAGATAGATCTGGGGAAGAGGGGAAGGTTTTTATTATTTTGTTTTCTAAAATGTCCGAGAGAACAGATATTCCAATAGTAGAGCAATATCTGCAACTTCTTATCATTAGCTAACACTATAGGTGGGAGAGGCCAGGGAACGGAGAGAGCAAGACCATAAAGTAATGGCAGAAGCTACAGAAGTCTGGAAAGGGGATGACCTGGAGGTGTGAGAGTGCCTCAGAGCTCTCCCTGGTGCTGCCTCCAATTCCCAGGGTAGTATGAATTACAGGTAAAGTCTTGAAGTGACTTTTCATATGGTCTCAATGATGACAAGTCAAAATGTCCTCAGATTGTTTTAGGGAATTGGAAAAAAAAATCACCTTGAGGTGAAAATAGAAAAAGGTTTAGAATTTATAGACAGTAAGTAACATTTTAGTCAACTTGACCCACACCCCCATTTTATAGGTAATTTCAAATCCTTTCAGAACAATGTTTAGTGACTAGAGAAAAGATGTGTAGAAAGCTAAGGAGGAAAAAGCAATGTTGGAAGAACTTGGCTCAGGAAAGCTGACGAATGTTTCTTGGCCACTTACCCATAAATTCAGCAGGCCTTACTTTGCAAAATTTGGGAAGATTTGCTGACATAGGACTGGAAGGGGTAAGTGTGGGGTTGGAAGCTGCTGGTGAACATTCAGCCCCTCTCACAAATAAGGAAGTTCTCACTCTGCTGTGGGCTCTGGTGCAGGTGCCAGCCAGCCCTGTGTCTGCTCAGTGATTTCTTTGGCACTTTGTAAAACCTTATAGGATTTCAGGATACTAGTGTTTCCCTGACTTACTCTTCATAAACAGTCCCTGTAGACACCCTTTCATACCAATTAGCTCAACATGAAACTCCTTTTATTTAAAAAAAAAAAGTGAGAGAAAGGTGTCTTTCTCTTTTTCATTGCTTCATCCGATTAGAAAAATATTTCTTTTTTAGAGGGTCATCATATTATTTTATTAGCTTTTGAATAGTCATCTAATGGGATCTGTGTTCTCAACCCACAACACTTTTAGAGAAATGGGTGTTTTTGTCAAAAGATTCCATTGAGCTTTCATAACTCAAGAAGGAAAAGTCCACATAAATACTATGTTGCACATACTTTTTTATTTGTTTCAAAGATCTGAAATAAACAGTAATTTTTTGATGTTGGATAATTTTTCTCTACTGAGTTAGATTATCAGCCAACATTCCCACTTACAAATCTGATGGTACTTGAATGAAACACATCAGATATGTGTATTTCTATACCAGCTCAAATACTTTATAGAGCATTTCTTTGCATAAATCCCCTGGGCCTCTCTTCTTTTCCTTCTCCTCCTCCTCCTCCTCTTCCTCCTCCTCCTCCTCTTCCTCCTCTTCCTCCTCCTCCTTCTCCTCCTTCTTCTCGTTCTCCTTCTCCTTCTCCTCCTCCTTCTCCTTCTCCTTTTTCATGTCCAGATGTTGTCTTAATAGCTCAGTAGTTAAAGGAAGCAATTCTGTTCAGCAAAGATAGACACATAAGGGAAGACAAAATGAGGGCCTAGGCAGGAAACAGCACCATGGAAACAGACATAAGAAGGCAAAAGAAGAAGCAACCTTGGATTTGGTTCAGGTTGAGCCTGCTCATGGCAGGACTTTTTGGAGGGGATTCCTCTTTCTTTCCACTGCCCAGCCAATGAGTGCAGAAATGCCACCACAGAAGCTGAAGGTGGTACTAGTAGGTCAAATGGAACTATGTGGGCATATACCCCATGCCCACAGCAATACACAATCGCTGGGTAAGAGTGATCTTTGACATCAGATTTCCTTGTCACTGCCCATAACCAACAAATCACTTAACTATTTGGAGGTTCCATTTTCTTGTCTCTAAAATCAGGATGAACATACCTGTCTCCTTGGGTTATATGAAGATTCAAGGAGATGATTCAGGAAAAACACACAGTACAGAGCTTGACACATATGTCAAGAATAAAGCAATCACAGAATTCCATTCTCTAAAGTATGTACTGGTATTGTATGACATGTTTGGCAGGTTCCTCACTTACTATGAATTAGGCAAAGAGGAAAGGATAATAGAACATTGGTATGAGAGGAGGGACAAGAGGAAACTGGCTGGAATGGAACAACCCCAGTGAGAGGGAGAATGCAAATAGCTCAGGCAGACAAAGAAGCAGAAAGAACCCTTAGATAAGGTAAGCCCCAGGCATAACCATGTGTATCATAAGGAAATCATTCCATTCTAGTATCCTAGCCCTACTTCTCTGTTTTATTTTTTCACCTTTATTCTATGCTTAACTGTACCTGATGCATTTCATCATGTCCCTTCCTTCCTTACAAAAATGCCTCTCTTGTTTCTCCTGCCTCCTCCTCCCTTATTCTTCTCCCTCTCTGCACCCATTCTCTTGCTTTTCATTCTTACTTCCACTATGATTTACGTATTTCTCTTTTGCTGTTCTTTTAAAGTGTTGCTTTCTCAAAAAAGAGTCGTCCCCCCCATCTCTCTCCATGGACCTGGGAAAGAGTGTGGTGATTGTGTGTGTGTGTGTGTGTATAGGGGGTAGAGGGTGGAGGTGGAAGAGAGCATAGAGGGGATAAATGCTGATGGGAAAAAATAAAGCATTTTATTCTCTTGCCTGCTAGCTACTTTATTTTTGTTTCTTCTAGGTCATAAAACTATTTTTTCTTTCTCCAAAAGCAATCTTCTTTTCATTAACCACTTAGCAAATTCCCTCTTAATCTTTTCTTTATATCCATTATTATATGCTCACTGGTAGCTCATTATTCTTGGCTAATTTTTGTTATTTGTGCCAGTTGGAGATACCAATCAAGGACACTCACCTGTACATGAGCTAAATACAAGTGTTTGTGCACAGACTTTTAGAGTTTTTGTATTTCAAAACCTTTATTAGAGAACTTTGCTGTGTGAACAGTGGACCTGACCAATGTCATCTTATGAGAGTTAGCTAACAAGCACAATGTACTGTCTGTAATGATATTTAAAATGGCTTTTCTTCAATCAAAAATATTTGGAATACAATATTTTAAAAATTATTTAGGACTATTTAACAAATGATTGCCCAAATTATTCAATCACCAAAGGTGATTTCTCTTGCCTTTGCCTAACCAACTGAAGACAACAGTGGGTTTTAGGCTTAGATTAGCTACAGATTGTTTATACTATTTTACTAAGCCAGCTCATTGTCAACCCAGCCTTTAATCTAAGAATGTTCAGATATGCATAAATATAAGATTTAATGGAAAGTAATTCTTTAAGGATCTAGGATCCTACTTCTACTGCCACAGGCTCCTTCCTTCTCTTTTTCATTTGCTAGAGGGAAAGGGGCTGACTTACTACAATAGGATTGTCAAACAATGGTCCTTGCCTCCAATTCAAACACCAATAGGAATCCCCTGTTTAGTGCCAACAGTTTGACATAAAAACAGCATGGCTGTAAAAACAGCAGGACTGTGAGGCTGCACAGGGGCCAGGCCTCACCCCTTTCAGCTAGGCAGCTCTGCTCCATTATGGTTGGCTCTGCTCTGCCCAGATGTTCGATGCCAGTCTTTGGAAATGTCTTTGGTGTTTCAGCTCCAGCTGTGGAAACGCAGTCTTCAGTTTTAGGTAAAATGTGAGCCCTCTGAGCCAGAGGGGAGCTGGCTTTTATAGAAAGAAGTCGCATCATTGGTCCCTGATTGGTCAGAATGCAAGCGCTCTGATTGAATGGGAAAGCCTCAGAGGAAACCTTTATAAGGGCTGGCTCAGATGGCAGACAGTACAGGCAGCCTAGCAGAGTTCGGTTTGTGTAAGAGGCCCCAGTGCAGAAATGGCTGCTAGGTAATTTGAGTCCAGGCAGCCACCAGGAGCCCCCCTTAGCCCCTCAGGGTTCAAGGCATGGAAGAGAAAGAATTAATTTGTGTTTGCACTTTTTGTGAATCTGGATAAGTTAATTCTTTATTTCTGGCCTTGAGTAATGACCAGACTCAAATCAACCTTCAGAAAACTACAGTAAGAGCTATTCCCAAAATCCCAACATGTCAAAACTTGCCCATTAAGTGGCATGTTCTTTCAGGAATACCTATTCCTTCATCTCTGAAATGGAGGAAATTTTATAATAACTTGGGTTGTTGTTTTTTTTTGTGGGGGGGATTTGTCAGCAATTGAAAAACCTGGATTCTGAGCCTAATGCCCCCTCTATGCTCACCTGTGGCTCTGGGCATGATGCCATTTAGCTGTTTTCATCTCAGGATTCTCATTTATGAAGTAAGTTTGTCCTAGGTATTAGGCTACTGAAGATAGGCAGAGCTGAATGGTCTCATAAAAATGAGGGGCTTCTCTGAAAAGTTCATTTTTGTGAGATGAAATATTACTGATGAAAACAATGAGACTGAGGTGATCATGGTGGTGACCTGGTCAAATCCCTTGCCTAGGGTTGAGAGCAGCAACTCTTCCGACTCTAGAGCCAGAGAACTTGCCTTGTCATGTCTTAAGTGTGTGATCTTGTGCAAGTTAGCGAACCTCTCCATGCTTCAGTTTCCTCATCTCTAAACTATAATAGTCCCAGGATGATTGTGAAAATCACACTAGTTTACTTGGGTGAAATTCTCAGACTACTGCCTACATATGAAAGTGCCTTATATAAGAAGTAGCTATTATTTTGAGGCTACCCAGGCAGCTAAAGTGTTACCACGGCCATCATTACTCTTTGGGAGAGTCCTTTAACCTTAGACTTCTGCTGTATTCTTTCCATCTAACCTAACTCTCAGAAGCCCTCAGAACCAGGGTCAGTGTAGCACCTTTGGGTTTTCCTGATAAACAGGGCTATCCTATACCAGACTGTCCTGAACTTTCCTCATATCAGACCTATATTTGCAGGAGACCCAAAGTTGTATCCCTGGACTCTGCCTATGGAGGTCTGGAGCTGGAGGGCCCAAAGATGCAGGGCTGGCTCATACCTCTGAGCTGCATGGGACCTCAGTGCTCAGGGCTGCCTGGGGAACTCAGGCAGGGATCGTCCCAGGTCCTGTTGCTGTGTCTGAGTGTCCCTTTCTTTATAATATCTCTTTAAAAGCAAGGTAATAAAGGAAGTGTCTTCAGATTTTTGCATTTTCATTTAATATTCCATACCCCTTAGTTTAAATTTAAACATTCTGTACACAATAGCAGTTAGAAGCCAGTGCTTCAATTCTCTCTGTAGATGAAACATTAGTTAATAAAACTGGGTTCCACTATTTATTCATTTATAATATCTATTTTTTTCTCCCTGAGTGACTGATAAGTCATGTCAACAGACCACTGGGAAAATACCTGATGGGGAAATCTTTTTGGATTCCAAGTTTTCATGACCTTTTATCTTTTAATGATGTCTCATTTTAGCTGATTATTTTAATTAGCTTTATTGCAAAATGCCTAGATAAGCAGCTTTAAGAATTGTGAATACTTTGAAACCCAAAGGTAGCAAGGAAAACATCTGGTTTTTCCATTACTTCTGGCCTCTCCTCACTTCAAAGGCCCCTCTCTTGGGCTCTGGGGAGAGCATCAAGATAAAACGTAGGTGCCCCTGCCTCCCTGTGGTACTGCCCTGAGTGCTTTTGGAAACCCCCTCCAAACTGGTCTTTTCCCTCTCTATTCCCTCCCACTCTACTCTCTCTAACACTCTGCAGCTAAATCGATCTATGTTCTTTGCTTCGCATTTTCCTCAGGTCAACTCACTGCTCAGAAATCTCCACTGGTCACTGTTTCCATCCACACAAGTGGGAACACCTCTCTCTGGCTTCCACTAAAGTGCATGACCTAGATGTACCCCAATTCCCTCCCCACCACGGTTTTCTAGACCTCCTAGATTCCCATCTCTGGTCCATGGGCTGCTGCCGCTTCATCAGTGTTTAATCCCACTTCTCTGCCTTCATGCAGATTGCTCCCTTAGCCTGGAGTGTCTTTTCTTTGCATTAAAAGGAGTCTGCCTTTTTTTTTTTTTTTAGGCTCAGATCATATTCTACCTTCTCCAGGTATCCCACTCTGACTCTTCCAACAAACACAGGTTCTCCTTGCCTTCTTTGAGTTCTTTGGTATTTAGATTCCATAACTTAACACCATATAAGGCTTATATGGTCCTCTCTATCAGTCAGGATCTGGCAGCAAAAACATGGCATAGTCAGAGTTTAACTAAAGGACTATGTACACAGGTGAAGGGAAATCAGCAGGAAAAAATGAACACCACAGAGCCAGCAACAATAGGAAATGCTCCCTACATCTAGGCTTGAAGAAACAAGGGGACTGAATGGTGTCCAGAACTCCAAGAGAGTATCTATAGCTGCAGCAAAGGGCTCTCTGCAGGGAGCTGTCTTCAGTCAAGGGCCATGGCCAATCTGTGACAAGTTGGCATGGAGGGAGCCAGAGGGGTAAAAAGCTTGACCTCATTGTTTGAGCCCTTGAGTGTCTTGCCAGGCTATTCCATTAGCTAAATCCAACTAGAAGCTAGCGAGAAAGAGAGCCCACTGACGCCATCTGTAAAGCCTTCTGTAGCATAGGGCAGGGTGCAAAGGGTGGATCTGAGAGACAATTGGAAATAGGAAGCACATGTTCTTGACTGAAACCCAGAGGTAGCTGGGTCTCCCACTCGAACTCCTGAGGAGACACTTTGCATATTGGCCTTTTATATATATCTATCTATCATGCCACCATTTCTCCCTCCCAAGCCAGACTGAAAGCTCCTTGAGAATAGAGACCATGGCTTGTGTTTGCTTCTTACCTTCCACAGTGCTTTGTACAATGTGAATTGAAAAATGTATAAAATCACATATACACATATGTAAAACTTTAGAAAATTAATAAGTATAAAAAATAAACAATTGTTCCCTAGTAAAAAATAAAAATTAATTAATTAAATGAAAAAAAAACCAACAAAAAGAACTCACACACATATACATTAGAGATTGTTAAAAAAAAAAAAAAGTCAGCTGTATCTTCCCACTCTTGGTTTGTTATGTTTTCAAGCAACTAAGAGAGGTTTTCCAACTCAAACTGAGTTGAATGCAGATTCCTTAACATGGCCCGGATCTCCGTTATCTCTCTGATCTCCTCTCTATGCGGTTCCCTCTTGCTCATGTACAGCTCCAACCACCTGTTTTTCTTGCTCCAAATATGTTTTCACTTCAAGACCTTTGCATCTGCTGGGCCCTCTGCCTGGATTATTTCCACATGCTTCTCACTTCTTTCAAGTCTGCTAAAATGTTGCCTCATTAGGGAGCCCTTCATCAATGACCCTAAGTAAAACAGCACCATCTTCAATCTCTCCCTATCCTCTTATATCACTTC
The DNA here is from genome assembly GCA_011751065.1 of Lasiurus cinereus. Classification (NCBI taxonomy): domain Eukaryota; kingdom Metazoa; phylum Chordata; class Mammalia; order Chiroptera; family Vespertilionidae; genus Lasiurus; species Lasiurus cinereus. Next base: position 10,527,489 of record JAAGEH010000304.1, read on the forward strand.
ACTTTCTATATATTACTTACCACCACATGTGACATTTGTTATTCTCCTTGTACTAGAATACAACATCGATGGAGCAAGGACTCCATCTGCTTTGTTCCAAATACCTAAATCAGTGTCTGACACATAGCAGGAACTTGATAATTGGTTATATATCTACTAGAGGCCTGGTGCATAAAATTTGTGCACAGGTATGGTTTCTAGGCCTAGCAGGTGATCAGGGCTGATCAGGACATTTTAGCTGCTTAATGGGGCCTCCCTTCCCCAGCTCCAGGCTGCCTGCCAGAGCTCTTCTTTATTCTATACCGCCCCCTGGTGATTAGCACACATCATAGTGAGCGATGGAACTCCGGGTCTCCCACTCGAACTCCTGAGGAGACACTTTGCATATTAGCCTTTTATATATATATATATAGATAGATATAGATATTGATATAGAAATAAAAAAATAAATTATACATAATATAGATATGTAACATATAATTTATATATAATCTAGATGTATCCTATATGATTAATATGTAATATATGATAAAGTGAAGTTGAGTTTCTTTTCATTGGTTATGGGCAGTCCTGACAGTTTGATGTGGATGTTTGCCCTGAGCCCACTTTTAGCTAAAATAAATTCAGTCACATGCATAAATTTTTATTGTGTCTGGCTAAGGAAAACCAGCAGTAGTGCCTAGTGCAGTCTTCATAATGCTGAAGGCTTCTCCTTCTCACTTATCCTTGCCTAGCTACGAGATGGCATTACTTCTGATTAGAGTGGCATCAAAGATCCTGAGACCTGTCATGTCCCCTCTCCCCATACTTTTCTCCAGTGTGCAGAATTGCAGCACCGTTTCTCTTACAGCAAACTCCTTAGCAGTTTCTGTTACCACTTTTCCTTGTTCATTTCTCACCTGGTGCAGGGCCCAGCGTGACTCCAGGTGCCCTGGAATCAACCTGTTCCTAGATAGCTGCTCCCAGTGCAACCTCGTGGGCCTGTTTCCTGGAGCCTGACTCCACTGGCAACTGCTTTATGAGGGTCAGTTGCTGGGGACCCTATCTAGTCATGCCACTCTATTCCTTTGAAGCTCCTGACACATTGGGCACCACTCTGTTCATATTTTTCCTGGTATATCAAAGGTAGGATTTGAGTAGTGGGCCCACTGGTTCTTTGTCACATCACTCCCACCTCCAGGATATACAACTTTCTCTTTCTTTCTCTCTCTCTCTTCTCTTCTCTCTCTCTCTCTCTCTCTCTCTCTCTCTCTCTCTCTCTCTCTCTCTCCTTATTGATTTTTAACATTAACTCTGTCCTTAGGATGCATGTGGAAAAGCAGATGAATTGTCCCCAAGAAACACTGGACAATACCCCTAATCTTTCCAGATATCTAACTTAATTTACGGGACAAATTCATTCTCCCTCACCTAGGATTAAGAAAATGGGCCCTGTAAGTACCCTAACCAAAATATGGCCAACATGGCCAGAAACTTCAGATCACCTACTTTCTAGTGGTATAGAATCTTTTCTGATTTCCACAGCAGCAGTGGCCACAGAGGCAAATACAATACTTATTGGCCATTTGGTTATGGCATCCATGTCCCCTACACCTGAGGAGGTTATATTCATGAGTCTCAGGCCCTTGAGTTCATGTTCTTCTCTCAGTGATTGGGGACCTTGGTGATGGACACATGGAAGGTGCCATCAGTAACAAGTATTCTTCTAATGAAAGTTAGGCACAACTTAACGTGCAAATCTGTTACACAAAATGAGTCAGTCTCTTAGTAATTTTCCTAGTTGCTTTAAAAGACCTTGTACCTTATTTTTACATTTCCACAGCTGGTAAAGTTTTGGATAACTCTTAACCCATCATCTGTAACCTTGACCTCGTAAAGATGGAAGTACCACATCTCTTTCCCCCTCCCCCTCCCGTCCCTGCCCCCACTTCAAGTTTTCTGGATTCTGAATTTCTTATGCTTCTTGAATGCACTGTGTACCTTGGTGCCTCTGCTCATTTATTCTGCCTAGAAGGTCCTAGGTTGGCTCCTCTGAGTGGCAAACACGCAGGCATTTTAAAAACCACACTACCTTTGATGTCAGGCACCACTTAAGTGAGTTCGTAATTCTCTCCTGTTTGTCACCATTGTGCCTTTTATATGCCTTGATTTCTGCCCCATCACGTCACGAAATGTCTTGTCTTCTTTACTGGATTGTGAACTTCTTAATAACAATGACCAGAGCCAGGAATTATTCATTTAACTGGGTAGCCCCAGTACTAATAATTCCAAAAATATGTGAGGTGCTTACTGTTTGTTGCTTAATTGAAGAAAGTAGTTCTAATGGATTGCCAGACTGAAACCTAGCCTACTACATCTGATGATTCATCATATCCTCTAACCTAGCACATAATACATTCTTTGTAAATGTTTTTGGAATAAAGAAATGAAATGACTGAACATATTTTGAAACCAGCAATTTTCTTGTTCACTTCTGATTTTTCTGTGAGCAGTATGTTTCCCAGTGAAAAATCAACGTTCTTCCACAAGGCTCCATTCTGAGTTCCCTGAAGTTTCTTTATCTCCAGTTTTGCCACATCCTGCCTACCTACTTGTTATCTGAATCTGGATTTTCAGAACAGATGGAGTTTTTACAATAGGCAAGAACTGAAGAGCAGATGCTTACTAACTGAATGAAGCACCAGAAGAAGCTACTATTTAACATAGATATAATTCTGGTCCAGTTATGTGTTGAAAAGATTGCCCATAATATTTGTGAGAGGGTTTTATAAAGAGGTGAGTGTACAGTATAAATGAATAATAATGCATTAGAATAATAAAGTTTGAGGGTAATAAATCTCTGAATTTACCCAGCTCATTCTCCTTGGAAGCTCAGGGAATACATTTGTACATCTTTCTATTTGACATTAATTTTGCTTGAGGTCATCAAGATTTCTCAAGAGTGGGAGAAATCCAAATAATTGTAAATACTAATATTTAGTCAGTAAGAACTTAATCTTGAGAGGTGTACTATTTATAATTAAAATAGTTAAAAGTTAGACTAATTGTGAATTTTCTTTAGGGTGTGAATTTCCAATAAGGTGGAAATTGTACTTATCATATCTTGAAACAAATATACCAGAAAAAAATCCTTAAATGTGTATCTTTTTTTTTTCTTTAAAGTTAATGGTTCTTTGTGTCCCTTTATAAAACAAAAAAAGCCAGAGCTCTTTGTCCTCATGTTTGTTAGGTCACGGAAGGAGGAACGCAGGAGGCCAGAATGGTGAGGGATTATGAATTTATTCGATCATCCGCATACCAGGTGGCTGAGCCTGGAGGACTACAGCCCCCAGTGATGGGAGTCAGCAGCTTTTAAAGGACTGTTGGTGGGCTTTTTTTCTGGATGGAGACTTGTTTATGCATACCTGGAGGGGAGATAATGGAATGTGGTCACCACAAAAAAAAATGTATTCTCAGCAAAGGGAATGTCCATAGTGAAATGACCTCAAACGCCAGTCCCCACCTCCCCCCCCCCTGCCCGGGGAAGGGATATTGATTCATTTGCTTAAACAAATGCAACAATGTTTAATCTACAGAGTTATATAATACACAAACTTATAGAATTTCTTATAGAATTATTTGAATTCATGGAAAAAGCACTAGCATACTTAGCTTCATTGGAGTACTGTAAGAATAATTTAAGTGAGAAGGGGCATCAGGTTATATTTAAATTAAATTTTTGCTTCAATATTTTTCCTTTGAACATTGGTTTAAAAATAAATAAACAAAAAAACAAACAAACAAATAAATAAATAAAAAGGAAAAAGGCCCTGGTCGGTGTTGCAGGGTCCATCTCAGTTGGGGATGTAAAGAAGGCAGCCAGTTAATGATTCTCTCTCATCATTGATGTTTCTCTCTCTCCCTCTCCCTTTCTATCTGAAATCAATAACAAAAATATTTTTTAAAAGAAAAATGGTATGACAGTAACTGTTTTGAACAAGAAAACAGGAAAAGTGATGTGAGGCTCTTAAAAATCCAAGGCGGTATATTAGAAAGCATAGTGGAATTACAGTGGGAGTAAGGAAATGAAATGACTGCTATTAAGTAGCATCTTTTCATTAGTTAATTCTGAACATTGAATGTTTCCCCAAGTGGATTTGAACGTGATAGTCCCTGATGTTAGTAAGCAAAGGGGATTATTTCTTTCTGGGGTTGAATCAGGTCATCATTAAGGCATATTATTAGATTGGTTATTTCAGTGTGATTCTACTTTATTAGGAGATCACCAAGAGGATTTTTGCACCTGTTCCCTCTGCCAATGCCACCTATCTTTAATACCCCTGTAGGAGCCCTGGAGACTCTGAGAGGGTCGGTCACACGTTACCTTTGATACACTCCATTTTTTGACATCTGTACAAAGCTGAGGGTTATCTCTCTGGGAGGTTGCTATGACAATTTTCAAACAATAGGGAGGATGGAACTCTGAAGGAGGTGGCCTTCTTCTGATCTTAATCTGCACTAGTTCAGGCCTGCAAACTTCGTCCATCCAGGGGCTGGCTGGCAGATAGATGCCCAAGGCAAAGAGCATAAAGGATCCAGGTCCCCAGGAGAACTTCAGAAACTTGGCATATCTCAGGAAGGAAATGCACAGCATATCTTTAAATACAGTCATCAGGAATTGCCTACTCTTCCCCGCCTCAGCCCCCTCAAAAGCTGAAGTGACAAAACCTGTGACCTTTGGACAAAGGCGTATACCCCACACACTACAGGGCACCATGTGAGTTGGGCGAACAGTTTTTCAGTCTGCAAGGGGAGGAGAGGCGGTAGATAGCAAGTTAAAAAGGCAGGTGAATTTTCCACGTGTCTTGGAAGGAATGGGGAGACTTGTCTCTGGGGATGAGAGGAATTAAAGGTGTCGCTCCCTTGCAGCAGCGAGCTTAGAGGAAGGCGTGTAGCTCTGCCAGTGGCCGCGCTGGGGAAGGGCTCCGGAGTTGTAAGGGAAGGAGAGGTGTGTCTGATGTTTATTTTTGCCTAGCAACCCACAGCCAACTGCTTACCCAGCAGCCGTCCACACGCGCCTTTCTGCCTCCCCCGGTCGGTCTTATCGACTGGAGGGAGAGCGGTCACTGGGCGTCAGTAAATCGGGAGGGTGTGTGTGGTGGAGGTGAAGGTGGGAGAACAGCCCCCTTCTTCGCCCAGGCTCCGGGGGTCACCAGGCTATACCGCGACCCTCCACCGGGCTTGACTTACCGAGGTGACCCTCGCACAACTAAGTTATTTACAAGATAAATTGGGGAGAGGGGCTGGTGAAGCCGCGGAAGCGGGACAGTATTGTTTGTGAGCAGCCATTAGGTTAGGAAGCTGAAAACGCGTTTGGATGTGGGGGCGCGCACAGAAGAGGAGGGGGTCTCTGCAGCGATTTGGGTGGGAGGCGAGCCGCGGTAGGTGGTGCTGCAGGGGGGCAGGGGGGCTGCAGGGGCCGGAGCGGCCGGGGTGGCGAGAAGGTCGTTAGCCGGGGAGCGGTGCCGAGGGCAGAAGGGAGAGGCGGCGGAGGGCCGGCCGCGGCTGCAGAGTTTTCCGGGGAGTGGCGGGGTGGCCATGCCGAGGGCTGGGTGGGAGGAGGGACTCCAGTGTGTGGCGGGGTGGGGGCGGGGTGTGCGCGAGTGTGTGCGGCGGGCCGGGGGGAGTCCGGGGCGGGGCCTGCACCGGCGGCCACCGGCTCGGGGGCGGGGCAGCCCTCCCCGGCCGCCCAGAGCGCGGGCGCCGGAGCGAGGGTGCGCGGGGGCGCGCGCGCGCGCGAGCCGGGAGGAGGCTTCCCGAGCGAGAAGGGCTTCGCGGCTCAGCCCGTCACCCCGCGCCCCATGTGAGGGAACCGAGCAGGCCCGCGGCGCCGGGAGCGCGAGGCATGTGCACGGGCCGGGGGGTGCAGCAGCCGCCCGCGGAAGAGGAGGACGGCGGCGGCGAGGAGAGCGGGGGGCTCGCGGCGGCGGCGGCGGCGGCGGCGGCGGGCCCGAGGCGAGGGGATGCGGCGGACGCTGTGTGCCTGGCAGTAGCTGACTCGAGGCGGCGAGGCGGCGCCGGAGGTCTGCGGGAAGGGCGGCCCGGCGGCGGCGGCGGCGGCGGCGGCGGCGGCCGCCAGAAGTAGCAGCGGGACCGGCGGCGGCGGCGGCGGCGGAGACGGCAGCCCTGAAATGCATTTTCTTCTCCAGCGGCCATGTTAACCAGGAAACCTTCGGCCGCCGCTCCCGCCGCCTACCCGACCGGTAAGGAGGGCCCCGCCGGCCCCCGCCCCGCCGGGCCGGCCCTCGTGGCGCGGGCGCCCGCGCCCTGCGGGACCTCGAACAAAGTCTGCGCCGCGGCGGCGGCGGCGGCGGCTCCCTGGCGGGCGGCGCGCCGGCCTCGCTCCACTCATTGTTGCGCGCGGGCCCCGGGCCGCTCCGAGGGGAGCCTTGCGAGCCTGCGGGGCGGGGTGCGTGCCTGGCCTCCCGGCGGCCGAGCTCGGCGAGGCGGAGGCGCCCCGGCCAGCGGTCCCGCCCGGCTCCGGGCCTGCGCCGCCTGCAACGTGGGCCGCCCGGCCGTGCCCGGCGCGGCTCCCGCGGGGTCGCGAACTCGCGCACCCGGGGCCCGACTCAACTTTGCAGCTGCCCGAGCCCAGCCCTTGGGGGAGCACCGCCGGGGATCGGTGTGCCGGACGGACGCCCGGCGGGACTGTCCCCCGTGCCTCCCCCGAGGAGAGCGGGCTTCGCCGCCCGGAGGAGGGTGGGGCGGGGCCGCGGGTCCGGGTGACTTTCTCCCCCCCTGACCCTCTTTTGTCTCCTCCCGCGCGTGGCTCCCAGGCCGAGGAGGGGACAGCGCCGTTCGTCAGCTCCAGGCGTCCCCGGCGCTCGGAGCGGGCCCCCCCCGCAGCGGAGTGGGGACCGGCCCGCCCTCCCCCATCGCCCTGCCGCCCCTCCGGGCCAGCAACGCTGCGGCTGCAGCCCACACGGTGAGACCCTGCCCGCGGGCGGGCGGGCGGGCGGCCTGGGTTCCGGGGTGCGGGAGGGGCCGGGCACCCACGCCCGGACTTGTTGGGTTCTGCCGCCGAGGAAGAGGGGTCCAAGTCTGTCCGCCCCTGGCCCGGGGCCTCCCCGGGACGCCGCCCTCTGGAACTCGGGCGAGCCCGGGGAGCTGCGGCCACAAAGGAAGGTTCGTGGCGTGGGCCCCTCACTTCCCCTCCGGAGCCCGCCCACCCCTGCGCTCCTCTTCCTCTGAACTTCCCTCCTTGCGGCTTTCCTTCTCTTCCCTCCTTTTTTTTTCTTCTTCTTCTTGTCCTTGCTTCCCTGAGCTCCTTTCCCCGACCGGTAAACATCTCTCCTCCCCCCACGTTGGATAGTGGGTATTTATAGAAACAGATCTGTGTTAGGGGACAGCCAGACAGTCCTGCCCGGAAAATCGATCCCCCAAAGAGCCTCCCAGGCCTGGCTCCAGCCAGCAGGGAGCACCCTCATTTGTCCTCCGCGTGTGGAAGCATGTTTTATGAGTGCTACAGGTTTGAGCAGGGCAGAAATTGTAATTAACATTAGCAAACAGAAGAGCCCGCAGCAGCAGTCAGAACAACAAGCCACCCAGTTGGATATTTGGAAAGCCAAGGGCAGGGCACCTGATAGAGGCTGGGGCCCCTCTGAGGGCCGGCCAGAGAGAGGGGAGAGCCCTGCGGGACTGGTGGCTGCCGTGATTGCCCGGGCTGCAAGGGACTTCAACATGTGCTGCTTCTCAGCTCCCGGGGATGGCCCTTGGATGGGGCCTGCCAGCCTAGAGGGAGGTGTGCACTGGGTGGAGGTGAAGGTTCCCAAGGTCATCTTTCCCATTGGATCTTCCTGAGGAGCTGTCTAAGATCGTTCTGGCTGAGGGGTGCTTGTTAAGGATTGAGCTCTGTCAAGGGGAAGTGGAGTGCCCTAGAAAAGGCCCTTTTCTAGCCGACAGAGGAGTAGCTCTCAGGGGCAATGCATTATGGAGAAACTTGTTTATTAGGGGAGGATGGCTAGAGTGGAGTCTGCCCGCTGAGACCTGGACACATGTGTACGACTTTCATAGGAAAACGTTTTGTGGTGAGTCTTACTCGTTTCTCTCTTCCTTTGTCTTTCCTGACACATCCAGACACAGAAGTTTTAACTCCTCTGTGTTGGACCGTTGATGGTGGAAGAGAATCTGCCAGTAGGCTGGGTGGTTTTTTACAGTTGAATGTTCTTGTCACTTGAGGACTTGCCATTGTTTTTACGGGTTTGAGTTTATTTGGAATCACCTGACAATGTGGAGAACATAACATCCATTTTCCCATGGGTGGATTAATCACATGACTTGGGGGGTGGGTGGGAATACTTGGTTTGCATCCGGATTCCAGTTTTATAAGGGTTGGCTTTGCTAGACCAGAGCCTCTTTGCAATTGAAATATGTCATGGGATGAGGGAAAACTGGAGGAGTAGCCTGTGGTTGCCTGAAACGGAACAGATGTGAGGATGCTTCTTAGGACTCCTGATGAGGGGATACTTGTATTTGCTGTGGCATCTGTCTGATGTACCTCGTTTTAACTTACCTGTGAACTTCAGTATGCTGTTGATCATTAGAGGCTTGGTTTCTGAAAGTGTGATTTGGAGTTTTGTTGTTTAATTTTTATTTTATTTGCACAATATGGCAGATATCCTAGAACAGGGAAGTATAAAAGGACCACGTCGTTTATGTGATCCTGATCCTTCATTTAACAGATGAGGAAACTGACGCTTTTGGTCAAGATTCCCCAGCCAGTTCATATCCAGGCTGGAGCCAAGCCAGGCCCTCCTGAGTCTAGCTTTCACATACTGCTTGACACGGTTAATTCTAGGAAATTGTATTAATATCATTAGAAATGCAAGAACCTTTGCGGATCTATATTCCCATATGGCTTTTAGATTTTTGTAAGTGTTTAATTCCATAGCAGTTGAAGCTGGGAAATGCTGTTCTAGAAGGAGTGGGGGGAAAGGGCATTAATGAGAGGAAAATAAATTTGTCATAGGAGCCTGCCCATATTTTCCCTTGTAAACATAGTAGGTGGATAAACATATGATTATAAAGATTATGAACTTTGGAATTTATCTAGTCCATTGCTCTTTGTTTCCTATCTTCATGGATATATTATTGCACACTTAGTCATTTTGTTTGTCTCTGTCCTAAAAGTATATCTAATAACTACCTTTTTAACTACTAGATTTTTTTTTCATGTGGTGTGAGACATATTAGCATACTTAGTTTCTTAACTCCCAAATATTAGTATGGTATCACTTTTAGAAGTATCTTAATGTTTAAAGTGTTTTCAAGATGCTAGTTTACCTTTATGAAGTAATTAGAATGGAAGAAGAATTAAACATACTGTTAAAAACAGTAATAACTTGAAGAAGAAGTAGACATTTGATTCAGGGCCACACAGACCATCAGTTGCTTGAGGAGGAGCTAAAATTCCAATCTTTTGGACTCAGTTCTATTCCCATAACACTATACAACATTTCTAAGATGACTTCAGAGAAGTTTTTAACTGCCCAGAAATGTTAGCACACTGTAATATGTGCTGTTTTCCATTTGATCATAGGAAGAGATTAAAACTACAAAACTGGTGGGACTATTGTTCTTACCTAATTTTTGATACCTATTTCATGGTCAGAGAAGGCTGTGGTAGGTCCCTCTATTTTAACGCTTGCATTGTAGGTATCTAACAATTGCATTCTCTTCGGTGTACATTTTTATATGTGGCAGGCACTGTGCTAGGAAAGCATTGGCAAACAGGAAGAAGCCACAGCCTCAAGCTTCATGAGGCAGAGTGAGAGTTCTCAGGATCCTTCAGTTTATGATGCTGCCCTGGCATATGTGTTTTGGAAATGTTTTGGCTTTTCTAGGGTCGCCTCCCCTCTTTATAGACCAGTTAATGGTGCTTCCAAATTTGGTTTTGATGTTGAGTTTTACACAGTTTGAGACTTAAAGTCCTCCTTTACTAGAGCCTTTCCCATGAATTTCTTAACACCTGGAAAGTTTTTAAGGCAGCACATGTTACTTTGTACACGTTTAGTTGATGTATCTGCTACAGGTAGTTTGTAACTGCTGCCATTTGCCTCCAGGTTCTCCTGATGTGCTAGAAGTTTAACATCTTGTGACATGGGTCATCAGGGACAATTTGCAATTCCCTGGGTGTTAACTTCATGTTTTCTTAGGAAGATACAGAGGTACTTCTCAAGAATAACGCAGCACCAAAGGACTTGTATGCATGTATATAAGTCTAATCAATGGACACAGACACCAGGAGGGTGAGGGTCCGAGTGGGGGGTGGGAGAGGCAATGGGGGATAAGGACACATATGTAATACCTTAATCAATAAAATAAATAAATATAAGTAGAAGACCTGTGAATAAAAAAATAATAATTCAGAGATGTGAGTTAACAAGGACGTATTGACATGTCTTTTTCTATTCAACAGATAACTATGAGTGCTTACTGAATGTTGGGGTTTATATCAATAGGGACTTTAAGAGATAAGAGGAACCTGCCCTGGCATGGCTCACAGCTGGGTGGATACATCAGGTGGTAAAACAATTGCAGTAACATGACATGAGTTGCAGTATATCAGCAGAGTAGGAGGGAAAGGGAGTTTCACAGAGGAGGTGAGAGTTGAACTGGACATTGAGGGTTGTTTCCAAGTTTACCACTTAGGTGTGGTTAGGAAGGAAAGGATGGTAATAATAGTTCTCCTTTACTCAGTACTACCTTACTTATCCTCCTAATAGCCCTACTGAAGTATCCTTGTTACCTTCTTTTTACAGATAAGGACACGGTTCACAGATTAAGTACTTTGTCCAAGGTCACAGTTAATCAGCCGTGAAACTGGGACTCATTTCCCATGTGTCTGCTTAAAAATCCCTGGACTCCTCACCATTATAAGAATAATTTCACCGAAAGCAGAGGAGCAAAAAAAAAAAAAAAAATGGTGTTTGCACAGGTCTTGGGGAATCCAGCTCTGTTACCCTTGGAGAGAATAGTTCGAGTTGTAGATGATGTTGGAAGGACTTGGATCATTTAGGCTCTATGTTTTGGGATCTTGTGTTCTTGCCTGTGAGTTCTTGTATCGTCTGTGGAAATGGGTGCAGTTGTGGGCCTTGAGCAAAGGCACGGGCAGTTGTCAGAGTGACACTGTTGAACAGTAACTGTAGGAGTACTATGGAAAGAAGAAATTTGAGGAATTCTAGACTTAGAAGCAAGGGGTCAAGTTAGGCTGTTTGAGCTGTCCCAGTGAAAGACAATAGGAGTGTAAGGGGAAACAGTGTGGGATAGAAAGAAACGATGAGGCTTAAGATAATGACTTGGGAAGGTGAGCGAGACATGGAGGAGGACATCCAGGTGTATAGCTTGAGTGAGTATGGGGAGGTGAAGCCTTTTGTTTTATCAGAAATTGATTGTTAGGGAAGGAGGAAATAGTTTTGGTAGAAAAATCGTGAGTTGAGTTTGAGTTGCCCGTGGGAAAGGCAGCTGATCTGTGCTTGGACATACGGGTCTTGAACTAAGGAGACACACCTTGGGCAGGTCTGAGCTAGAGGTGTAGCTGTGGCAGATGTCAGCCTCTGGGTGGCTGTGGTCACGATCGACCAGGAGAAGCCACCGTAGTGGAGGCTTGAACCCTGTGGAACCCTTGCACCCACCTTTGGTAGGTGAACTGATGCTGTGGAGGAGACCAAGAGATGACCTTTGGAAAGATAGGAAGTGGTCAAGTTAATGGGCAACTCTCTTTAGTACTAGTCACTAAACTGTGATTGTTTTTTAAATTATGCAGAACATTAAAATTACTATTGCAAAAACAAGTCAGTTTCAGGTGCTCAGAATGTTTTACTTGGCTATCTTTAGGAACTCCTAAAGCCCCAAGGTTAATTTTGTCCCTAATGAAACCTCATGCTTTTTGTTGCATGTATGCTGGTAATGTAGGTTTTCTTTTGACATCGCTCCATGCTACCTTAAAGAGAATGGTTCTGATATTTCAAATTCCAGCTCCTTTTATTCCCTGGTGCTCAAAAGACCACAGTGGGAAGAGGGGTGCAGGGAGTGAGGCTTGGGAACAACGGAGTGAGCAAACGTGTACTAATTTTGTGTATACCTAAGGCTTTCCTCATTTTTATGAACTTCTAGCTTTTGGCAAAGAACAAGGGAAAAAAAAATAACCTATCCAGCTACCCTTACAGGAGATAAGTTCACTTAGCTTGGGATATCATCCATGTATTTACTAAGAGGGATCAACTAGAAGTCTTCCAGAAATCTGAGAAATAAAATCCCTCAGTCTGTAAAATCACACTTCAGACATGCCCAAGTACTATACTATAGTCTACTTTGTTTTGGAAGCATGTAAAGAGAAATCTCACTGCTCAGAGTCCCTGTGTGTGGCATGTGTCAGTGAAAGAAAATTTGAAGGTCTTAGTCTACAAATTTTATTTTATAGTCGAGGCGACCTCAAACCATTTCCTGAATTGTTATATATTACATATGCAGAGCACTTCTGTGCTATTAGTGGTAGACAAAGCCCAAAAGGTAGGGCTTAGGAAGAGATAATAGAAAAAAACAAACAAACAAAATGATGGTAAAGGACTTCTACGAGTTGGTTGTAAACTTGAAGGTAGGGACTGCCACATAGGTGGCTAGACCTCAGTGAAGGGTGGTGGGATGAATGAGATGGGTTGTGAATGACACATTGATCTTTATTTAGAATTCATGTAAAAACCATCTAGCAAGGGTGCTTTAAAGACGTGCGGGTATAAGGTGTCGGTGTCAAGAATTCCCAACTGGGAGTGGGTCCTGGCTGTTAGTCCTCTCTTACCCTCACCTCTTAGATAATGAAAAAAAAAGAAAAATCCCAGTAGATTTTCAGTGAAGGTTGGGGGTTGGGGATTGGGGGATGGAGGTGGGCTTACACCATCCATTTTGTTTAGACAGCAATGTTCAGGGATGGCATGTGTGCCTGAAAATAGAAAAGCTGAATATCCCAGCAGCCCAGAGAAATACAGCTCTTATGAGAGTTGAGCCATTGACCAAAGGAAGGCCCAAAAAGCTGCAACAGTTGGTTTGTTGGGCTGAATGGCCTTAAATGGTCATCACAGTTAGTGAAGCCCAGAAACTTTTAAAAATAGGTTAGGGGGTTGCAGTGTGTATCTGCATAGTAATCTCTCAAGCCTAAAAGTACAGTGTTCTTTGCCACTGGATCGTGCCTTTTCTTAGGTATAATCAGATTTCTACGTAGTGAAGACCGGAATGAACATACCAGTGTTTTCAGAATAGAGCTAACTAATCAATGGAGAAAGAGAAATGGACAAGACCGATGCCCCTGCCCTGGGGTAATCAGGAGCTATTAGAGGAAGCCGGAAAGGTGCTAGGATCTGGAGGAGGTGGAGCCAGTAGAGAGTCTCCATGCTCATGCTTTTTCTGTATTTTGATACCAAGTGTGGACTGAGTGGAATGCCTGTGTTGTGGCAGGCCCTATGCTAACTGTTAGGTATAGGATGATAAACAAGAATGCTATTCTCTGCCTCCACAGAGGATTTGTTCTAAGGACCCGCAGTATGTACAGCAAGCTGCTCATCTGTTAGGTGCAGCATGTATGGGGTCCTTTTTATAGGATCCCAAGTTCTGTAGCCTTATCTAGCCAACTAATCTCTCTTTCCTCTATTTTGTCAGAGGCTGTCAGCATCATATCCACTGTCCCTGTCAGGGTGTTCCTGAGGTCCCTCTTGGACCATTTAGTAAACCTGATGCTGACTGTAAATTCTAACCAAATTGGGTTTGCTAAAGGTTGGGGGGGGGGGAATTGGGGGCTGACTTATAAATGATTCCCTTTGAACAGACAGACCTCTTCCATTTTATTCATGTTTCCTTTCCGCATTCCAGATTGGTGGCAGTAAGCACACAATGAATGATCACCTCCATGTGGGCAGCCACAGCCACGGACAGATCCAGGTACAGCAGCTGTTTGAAGATAACAGTAACAAGCGGACAGTGCTCACGACACAACCCAATGGGCTTACATCGGTGGGGAAAGCGGGGTTGCCCGCGGTGCCAGAGCGGCAGCTGGAGAGCATCCATCGACGGCAGGGGAGCTCCGCCTCTCTGAAGTCTATGGAAGGCATGGGGAAGGTGAAAGCTACCCCCATGACGCCAGAACAAGCAATGAAGCAACACATGCAAAAACTAACCACCTTTGAGCACCACGAGATCTTCAGCTACCCTGAAATATACTTCTTGGGTCCAAATGCAAAGAAGCGCCAGGGCATGACAGGTGGGTCCAACAACGGTGGCTACGACGATGACCAGGGATCCTACGTGCAGGTGCCCCATGATCACGTGGCTTACAGGTACGAGGTCCTCAAGGTCATTGGGAAGGGAAGCTTTGGGCAGGTGGTCAAGGCCTACGACCACAAAGTCCACCAGCACGTGGCCCTGAAGATGGTGCGGAACGAGAAGCGCTTCCACCGGCAGGCAGCGGAGGAGATCCGAATCCTGGAACACTTGCGGAAGCAGGACAAGGACAACACCATGAACGTCATCCACATGCTGGAGAATTTCACCTTCCGCAACCACATCTGTATGACGTTCGAGTTGCTGAGCATGAACCTCTACGAGCTCATCAAGAAGAATAAGTTCCAGGGCTTCAGCCTGCCTTTGGTGCGCAAGTTTGCCCACTCCATTCTGCAGTGCTTGGATGCTTTGCACAAAAACAGAATAATCCACTGTGACCTTAAGCCCGAGAACATTTTGTTAAAGCAGCAGGGTAGAAGCGGTATCAAAGTTATCGATTTTGGCTCCAGCTGTTATGAGCATCAGCGCGTCTACACATACATTCAGTCCCGTTTTTACCGGGCTCCGGAAGTGATCCTGGGCGCCAGGTACGGCATGCCCATCGATATGTGGAGCCTGGGTTGCATTTTAGCGGAGCTCCTGACCGGGTACCCTCTCTTGCCTGGGGAAGATGAAGGGGACCAGCTGGCCTGTATGATCGAACTGTTGGGCATGCCCTCCCAGAAACTGTTGGATGCTTCTAAACGAGCCAAAAATTTTGTGAGCTCCAAGGGATATCCCCGTTACTGCACTGTCACGACTCTCTCAGACGGCTCTGTGGTCCTCAACGGGGGCCGTTCCCGGAGGGGGAAACTGAGGGGCCCTCCGGAGAGCAGAGAGTGGGGGAATGCACTGAAGGGGTGTGATGATCCCCTCTTCCTTGACTTCTTGAAACAGTGTTTAGAATGGGATCCTGTGGTCCGCATGACCCCCGGCCAGGCTTTGCGGCATCCCTGGCTGAGGAGGCGGTTGCCAAAGCCTCCCTCCGGGGAGAAGACGGCAGTGAAAAGGATAACTGAGACCACTGGTGCTATCACTTCCATTTCCAAGTTACCTCCACCTTCCAGCTCCGCTTCCAAACTGAGGACTAATTTGGCACAGATGACAGATGCCAATGGGAATATTCAGCAAAGGACAGTCTTGCCAAAACTTGTTAGCTGAGCTGAGTCCCCCGATGCTGGTAATCTGAAAGATACAATGTGGCTGAGCCTTATTGGGTTGCAAAGGAGTACTCAGACCTGTTTTTATTTGCTCAATAACTCGACTCATTTGTATCTCTTCAGCACTTATTTTAATGTTAGAAAGTCCTTTGTTTTGTTTTTATAAAGTACCTGGGGACAATGCTTTAAGTTTTTATACTTTCTGAAGCTGTTGTGTTTTTTTTTTGTGTGTGTGTGTTCTACAAGTACAATGAGCCTTACTGTATTTGGTGTGGCAGAGGAATAAACATCAGTGGCAGGCCATTGATCGCTTCATGACTGCCATGCATTTACAGATTGGTGTCAGAGACATTCACTATGTTTTCATGGTTCACAGTATATTCTCCTCCAGGTGATTGCCCTCAAAGACCCTCTTCTCTCTCCATGCTCAAGACTCATGCACAGGTGTAGCATGTCCTGCTTCTGTTTTCCGTAGGTTATCTGGGTGGTAGTTATGGAGGGAGGGGAATGGTCAGGATGAAAACGATGTTCTAAGAAATATTGCACCTTAGAGATTTTTTTTTTCTTCTCTGAAGTAAATCATGCTCAAACAATAAAATTCCCAAGGTTTAAATGACCAGTTAGATTTCTGACAGTCTCAGAGCTGGCCAACCAGACCTGGTGGATAAATGGTGGAAAAGTGTGTGTTCCTCTAAATCTTCTAATATGATCAGCAAACTGTTTTGTAAAGAAGCCTCATATTACAGAGTTGGTCTTGCACCTAAAATTAGAAATGTATTCCATGAACTGTTCCTTCCTCTCTTTGCTTTTCTCCTGTTACTCTCTTACCACACATCTGTTGCTTGCATTTAGTTCTTTTTTTCCCCCTCCCTTCAAGTAGATATCCCAGACTGTTAATACAGAAAAGAGACATTTCAGCTATGATTATGACCATCGTTTCATATTCCAGTTTAAAAAAGAACAGCAGCCTAGCTACGTAAGATGGGGATTTCCACAGTTCCAAAGAAGGTTTAACAGATTAGCATGAGTTCCCACTTGCCAAGTGCCACTGTAGGGTTCTCTTCGCCTGGGAAAGTATCGACTCTTTCTTAAAAACGGGGGTGAGGTGATGGGGTGGGGGAGGGCTTAAAATCCTTTTGAACAGAAGTCATTGTGGCTGTTCTGTAAGGCCAACTTGAACAACAAATTTAAAGGAGGAAAAGTTCAACCTCAAGTTAAATGGTTTGAATTTAGTCTTCCCATCATTAGAAGAACCACAGAGATTGCATTCTCTCTCTTATTTTCCTTTCGTTTGGATTGCACTAATTGCTTTTGTAAGAATGACACTTTACCTGGAAAAGTAACAGAGTTAAAAGTAAAAGAATATTTTCTCTGAATAATTATTTTCACAGTAGAAATTTCAGTATTTTATCACTCATGTATGAGCAGTGATATATATCAATTGCAAGGCACGTGAAACATTTTTAGTATGTGCAATTAAATATAGAAAGATGTCTGCCTGTTTGGAAATAGGTTTGGATAGTAAAAATTAAGGTAAACACTCTTTTATATGCACAGGTATTATTGTACTGCCTGTAAATTGATTTATAAGTACTTAAAGCATGGTCCCCCAGTGAGGCCAAGAAAGTTTCCGGTTAAGTTTTTTTTGTTTTTTGTTTTTTTTAAAAATATTAATCCTAGAGTTTCTCTTAAAAAAAAAAAAGTAGTTTTAAATATAACACTTTACTTATTTTGAGGCTTTGTCAGTTGATGGTGGAGAAAATGCTCAGGAAATACTATGAATATTTGCCAAAAAAAAAAAAACAGTAATAAGATTAGCTTATTAATAAGATAATGATGTTGATGTTTGCTTTACTATTTAAGAGTGTTCCTGATAAATTAATTTGTACCTCTGTATTTAAAAATTACAGCTTCTTCCCTCCTCCTCCCCCCTTCCCTGCCAGCCAGTCAAATTCTTGACCATGTTGTACACATTTCTGTGTAATCTGTGGAAGCTCAATGTGGTAGTAATTTGCATTTTAAATGATGTTCATGTGATGATACTCCCAATCAGTGGGCTTAACAAAATTTAAATATTATGTATTTATTATTAAAATTTTGGCTTGAAGGCATAAGAAGTGTCAGGCTTGATGTGATGGCTTTGTAAAAACCACAAGCCTCTTGATGATGGTTAGCTTCTTTAGGTCTTTAAAATAAGAACATGGAGGCTGTTTTCCCTTTGCAATGCTCCTCCCCCACGTTCAGTCTGAGCTCCACGTCCAGTGGTAAGTCTATGAACCTGAGCCTGCCATTCGTATGAATTTCCCTTTTAAATCATTATTCATGTGAAAAGTCATAAATGTACTAATATTGTTTGTCTTCCCCCAACACACAAAACTGGTTTTTAACATGTCAACATTGTGACTGTTTATTCGCAAATGTAACCGGAAACTTTTAAGCCAAACTAGAATGTGCAGTGCTATGGGGCTCTCCCTGCCCCCCAAAATAATAGTGATATTTATTCACAAGAGCCACCCTGTTCAGTGTTTAGTGATAGAGCCACGTTTCAAAAAGTCTAACTTAATTATAACGTCAGAAAGAGGGAAAGGTTGCATCTTTGCGATTTTAACACATAAACAACTAAAGGACTCTGATAGGCTAGTAGGAGTTGGCTTGGAAGCAGTCCTTGGTCTCACAGGTTACCATCGTCTATGTCTGAGCTGTTTTCAGATTTAGGAATAGCACCTAGTTGTCTTGTCTTTGGTTGCAGTCTCATCTGGCTCCGCTGCTTGCACCACCAGAGTGTGCATCACCACGCAAGTGAGTCGCTACAACAGTGGAACAACAGTGATGCGAGACAGTGTAGATTAACATAGAGGAGAAATCGTGCCCTTAGTCTTAACAATGTGCCTTTTGTTCTGAATGCCATGTTGTAGGGCATGCATTTTTTTTTGGCCTCTTATTAACTCTTTGAATACGGGGCAATAAGGATGGAACCCCCCTCTGCAAAGATACATCTGTCTTAAATAACCAGTTACTTCTAGGCCTTAATAGAAACCATAAGGCGGGAAGCATCATCAGGCACTGAGAAAAGTAACCATTGCTTAGTTACACAGGGAATTCCTATGTTTAAGGGGTTAAAGATGGTCTTTGTTATATCTTAACATCAGACTGAATTTTTTTAAATGACATTTTTTTTTGGTTATGCTAACACTAGACAAAAAAAAAATTGACTATTTGTAAAAATTTACCTCAAATCCATTTAATTTTCTAGTGTGATTAATCCCAGGGCATTTGGTATGAACCAAAGTGCATTCCTTTTCTATGTGCCTGGCTCTAGGAGGATGGCCAGGGATTTTTACAATTTGGGTGCAAGGCACTTAAGCCACTTTTAAACTTAATGGGTGGTTTGGAGTCAGGTTAAAGGACTCCATCAGAATGTTAGGAACACTTTATGCATCAGTAGCATTTGGGCCATATTGGAATCTTAAAAGTGAATTATTTTAAAGAGAGCATTCATTTTTGTAATTTTTTTCATCAAGAATATTTCTGGTAAGCAGAAGATGTTAAAAACACACACACACACACAAATCTGATTTAGTTGGTAAAGGTTTTAATATTGCCCAACATAATGCTGTGGTAGCATTTAAAAAACAACAACAGTATTTGTGAACTCTGTTTCTTAGGGGCTGTGCATCTACCTGCTATGGACATATATAAAGTTAATTGTGATTATACTCAGCTCGACTGCTACCGTTATGTCTAGGCAGTGGCTGGGGTTTTCATCGAGCAACAACTTAGACACGTGACTGTAATATGCTGCAACTGTGTGTACTGAAAATATGTGAAAATGGTTGAATGTGGACTGTGTATATATGTATGTAAAAATTTCTGTGAGATGCTGCTGTCGCCACTTAACATGAAATATGTTCTAGTGGATTTTAATCCTAGTGGCCAGTTCTATGATACTGTATGTATTGTACAGCTGATGACAGGAGTAAGACTGTTCAGTGACTATTTGTTAAATTTTATTGTCGTGGCCAGAGATAATTTCAGAATAAAATTTTAATGTCCTACCTTACTTTTTCTCCCCTTTTCTAACTATAATTTTACTCCTGATCTATTTCTGGTATTCTTGGTCCAGTAGCCTAAAGAAAGTATAGAAGGCAAATGTTTTCAGCAACAATGGATTTCTTATTCATTCCAACACTCCCAAGTAGGAAAGATTAAAAGTTCTCGGGGGCAACTCTTGCTGTACAACTCTTGCTTTTTTCAGAATATTCCATTCCTTTATCCTTAATATTTCTATGTTAATTTTCCTTTATCTAGCCTCTGCCACATTCTCTATTATGCTAGAACTTCAAATCTTTTTTTTAAACCTTCAAGGTAACAGTTAAACTGTGGAAGCAGAGTTTATAAATTTATCCCCACAGCCTTCACTCTTTTGTTATGCACAGTTCTGGTAAATTAGATGCTCTTACCAGCTCCCCCATATGCTTTTGAATGCTTATGCTTCTGCAGTACTTGGTGGTCTCTATGGTTCACATTTTTGGGGGTTTTAGTGTCTCCGTCTATCATGGCTGGATTAAAAAATAAGGCCTGTGAACTGCAACTAGCTCATAATTTGTCAAGTTCAGTTAATACCAAGCTTAGAGTTTACTTTCAGATAGATGACAGCAAGCAGATGCTCTAGTAATTTGTCAGACATTGCAGGGGTATTATGTAGACAAATATCTCCCTCTTGTGTGAAGAACTACCTCGCATTTTTATTTACACCCCTCCTGCCACCAACAGCCAAAGGATGACTGTGTGGCTTCCTGCAGCGGAAGTGGGATTTGCTAAAATGAGAGCATACTGTGGGAATCCCCAAACCCACACATAGCATCATAACCTATGCCACAGACTTCCATTCTTGCTTCTCTTGTTACTTAATAGTTCTTGTCCTGTGAAAAAATACCAACCAACCAACCAAGAAACTCTATGCATATAGAAACAAAGTTTTAAGAAATGCACATAAGGTACAACATTGAAACTTGGTACTAAAACAGCAACTTAAAGTAGATTGTCCAGATCTGACTTCCCTTAGATCTGATAATAGTTCCCACTCATTCTCTTTCTTCTTGCAAAGCTTCCTTAAATTTAATTTCTGTAATCTTTTTCCCTTTGGGAGTCAACAGCGATACCAATAAATATTCTTGGAGCTTAAAGGTTGTCTTTAGCACTTGCGAATGTTCATAGCTGGCATTAATGTATTGGTCTTTCAGAGAGAGGGAAGTTTGCTTGATTATTTTCTGTTTTTTGATGGAAAGCATGAAGAGACATTGGAAGGAAGGGTATTTGTGGCTTTGTTTCACTGTTGTTTTTAAAAAAGTTTGAATTGCACTACATTTCCTTTGGGCCATTAGGCAAATAAACACTTGTCATTAGTGATACTTAGCACTGCACACAATGAAAAATGACTGCACATACATAAAAAAAATTGCATCTTACTGCAAATTCTTTGGTTTCTTCTGTATTGCTGTAGTTACATACTGTCTGTGCTGCACTTGATATATGAGGGAAGAGGCATAATTGCCATTCCTTTTCATCTCAGGAAGTTTAATGGGCAAACTAATGAATTAGTTTTACTCCTGAAGAAAGCTGACATGTAGGGCATTGACTAGTCATCTGTAATAACAAGAAGCAGGATGTGTTACAGGTATCACCGGTTCCAGAGAATTGCTCCTTTATGAAGAAAGCTTTGCAGGTCCGAAGGTGTTGTACATCAGTGCAGCCTTATACATCCCTATGAGCTATAATTATCCTCACTTGATATTGGAGGAAACTAAAGGGACTTGCTCCAAAGTGACTTTGCAAAAACAGTTTGGGCTTCGGATTGCAGTCAGATAAAGACTTTTGGTCTCCGGGCAGTGAAGGAGAATCACTAACAGCATGAGTATACACAAATTTAGAAAGAGGGCCCATTGAGCTAGCAGTGGGCGTTACCATTATTTGAGTGAATTGTGTATCCATGTCCAGGAATATTTCTTTAAAGGGGAGGGGGGAACTACCAAAAACTGAACTCATCCATCTTAGTCTCTGTAAGTGCACCTAATAACTAAAATGTATGTGCACTCACCCCTTCGGTTTATTTGTGAAAGAGGGACTTTTTATATTGCCATATGTGGGGAGTTCATTGTAGTAGCTTTATTTCTGTCCTTAAAAACTATGCCTTTTACATTTGGATGTGTGAGAATATTCTTGACTCTTTACTAATTCTCAGGGATTAAACATTAAATTTTACTGACTATAGCAGCAGGTAAATCTCTTAAATTCAAACTTAACTCGGGTTTCCTATCCTTTGCCTTCATATTTAAGAAAACAGAATGCCTTCCAGGGAAATATATAAAACTTAAAATTCCAAATACAACTTTAAAACACCAAATTGTAAATAAACCAATTTTACAAACTAAAATATTGTGTTTTTTCCTTGATTTTTTATCCCAAATTACTTCCCCTTCTAAGTTTGAGGAGTTTTGAATATCTAAGACTGTTTTCTCGCTTGAGAAATGAAGTGTGTTATTTACCAAACAAAACCCAGGAGCAGGCTCAGGACATTTAGGTAAGAGCTTATTGAATTGCTTGCTGTTGTTTGGGGGAAATGTAGTTAGTGTGCAAGCAATTTATGTAGACTTAACAGGAAATAAATGTATGGGTAACTTTGGGCTAAGTTGTCATCCTTTTATTTGAAGAGAAATATCCAACCTAATTTCCCCTTTCTTTTCCTTGATTTCAATTTATTGAAATTTTGGCTTGGGTAGCCTTAGATTAAAAAGGAAAAAAGACATCCATCTTATTAATGTCTACTGCAGATGGCACTCATTTGTCAGATAGTTATTAAATATCTACTATCTGCCAGGTACTACTCAGGCACTAAGGGTATATAATGTTGAACCAAACAGATGTAGTTTCTGTCCTTACGTTTTTAGACTTGTTGGGAAGGCAAGGCATTATACAAGTAATTATATAAACAAATTCACAATAGCAAATGTAATAAGTAATATGAAGGAAAAGCAGGTTGTGCTGAGTGTGTGTGTGTGTGTGTGTGTGTGTGTGTGTGTGTAATGTGTAATGGAGGGGAGGAGGTCTTTTTGCCTTGAGTGGCTCAAGAATGGCCTCCTAGGAAATAAATAGCTGTTGAGCTGAGGAAGGGCACATGCACAGAAACCGTGGAACTAGAGGAAAGGACGTTCCTGTGGCTGGAGCCATAGAAACCAGGAGAATGAGAGAGGATGGGGTGAAATGAAGCTGGAGAAGTGGTTGGCCCAGACCATGACAAGCCTTGAAAGTCTTCATTAATGTGCAAGGGCAGCAACCAAGGGA
The DNA here is from genome assembly GCA_011751065.1 of Lasiurus cinereus. Lineage (NCBI taxonomy): Eukaryota > Metazoa > Chordata > Mammalia > Chiroptera > Vespertilionidae > Lasiurus > Lasiurus cinereus. The sequence continues at coordinate 10,550,336 of JAAGEH010000304.1, forward strand.
TTTTAAGGAGGAACATGCCATGAGCAGCTTAGAACACTGGCTGTCTTTAGTAGAATGTACTGATATGGATAAGAGTGGATGTAAGAGACAGGAGATTAGAACAGACAGTAGGGAGGGGGATGTAAGGAAGAGGATGGATTGGAGGTCTCTTTAGGAAGCAGAAATGTTCAGGTAGAAATGACAATAGTGTTTCTTGTGAATGAAAAGTATCTGGTGCTATTTTTGTGTCTAATTGCATCAAAGGAAATTACAATATCTGATCTTTCAGAGAAAAGAGAATGGTGAAAATTAATGCCTTTATTTATATTGTATGAAGTACTAGTAAGCTATTTATCATTTGCTGAAACTTGAAGCCTTGGAGTAAAATCTTATTAATTCAATCAAATCTGTTCAGGACATTTTAGATTTCAAGGGATTATAAAATAATAATAATAATCATAATGATGATGATGATGATGATGATGATGGAGAAGCTATCTTCTTGGTTAGATTTCCCTCCCTCCTCCTCGCCTTTTTTTAAAAAAAAGAAACATTTACTCAATAGGGGAGTTGGAAAACCAAAACCAAACAAACAAACAAATAGAAGGAAGAAAAGGGGAAGGAGGAGTTCTGCTCTTGGACTTTATGTCCAGTCAGAAAGATAAGATTAGATAGAAAGCATTAAACCATCTGAGAACAATAAAAGGCAAAACTCCATGCAAGTGAAGATAATTGGTGCTGCTGTTGGATAAGAATAGCTTCAGGGAGGTAGGTCTCTAGGCAGGTCTTGCTGGATTGCAGACGGATAGAAAAGGAGCATTGTAGGAGAAGAGAATTGCTATAATTGAGGCAGGTCGTGTATCGTTCATTCATCTGGTCACTCAATACTAATTGAGC
>JAAGEH010000304.1:10551311-10811714 GCA_011751065.1 Lasiurus cinereus
TGCAAAGCCCCTCCCTTATCTAAGGCTGGGCCAAAGCTAACACTGGCGCTTTGTATTAGCATCTGGGAGAAATTTTTGCTAGCTAGAAGCTGAGTGGAACTGAGTTGAGGAAAGCGATGGAATCCTTTCCCTGGCTTCCCTCCATCTTTCCCTCTGGGCTTAGGCTGCAAACAAAGTAGGTGTGGTGTCCAGAGATAACATTTTAGTGGCAGAGGTAGGTCTTAAACAGATCATCACAACAATGTTAGCTAGAAGTTATGAGATGTGCCATGAAGGAGATGTAGCCAGATTTTGTGAGAAAGAATAACAGGCAGGAGGTCAGCGAAGACCCCTATGGGATGGCAGCATGTTCGAGGCATTCTGAAGGGAGAGGGCAGCTCAGCCGCCTAGGGAAGAGCAATCCGGAGCCTGAGCTCTGGGACAAAACAGAAGGCCGTGTGCCTGGCATCTGGTGAGTTGAGAGGACAGGAAAGCAAGGACAGCCCATGGAGAGGCTGTGCCCACTGCTTTGAGGAATTGGGAATTTGTTCTCATTACACCTTGAAGTGTTTAAAGAAGATCTTTAAAAAGTCATTCCTCTCCTCTCCCCCCAACTGGAGCCAAGTAGAAATGGTGAGGTTCCATGAGACTGAGGAGGCCTAACCACCTCAGGGAAGGTAGGGGGAGATAACTTGATGGGATGAGTAATGGTCCCAGATCCAGGGGTCTGCTTAGGAAGTGAGGTGAGGTGTGGATAAGACCATGCAGGATTCTGAAGATACCATTTGTGGTGTTATTTTATAACTAGAGTGGCACAGGTGGGGGGGGGGAAACTGTTTTTAAATGTAACTATATAAAATTACAAACAAGCCTTAAAGGTTTTTAACTGACAAATTTGAGAGGTCTATTTGCCTACAACATCTCAAGATTCACAGGTTCAATTAATCTATTAAGCACTTTTTATTTTTATTATTTTTTAAAAATATATATTTATTGATTTTAGAAAGAGAGGAAGGAAGAGGGAGAGAGATAGAAACATCGATGAGAGAGAAATATCCATTGGCTGCCTCCTGCATTTCCCTCATCCCCCACTAGGGATGGAGCCTGAAACCCAGGCATGTGCCCTAACCAGGGAATGGAACCTGCAACCTTTGGGTGCATGAGTCAATGCTCAACCATTGAGCAACACTGGCCGGGCTAAAGACTTTTTAAATCAGTAGAAAAATGTTAAAAAACACAATGAAAAAATGGACACTCAATTAAAAACAAAAACAAAACATGTGGCATATTTAAGTAATTTATGTGCGAAATGCAAGTTGACTCCCCCAAAGAAAACATTTAAAATTGTAAATCAAAGTCATGCAAATTAAAGCAATGAGTTTATTTTAACCCATGAATGAAACACTGCTGCTCCATGCTAGCAGGGTGTGGAGTGGCACAAAAGGCTCATTAGCTGCCACTGGGGTGTAAATTAGCAGAACTTCTATGAAGGGCAGCATGGCCTTCTGACTAAGAGCTGGCAATCTGACTGAGAGCTTTAGAAATGCTCCTTTTATTTTCCTTTATTTGACAGTTCTACTTCCAGGACTCTATCCCAGAATAACCCAAAATGTAAACAAATATTTATGTACAAGAATAATCATAATCATATCAAGTAGCACAAACAGAAATAAAAATCTTGTAGCTACCAATAGAGGATTAGGTAATAAATTATGATAATTTTATGTTTTGATGTACAAAATGTTCACAGTATAATTTTCAGGGGGGAAAAACTCCCCCCACCCCAAACAAAATAGGAAAGAAAACAAAATATCCTCCCTTCAAAACAGACTGAGGCAGAGCGATGGCATAGGAAACACTATCAGAAGAAAACAGGCCAATGTGTTAACAGGGAGCTGAACTTAATTCTCTTTAGCAGTTTTTCATCAATTTTCACAACGAACATTCACATTTTAATAGTATTTTTAATACCTGATACATTATTAAGGAGATACAGTATTTGGAAGGGAAGAAGTAAAACGAAAAGAAGACTCTATGGACCAAGTGAGCAGAGGATTTTCATGATGGGGAATTCACTTCCTGTCTCACTGACCTATTGCTGAACCATTTTTGCTCCTACTACTTGCTGTGCTCTTTCCTCATTTCCAGTTTCCACTACCCAGACTGTGGCTTTCCTCCTCTTCCTCATGGCTAATTCCCACTGTCCTGGATCTTGGGTAATCAGTGCTTCCTTGGTCCTTCTGGTCCCCCCACTTCATGCAGCCTTCCTCAGGCTAGCAAAGATACTCCAGTGGAGGTCTTCCATAATAACCCCAACACCCACTTTCAAAACTTAAACTCCACTATCAGGACTGGTTTGATTATTAGCCTTTGTGTTCCCTGGGAGCATTAAGTAGTGCTTAGCACACAGTAGGTTCTCCACAATTATTTGCTGTTGACACTAAAGCCTATTTTTGTGGTTTTTTAAAAAAATTTTTTTGAGAGTATTACAGATGGCCTCCCCCCTTCCTCCCGCCCCGCTATTATCCCCTCCACCTGGATACCACCCTACCCCAGGACTTTGCTACACTATCGTTTGTATTTATGGGTAATATAAGCTCCTTGGTTAATCTTTTCCTTCCTCCCTTCCCTCTAAGATTCGTCAATCTGTGCCATGTTTCCATGCCATCTTTTATTCATCGGTTTATTTTGTTCATTAGATTCCTTGTTTGTTTATTTTGATCTTTAGGTTCAATTGTTGATAGGTATATATTTATTGCCATTTTATTATTCACATTTTTTATCTTTCTTCATCTTCATCTTAAGGAAGACCCTATAACATTTCTTGTAATCCTGGTTTGGTGGTGATAAACTCTTTTAACTTTTCTTTATCTGGGTATACCCTTATAAGTAACTAACTGCTTTTCTCCTGCTGCTTCTAAGATTCTCTTTGTCTTTTACCTTTGGCATTTTAATTGCGATGTGTCTTGGTGTGGGTCTCTCTGGGTTCCTCTTGTTTGGGGTTCTCTATGCCTCCTGGACTTGTATATCTATTTCCTTCACCAGGTAAGGGAAGTTTTCTGTCATTATGTTTTTCAAATAGGTTTTTGATTTCTTGCTCTCTCTCTTGTCCTTCCAGCACCACTATGATGTAAATGTTGGCATGCTTGAAGTTGTCCCAGAGGCTCCTAGCATTATGTTCATATTTTTTAAATTCTTTTTCTTGTTGCTGCTCTGATTGGGTGTTTTTGCTTCCCTATATTACAAATCGCTGATTTGAAGTCCTCTACTCTACTATTGATTCCCTGTAAATTATTCTTCATTTTAGTTAATGTATGCTTTTTTTATGATTGGTCCTTTTACATGTTGTTGATGTTCTCTCTGAGTTCCTTGAAGTTGTCACTAAGTTCCTTGAAGCTCTCATTAAGTTTCTGGAGCATTATTATTATTATTGTTTTGAACTATGTATCTGGTAGGTTGCTCGCTTCCATTTAATTTAGTGCTATTTCTGGAGGTTTCTTCTGTTATTTCTTTTGTGACATGTTTCTTGTCTCTAAATCTCAGCTGTTCCCCTGTGTTTGTTTCTATGTTTTAGGTAGAGTTGCTATATCTCTTGGAATTGGTAGAGTGGCCTTGTATAGGAGGTGTACTGTAGGGCCCAGTGGCTCAGCTTCCACAGTCAACTGAGCTGGGCACTCTAGCTGTGCCTCTGTGTTAGTTGTTGGCATCACGGGGAGGGATTCACCTCTCAAGCCAATCAGCTGTGCATACCAGCTTCAACTACAGCAAAAGAGCTGCTGTATAAGAGACCCCCTATGGAGCAGAACTTGCTTCAGTGGGGCTTTGGTACTCCCCATTTCTGCCCCTTGAGTGTGTTACTCAATCATGGATATAGTATTGTTGTAATCTGGAGTGGTCTGAGACTGACCTCTGGGTGCATTGGCTCTGGGGCCTCCCTGGAGGTGCAAAGTCAGTTACTATTTGTGCCCTGCCTGGGGCCACCCAACAGGAGCTACAGAGCAATATGCAGATGGCTGTTATATGTCTTGGGTTTGTGAACCAATGCAGGCTGCTGCTAGTGCCATATCTAGGGCCTTTTATTGAGAGGTATGGGGCACAGTAAGGCCAGCTGCTGCTTGTTTGAGAGATTTTAGAAAAGTCTGAAGCTTGAGCCAGGACAGGCTATTCATATGGAAAGACCACTGTAAACAGCTTGGGTGGTGTGGGGTTTTATGGAGTCACCAGGGCCAGGTGAACAGTGTGAGATGGGTTGTTGAAAACTCAGATATGATGACTATGACTGGGTTCAGCCTATCTATGTTTGAAGGAAGTGAGAAAGAGGTTGGTAGAGAGGGGGAAATTAGAAATGTTATATGCCAGGAAGACAGCTAGGCATCATTTCTCTGTCAACCCTGAATGCTTGACAGTGGCTACCTGGAACCCTGTCTTGGGTTTATGAAGTTTCTTCTGGGTTCAGTAGGAAATAATACTAAAATTAATTAGAAATGTCTGGCATGGGCATAGGAAGGTCAGGTTAGTGGTTGCATAGACTTTTCTATATTACAATGAGCATTGCTTCAGTTCTTATCTTAATGCAAGGACATTGTGTTCAGGATATGACTGAGACTAGATATTAGTTAACATATAGGTGCTTAGTGTTTTGTTTTGTTTTTAGGAACCATGATTATAGGAACAGTATAAATGCTGTTTATATCAGCACAGCTTATGAATTTGTTCTTTAATAAGATGTGTGTGTGTGTGTGTGTGTGTGTGTGTGTGTGTGTGTGTGTGATGGAAGGATAGAAAGTATTCCCTTGTCATCTTCTTCTCCTTTCTTTTATACTTTCACTGCATGATCTTTAGGGTGTTATCAGAATGGTAGCTAATTCTGGCTTAAAAAAAATCATTAACAAGCTTCTGCCTGACAGTGAGAGGTGGTCTAGTACAGATGACAAGGTAGGGGGAAGTTATAGTTGTTTTCTTTCTGCAGATACTTGCTATGTCCTTTTAGGCTTCACATCTGCAAATCTCTTACTCCCTGGGCTAATTATTTCCCTTTGAGAACAGTAAGGCCTTTTATCAGTATGGTCTCATTCCTGTGTATCTTGACACACAAATGATGAATAATGGGTCTGATTAACCCAGTGACCTTCATGAATGATAAAAGGGAAATATAGAAATGTGAGCTTTTGCCTGCTCTGGGAATCAGCTGCTCTGCACTTTTTAGAGGCATACTCCTTTATAACAACTAGTGCTGTGCTTATTTCTTGTCTCTTTCATGCATCATGCTATCATAAAATGTGGATTTTAAGACCCAGTACAGGGGTCCTTTCCCAGGAGCTGCTAGTGTAAACCATTTAACCATGTTCAGATTAACCTTGGGGCACCTGTGAGTTGCCACATTGTTGCAGCAGTTACAGCTGCAAGGTTTGGAGGGCCTGCCACCACTGCCACTTGAACCTTTTACTCTGAGTAAGTGGCACACATTGATCTTCCTCTGAATGGGTGCCAGAGAGGAAGGAAGGCTGGTTTTCTGCTTGGAAGTGGTCCAAGCATCAGTTACAACCACTTGTGGGTGGGGAGTAGGGGGAAAGCCAGAGTCCCTGTCCCCTGCAGCCTTTCCTCTCCCTGGCTCTCTCTGTGGTCTGGCTCACGTTGTTCCCTCATTTGACCTCTGAGCAAGCATATCACGATGGTGAGTCTGCAGTGCAAAGTAAAGCAACATGGCAGGCAGAATAAGGGCTCTACCAAACATATGCATGTCCTCATTCCCAAAACCTGTGACTGTGTTATATCACATGACTTGTGTTCCCCCTAAAATTCATATGTTGAAGCTTGTGGTGTTGTGCTATAATAAGAAATATATACTTGGTACTTGTCCCTGGTTATTGTCTCAGAGCTCCTGAAACTCTTGTAGTTTCCTGAGTGATAGGGTTGATAGTAAAATCTTTTGTAAATAATTGGTCTTATCCTCCAGTTCCAGACAGAAGAGCTTTTAAGACCCTTGGAATGGACATAGTGATAAGAATGTCTTTTTGTATGCTAATGACTGATGGCTGAGGGCCCTTAGGTAGTGTCAGGATAGAGGAGACCAAGGCATGGACTTTTAGCTGTTACCCCTGACCTCAGGGGTGGGGAGAGTGGCTGAAGATCATGATGAAATCTCTATTAGAATCCCTAAACCACAGGGTTCAGAGAGCTTCTGGGTCAGTGACTATGTCATGGTACAGAAAGCTTGGTATATCCTGACTCCACAGGAACACAGGTTCTGCTCTCAGGGACCTTTTGGACCTCACCTTTGTAACTCGTCATCTGGCTGTTCACTTGTATCCTTTACAATCTACACTAATAAAAGGGTAATATGCCTATTAGATTGGACATCTTCCGGATGTCCTTCCAGACAAAACCATGGGGGCCAAGGCAGAGGTGCTTAGGGGGTGATCAGGCAGGCAGGCAGGCAGGCGAGCAGTTAGGGGCCAGTGGTCCCAGATTGTGAGAGGAATCGAGTGTACACTGGCAGTCAGAATCCCCCAAGAGATCCTGGAGTGGAGAGGGCACAGGCTTTGCTGAGGGACTTCCCACTCCCCCATACACGGATTTCATGTACCAGGCCTCTATTATTCTTTATAATAAAATTATACATTTAAGCAGTGTTTCTTTGAGTTCTATAAGCCTTTATAACTAATTATTGAATCTGAGGAAGGGATTGTGGGAACCCCTGGTTACTCAGAAGTACAGGTGACAACATGGGACTTCTGCCTGGTATCTGAAATGGGAGTGGTCTTGTGGGACACAGCACTTATGACCAATGCGACCTGCATGAAGTCCAGTAGTCAGTGTCAGAATTGCATTAAATTGTGGGACAGCTAGTTGGTATCTGGAAAACTGAAGAACTGATTGTTGGTGAGAAAACAACCCAACTTTTGGTGTCAGAAGTATAATAAGGACTAAAACATTTTTCTTTAGTGAGCATTAACCCTCAATGTGACTGTACCTGGAGACAGAGCATTTAAGAAAGTAATGAAGATTAAATGAGGTCATAAGAGTGGAGTCCTAATCCCTAAGACTGAGCTACCAGAGTTCTCCCTGTGCTTATAGGGAGGAAAGGCCAGTGAGAAGACGGCTATTAACAAACCAAGGAGGAAGGTATTGACCAGACACTCACCCTGCTGGCAACTTGAGCTTGGACTTCCTGCCTTGAACTTCCAGAAGTGTGAGAAAGTAAGTTCTGTTGTTTGAGCTATCCAGGCTGTGGTAGTTTGTTATGGCAGCTCCAACAAATTATTTTACCCATAATGAAGGTGGGTAAAATTTGTAGGTGGAATTAAACCTGTTAATCAACTGATTCTCAGATAAGCAGATTATTATGGATAGTCCAGGTAGCAGCATGTAACCACAGGGGTCCTTAACCAGGAGAGAAGGAGGCAGAAAAAGAGAAGTAGAGGGAGATATAATTATTGTGTATTAGTTTAGGGAGGTACAAGGTGTCTGGCTTTGAAGATGGGGGAAGGGTCCAGGAACCAAGGAATGCAAGCAGCTTCTAGACTAGTGGTTCTCAACCTTCCTAATGCTGCAACCCTTTATACAGTTCCTCATGTTGTGGTGACCCCCAACCATAAAATTATTTTCATTGCTACTTCATAACTGTAATTTTGCTACTGTTATGAATTGTAATATAAATATCTGTGTTTTCTGATGGTCTTAGGCTTTACAGTAGCAGTTCTCAACCTGTGGTCATCTAAGACAGTGGTCGGCAAACTTCAGCCACAGTTTGCCACTCTGTTGACTAATGAGTTTGCCGACCACTGGGATAAGGGCTTAATCACAAGGAACAGTAACAACCTGTAATTATTGGAATCAAGAGTCTAGGTTAGTGTTCGGCAAACTCATTAGTCAACAGAGCGGCAAACTGTGGCTCACAAGCCGCAGTTTGCCAACCACTGGAAGACCATCAGAAAACACATAACTATAAATTATGAAGTAGCAATAAAAATAATTTTATGGTTGGGGGATCACCACAACATGAGGAACTGTATTACAGGGTCGCAGCATTAGAAAGGTTGAGAACCACTGCTCTAGGCACTGGGAACAGCAAAGAGATGCATTCTCTTCTAGAGCCTCCAGAAAGCAATGTAGTCCTGCATACACTGGTTTTAGCCCAGTGAGTCCTGTGTCAAACTTTTAACCTACAGAGCAGTAAGAGAATAAATTCAGGTTAAGCCATGAAGTGTATGGTAGTTTGTTGTAACTCTAACCTAAGATCAACATAAGCATGTTAAGACATAATTTCTATGTATTAACACTTTTTATAGTAACATTTTGAATATACACATATTTGGGATCCATTTTCTCCTAAAAGACAAAACAATGGAGAGCACAGTAAGGTGCCAGGAGAACCCTTGGTAAGAAGAACCAAAGGGTATCTAACGTCCACTTTATTTTACTTCCTTTGTCCACACTAAGACTCACAAAAAGTAAAAAAATATATATGTACATATATTATTTAAAATATATTATATTGGCTTTTTACAGAGAGAGAGAGAGAGAGAGAGAGAGTTAGAAACATCACTGAGAGAGAAACATCAATCAGCTGCTTCCTGCACACACCCTACTGGGGATGTGCCCGCAACCAAGGTGCATACCCTTGACCGGAATCAAACCTGAGACCCTTCAGTTCACAAGCCAATGCTCTATCCACTGAGCTAAACCGGTTAGGGCAAAAGTCAAAATATTGAAGAACTCTATTTTAATGTAATTCACAAAATTTTAGGAAAATAATACTTGTCTGCAAAGAACTTTTAAATAATAGTTAATTCTCCCCTTATCAATTATTACTTTTGAGTGTGTGTGTGTGTGTGTGTGTGTGAGAGAGAGAGATTTTCAGGGATCACTGGTAGTTTCAGGATGCCCAACACTGAAGGCAGCTTCCCGTTACTGTATTTTGAAGAATGGCTTCACCATTCTTTCTGGTTTTCCATTCTCTCTTGTCATTTATATTAGCTGCTAAAGAAACGAACCGTTACATCCATGCTGATTTCTGAAAAGGCTAACTTTCTACCTATAGTTTCTAATGTTTTATCATCTCTTGCAAAAACAAACAAACAAACAGAAAAACAAACAAACAAACCCACAAAAAGCCAGAGGACTTAGTCACGTGTACATACATGCACCTCCAGCCCCCTCTATTCTTTGGCCTTCTGTGCCATTTTTGATTTGTACCAATTGTTTGTATTCACTCTTTCAACACCTTACTTAGTAACTTGATCTCTGCTGCAGCTTTTGATCATGCTTATTAAATACCCCTTTCTCATGGCATAGATTCTGAAGAATTTTAGAAGAAAATATCAGTATTTAAAATTGAGACTTAAGATGATTATGTGCTTGTAGCCAGATGTAAATATTGTAGTTACACTCTGCTGAGCATTTTTAAGCGGCACTAGAAATTTTAGCAGTGGTTTGAACTGGTTTATGCTGCGAGCAGTTTTAATAATGATACCCTGAAATGCCTTTACCCTGTACTCAAGTATAAAGGGTAGTAAAAAACAATGATCCAATTGAACATATACCTCCCTCTAACTTTTACATCTCACATTTCAATATTGAGGCCAAATTTGGCTGGAGTAGTTCAGATTTTCTTATGGTTTTGAGTTCTTTAAATGTTGCTACATATATTTCCAAACATGACCTCATTGGAGAGTCAGTGTATTTGGCTAGCAATTAAACAAGGTTTATAAGCTGATTAAAAAATATTCATATGATAGCCAAGTTAAAAAAGAAACACCTGTGCATAGAGCTCAGGGCCTATTTTCATTGGTCTGTCTTTTTTGACATCAGGTGTAAAATGTCATTTCTCCTACATGATCTATTTCTGCTCTTGGGCAAATGAGCATGTTGCTGAAACTAAAATCATATGAATGTTTCAATTATTATACTCTAACATCAGCTATTCATGGAAACCACCTGGGTATCAAATTATATTTATAGCTTCACTCTATTATGGTTTTGCATTATTCATCCACTAAATATTTATTGAGTGCCTTGTTCACCAATGTATCTCAGTGTCTAGCATAGGAATAAAAGTTAACACTAACAATTCCCAATAATTACGGGCATTATGTGCTAGGCACTGCTCCCTATAGCAGCTCTAGGGTAACCATTTGTTATGCCCATTTTACAGATGGGGACGCTAAACCACAGATAGGAAGTAACTCACCCAAAGCCTCAGGGCTACAAAGTGACAGAGCTTGAATTTGAACCCAGGCTTTATACTCTGGATTCTATGTTGTTAACCACAATGTTTACAAACAGTTGATGGAATAAGGCACTAATGATTTCAGAATTTATCAAAACAGAACATGAAACTTTCAGGCCTGTTTATGAGTACCCCATATGCCTCATCTACTTCCTCCTATCAAAAAACACAGCCAACATCACTATGCTACACCGAGGTGGCAGGACTTCTGCACACAGAAGGATAACACAATTGAGTTATCTCAGTACCACCGACCTGCCACAGAGGATATGGTGAGGGGTGATGAATGTTTGTAATGTGTTTAAGGCATGGTTGAAAGGCTTGGAAGAAATAAAAGTTCTTATTAAACAAAATAATTATTGCTTTCATAATGTTATTCGTTTTTTTAAAAAAATCTTTGCTATCGATGTACTGTGTTCTTAGTCTAGCTCTGAGTTTGCAAAATAGGTATAAGAGCAGATACGATTGCTAAGACTATAGCATTGACCTCTAAAATTTATAGACCTGTAACACAGGGTGCTGAGGCTTTTGGTTAGGATCTTTGAAAGTATCACATGCATGCACTTCAAGTAACAGATCATTCTGATTGTCATAGCCATTCTTCATACAAAGGACCTTTGTAAGTAATCAGACAATCTTTAAAAGCTTTGATTTATAATACTGATTTTAATTTGATATTTTGTATTATTGTAATTCTAATGATTTTCAAAATAAGGACCAAGATTGATCTAAGCATGATATTTTTAAGATTATGTCATTCCAATGTATGACTAGAGAGGAGGGGACAAGAAGCAGTAGTCACTAAATGTTGTCTGTGTGCCAAGTTCTTTCTTGGTTTAGGGACTTTTCCTTTACCATTTTACTTAATCCTCACAACAACCCTGGAAGGCAAGTGTCTGTATTTTTAACTGGGAAAACCGAGGGTTCAGAAAGTTTTCATAACTCCACATCTGGTGAAAGCTAGAATGAGATCCATTTCCTGGTCTGTCTTTTCTCACAGTTGCTGCTACAACTGCATTGAGCTGACTAAGCAGCTGGGGTCAGTGGAGGCTTCCCTGGGGAAGCAGGGTTTGAGCTGAGCCTGGAAACCTGAGCAGGAGGCCTCCAGGTGAGTGAGGAGAGCAAAGGCATTTCAGGGGAAGAAAAGGAAGTGTGAAAGACCATGGCGTGCCTGGGGAACTAAAAATAGCTTCCAGGGGAGAGCACAGCACAGGTTTTAGGAGCCTCACAGGGGGTCCAGCTGTAAAGGCAGAAGATCCCAAAGGCCAGGTAGGGCAGGTGCTGCCACACACCTGTGGGAGCAGAATTGCCTTCTCTCCAAATTCCTATCCATCAGAGGAAGTGAAGTAAAGGTGGGGTAACTAATGAGTGTTTTTCTGAGATGGCTTCTTAACTTCCAGCCAACTTTTCAGCTCTGATTCCTCATAGTCAACATTCCACAAGTGTTACTGGCATGGGCCACTTGGCCCAGAGAATGGAAAAGATGCTAGGCTTCTTGCTTCCTGGAGCTTGGCGGCATCGTTTCGTGTACGTCTGAATCTACCTTCGTTAATCAAAGTTAAAGGAAAAAAATGTGCTTTTACACATTTGAATACTTTTCATCCAAGGAACCTCCATGAAAATAGAGACTGCAGGTCTTTCTAGTGTATTATTGAACCACTAGTGCCTTATAAAAAGCACTTTCTTAAATTAATACTTTTAAGAAACAACGAGATAGGTAGATTGTGAAAACTTCTCTCTCATTTTTGGTCTTCTAATACATCTGATTTATAAATTTTTTCCCTATATATTAATATACTCGGAAAATTTTTTTTCTTTTATAGTTTTAAAATATGCTCTTCAAGGAACTGGGATTAGAGGGTGTTATATAGAAGGGGCACACATCAGAAAAATCTTTGTCTTAGCTGAGAACTGTCCCATGTAATTTTTAAACACAACATTTGAAAAACATTTTAAAGCTCTGTCTGCTATAAGGGATGTCACTATTGCTGGGATGTTTTATTTATTTATTTATTATTTTTTAGAAAATATATTTTTATTAATTTCAGAGAGGAAGGGAGAGGGAGAGAGTAGTGGGGGGGATATCAATGGTGAGAATCATTGACTGGCTGCTTCCTGCATGCCCCACACTGGGGATTGAGCCTAAAATCTGGGCATGTGCCCTGACCAGGAACCAAACCGTGACCTCCTGGTTCATAGGTCAATGCTCAACCACTGAGCCATGCTGGTTGGGCCATAGCTGTGATGTTTTAGACTGTTACAATGCTTCTTTTATTGGTTTTTAACTACTATATATATTTTAATTAGTAGTGATTTCATAAAAAATTTTGTTAGTGAGAAGTGGGAAATGTGTTAGAATTTTAAAGTTGCATTTCAAATACATGGAAAAAATATATGTAGAAAGATATATACCTATATAGTGGGTGTTTACTTGCATGATTCAATGAATTTAGGAATAATTTATCCCAAATATCTTCTTCGGCATATAGCATCACTTTTTACAAAATTCTAAATCTAAGAGGTTTAAAATGACCTTTATTTAAGTGACAGAGCAATTGTGTAAAAGCTGTGCTAGAAAGCCTAGAAATTCTTCGATTGGAATTCTTTTTGCTATCTCCCCATACTTTTAAAGGCTTTAAAAATGTCACCATTATACAGTCTTCCGAACAGCTGCTACAAGGTTGACATTCATTTTATGTGTCTGAGACAGGGAAGTAAGGATGACTGGACAGTGTGGATGTGTGAGTAGGGAGGACTATATATATTACTCTGAAAGTCCTCTCTAGCATTTTCATTGCATTCTTTCAGAGATAGAGGAAGTTTGGGAGAAAATGATAAGAAGACTACATAATCAATGAGACATAGTTAGTGGGACTAGCAATGTGTAATCTGGAGAAGATAAGAGGATATAAAACTAGTTTCAAATATTTGGATAAATTAATCTTTGTTTGTATGGTCCTGTGGGCCTTAAGTGGAAGCTATAAGGAGTCTTTTGTCTCAAAATAAGAAAGAAAAACCAAAAACAAAGCACAAAAATATCCAAAGACACAATAAGAATTCTTGTTCAAGATGGCAGCCAGAGCACATATATACGTCCCCTTTCTGCTTCCAGATGCCATAGAAACGTCAGAAAAGAGGAACAGAGAGTAATAAATTGATGACAGTGCTGTGTGCAAGGGAAAGGGCATCAGAGACCTAAAGCTATAGACAAATGTCTTGAAAGTAACAAGTACTTGGAGTGGAATTAACAGGTTCAATCACATTCCAAGAGAAGGCTGCTGTAGGGGCTGGAGCTAGTTTTCCTGGCAGCAGACCACAGAGAGGCTCTGGACGTGGAGTGTGAGAGGGAAATTGGAAAGCAACTACCTGTGGAATAACTGTGAGTCAGCCCAGCCCACGTTCCCTTCCCTGTGTCACATGATCAGGCTGGAACCAGAGAACTGGTTTTCACAATAACTGAGAATAGTCTGCATGAGAGGGAGCCCAAGTAGGAGTGATGCCAACTTTTAATAAAATATCCCTCATGTTGGCTAGGAGGCGAGAGAAGTAGGAGAGGTGGGGGTGGGGGGCATACTCCTCCTCCTCCTTCCCTCAAGGTCTGAAGCCAAGCCTGCAGTCAAAAGGTCCACCCATGTGGACAGAAGGTGAGACCTAAGCAAAGAGAGCTCTGTGTTAAGCAAGCTGGTCTGCTTTCGTTTCAAATGCAAATTGATTGTCAATGAGCATAAAAATCTGATAAAAAATAAGGATAAAAAGGCAGGTGGAAATAGATAAGCTGGCCCTGGAGGATTGATAATTCAGAAAATAGAATGTCTCTTTAAAGTTATTCTACACAGACTCCTCATCAAAGGAAATCTCAAGAGAAAGGATTTGTAAAGCAAAAATATGTCACTAAGAAAAAGAACAATCAAAACCAAAAAGTGCTCTTCAGATGAAAAAAGAATTGTTGAAAAAAATTTAACGGAAGGGAAAAAAAAAGGGGGGAAAAATATCTTTGTAGAGCAAAAAATAAAAGGAGTAGAAAATAAGATGGGTAGGTGAAATTAAGAGATTAGAGAACTGTCTGAAAGTCCTAACATTCAATATGATATTTATAATGCAAAAACGAGCCAAACAGGTAAGAAGTGGAGAGAATTCTAAACGCTAAAATAATAGGTAATTTAAAAAGAAATGAGAATCCAGCTGACATTAGATAGATCATCAGCAACTCTAGATACTAGAAAAAAAATCAAGAAGCGTGCTTGGAAAATGTTGCAGAAAAAATGTTTTTGAGCTTACCATTCTCTACCTAGCCAAACTATCAATCGACTGAGGAATTTTCAAACGTGCAAGAACTCAGACCATTTACTACCCACAGACCATTTCTGAAAGAATTGCTCAAGCAAAACAAAAAAGAATACAAGTCTGAGGAAGTCATAGGCTCCAAGGAACATTGGATCTAACCCAGACTTGTAGTAGAAAGTAACTCTGGGATGGGAACTCTGAAGCAGGCCTAGAAAGCCAGCATCCAAATACAACAAGAAATTAGAAGCCCTATGAAGAATCTCTTTTGGGAGAAAATTGATTTCTTCTAACAAAAACAATGATTAAGTAGCTGGGTGATCGTATGACCTGAGGCAATGTCTTATTAAGTCTTTATGACATGGTACTATCCTATCCCTCTCCAAACTTTGAAGTTATTTTCTACTTCCAATAGGAAAGATTTATTGATAAGAGTCCCATCTTCTCTGCAGACTCCATGGCACTTCTTGGCTCTGCAGAGAATGATATTCCCATACAAATATTATTGTGAATATTGTATTTTAGTATAAAATGAATTTATAGACAGTACTAAAAAAGTAATTGTAGCCCCGCCGATGTGGCTCAGTAGTTGAGTGTTGACGTATGAACCAGGAAATCATGGTTACATTCCAGGTCTGGGCACATGCCCAGGTTGTGGGCTCAATCCCCAGTGCAGGAGGCAGCTGATCAATGATTCTCTCTCATTGATGTTTCTATTTCTCTCTCCTTCTCCTGTCCTCTCGGAAACCAACAAAAAATATATTTGTTTACAAAGTAATTGTAGTTATAGGACAAACATAATAACAATAGCATGCTTGAATGGACATTTGGAGAGACAGATGAAGGCAATCACTCTTCTAGTTTCTGTGAGAATGATTTAGTTTTAAGGTTTTAGAATTTTATATAGATGAAATCATACCCTATGTACTATGTACTTCTTTGTCTGACTTCTTTCATAAGCACAATTATATTGAGATTCATACATATTATAGAGTGCATCAATAGTTCATTCTTTGTGTGAATAAACCACAATGCAGAAACTCACCTGTTGATGGAACTTAGTTGTCTCCCTCCAACCCCAATTTTTGAAAGCTGCAAATAGAGCTATATAAACATTCATGTACAAGTCTTTGCGTGGATACTGAATTTTATTTCTCTTGTGTAAAAATTTAGAAGTAGAAGGGTTGAATCATATGATAGGCATATTTTTCAGCTTTTAAGAAATTGCCAAACTGTTTTTCCAAGGTGTTCTACATTCCCACAAGCAGAAAGTTCCAGCTCCTCCACATCCTTGCTTTAGCCATCAGTTTTTTTAAAAAGACATTCCAGAAGGCGTGTAGTGGTTTTGATTTACATTTCCCTGGTGACTATTGATTCCTAGCTTCTTCTCACTTTTTATTTGTTGTCTGTAAATCTTCATTGGGAAGGTGTCTGTTCAAATGTTTTGGATACACTCTAGTCCATAGAACTTGAAAACAGTATTGGTATCCTCTTAGTTTGTTTTTATTTTCCAAAGTTGTTTTGGCTGTTAAAGATCTTTTGCATTTTCATGTAAATTTAGAAGCAAACATATCAATTTCTACAATAAAATTTCCTGGGATTTTGATTGGGTTGCATTGAATTTGTAGATCTATTCAGAAAGAATTGCCATATTAAAAATATGGTATCTTCTGACCCATGAACAAAGTGTAATTCTCTTATATATTTAGGTCTTCTTTTATTTTTTTTCTCAGCAGTATTATAATTTTCAGTGAATAGGTCATATATATATATATATATATATATATATATATATGTTAGATTTATCCCAAATTATTTCATATTTTTGATCCTACTGTATGGTATTACATTTCCAAATATTTATAGATGCTGTGTAGGAAATAAAATTGATTTGTGATGATTGCTCATGTATTCTGTAACTCGTTTATTAGTTCTACCTTTTTTACAGGTGCCATCTGTTTTTCTAAATAAACAATCATGTTGTTGGCATGTGAAGACAGTTTTACTTCTTATCTAATCTGGGCTTCTTTATTTATTTTTGTTGTCCGATTGCACTGCCTGGAGCCTCTTGTATCTTGTTCAATAGAAGTGTTGAAAATGGACATCCCTGTTTTGTTACTAATTTTAGAAGAAAAGAATTAAGTCTTTCACCATTGTGTATGATATTAGCTGTAACTTTTTATATGCCCTTTATCAGGTTGAAGAAGCTCCCTTCTATGCCCAGTTAGGTGAGAGTTTTCATCAGAAATGGCTGTTAGAATATGTCAAATGCTTTTTCTGAATCTACTGATAGAATCATAAAGTTTTTCTTTTTAACTTGTTAATATGATGGAATAACATTGATTTTTGAATGTTAAGCCAATCTGGCATTCTTGGGATAAACTTCTCTTAGTTACAGTGTATTGCCCTTTTTATGTGTTGTTGGATTTGATTTCTTAAAACTTTGTTTTAAACCTTTTCATCTATGTTCATGAGAGATATTGATCTATAGACTTCTTTTCTTTTAATGTCTTTAGTTTTGGTACCAGGGTATTGCTGGCCACATAGAATAAGTAGAGAGATGTTATCTCCTCTTCAGTTACTTTGGAAGAGTTTGTGTAGGTTTGATAGAATTCTCCACTAAAGCTATCTGAGCCTGGAGTTTTCCTTGTTGAAAGATTTTCATCTAATAATCTGATTTCATTAATAGCTATAGGACTACTCAAATTATATTGTTACTATTTTATCTTTCTTTTTTTCAAATTATTGTGGTAAAAATGCTTAACATGACATCTATGCTTTAGCAAATTTTTAAGTAAACAATGCAGTGTTATTAATTATAGGCACAGTGTTGTACAGTGAATCTCTAGAATGTATTCATCTTACAGAAAAATTTATATCACTGAACAGCAACTTTTCATTTCTCTCTCTTAAGTCCCTGCCAACCAGCTCTCTATTTCTTTGAGTCTGACTATTTTAGATGCCTTTTCTAAGTAGAATCAGGCAGTACTTGCCCTCCTATGACTGATGTATTTCATTTAGTGTAATGTCCTCCAGTTTCATCCATATTGTTACATATGGCAGGAAATTTTTTTTAAGGCTAAATAACATTCAATTGTATGTATATACCACATTTTATTTATCCATTTATCTATTAATGAAGAGTAGATTATTTACAATTATTGTTAATCATACTGTAATAAAAATGGAAATGCCAATATATCTTTGAAATTCTGGTTTCAATGGAATATATACCCAAAAGTGAAATTACTGAATCATATGGTAAATTTTTAATTTTTTGAGAAACTTCCATTCTGTTGTCCATAGTGATTGCATCATTTTTATATTCCCACCAACAGTGTACAAAGGTCCCAATTTCTCCACATCTTCATCAGCACCTGCTGCTTTACATACACTGAGTGGTCAGATTATTATGATCTCTGAATGCATAATAATCTGGCCACTCAGTGTGTGTGTGTGTGTGTGTGTGTGTGTGTATCTATATATCTACAACTATATCTATACATATATACATATGTACATATATACATATATACACATATACACATATACACATATACACATATACATACATACACACATATACTAGTGGCCCAGTGCATGAAATTCATGCACAGAAGCAGGGGAGAGGGTGTTCCTCACCCCAGCCTTCACCCACTCCTATCTGGGACCCCTCAAAGGATGTCCTATTGCTGGTTTACAGGAATCAAGCCTAAACCAGCCATCAAACATCATTCTCACAATCTGGGACTGCTGGCTCCAGCTGCTCACCTGCCTGCATGCCTGCCTGCCTGATTGCCCCTAATCACTTTGCCTGCTGGCCTGCTTGCCCCCAACTGCCTCCCTGCCAACCTTATCACCACTAACTGTTCCACCTGCCAGCCTGATCACTCCCAGTTGCCCCCTTGCTGGCCTGCTCACTCCAAACTGTGCCCCCCGTCCTGCTCACCCCCAACTGGTGGCCTGTTCACCCCCAATTGGCCACCCTGCTGGTCTTCTTACCCCCAAGGGCCCCGCCCCCACCAGCCTGATTACCCACAACTGCCATCTCATCCTGGTCTGATCACCTCCCAGTGACCCAAGTTCCCAGCTCCTCCTTTTTTTCTTTTCTTTTTTTTTTTTCAGCGCCTCGTTAGGGGGAGGCCAGGGCCAGCTGAAAGCAAGTATCTGAGATTTATTTATCTTCTATAATTGAAACTTTAAAGCCTTGAGTGGAGGCCAGGGCAGGCCAGGGTGGGCAGGAAGCTTGGTTTCCTTCATCACTGGGGGAAACCTAAGCCTCCTGCTCACCCCATCTCCATGGCCTCTGCCATCTTTGTTGGGATTTATTTATCTTCTATAATTGAAACTTTCTAGCCTTCAGTGGAGGCCAGGGCTGGCCAGGCGGGTGAGAAGCTTGGCTTCCTCCATCACCAGGGCAACCCAAGCCTCCTGCTTGCTCTAGTTCTGTGGCCATCACCATCTTAGTTGGGTTAATTTGCATACTCGCTCTGATTGGCTGGTGGGCATAGTGAAGGTATGGTCAATTTGCATATTTCTCTTTTATTAGATAGGATATTAGAGGCTTTGTGCATGAATTTGTGCATGGGTGGGGTCTGGCCATCCTGGCCAGGGGGAGGGAACATGGGCGGCAGGTAGACATCCCTCTTACAATCTGGGACCACTGGCTCCTACCTGCTCACTGCCTGCCTGCCTGATAACCCCTAACTGCCTCTGCCTGACAGCCTGATCACCCCTAACTGCCTCTGCCTGTCTGCCTGATTACCCCCAACTGCCTTCCTCTTGCCAGCCTGGTTGCCCCCAACTGTCCTCCCCTGCTGGCCTGATCTTGCCCCAATAGTCCCTCTGCTGGCCTGACCTCACCCCCAACTGTCCTCCTCTGCTGGCTAGGTGGTTTTGATTGGTCAGTTTATATGCCAGTCAGCATCTCTGGGCCTATCAACGGGGCCTAATCAGAAAGGTGGGGCTAATCAGCAGCCCTGGTAGAGACCTGGAGAAAAATGGAGGCATGGTTGCTGGCCAGACTGGGAGAGAAAGAGGCAAGTGCTGATCAAAAGCTGCCACAGAGGCAATAGATCAGTCCCTGCTTCTCTCTCCAAACCTCTCTTTGGCCTTATTTGCAGCTCCTTCAACAGTCAGTGCTAGGGAACTGCACCTGCAACAGAAGCATCAGCGTTGACTTCCAGTTGGTCGAGCCCCGGTCATTACTGGATGTTATGACCCAGGGTTTTTATATATTAGGATTATATTATATTATACTATATTATACTATACTATACTAGAGGCTCTGTGCATGAAGTTCATGCACAGGGGCAGGGGGGCAGGTACCTGTACCTTCTCTAATCTGGGAGCTCTGGAGGAATGTCCAACTACCTGTGGGATCAGGCCTAAACTGGCAGTTGGACATCCCTCTCACAATTCGGGACTTCTGGCTCCTAAACCACTCATTGCCTGCCCTAACCACTGCCTGCCTGCTTGATCCCCCTAACTGCCCTCTCCTGCCAGCCTGGTCACCCCTATTAATTTTTTTTTTTAAATCTTATCCCCTTCATACACAATTGATTTGAGTTCCTTATTGGTTCTCTCTGTCACACAATGTTTCTCTCTCCTTTATGTAACACTTTTTCCTACTGACTCATTATAAACTTTTCTTTCTTCCCTATTTTCTACTTCTGTTCCATTATCCTTCCTTCCATCTTTCTCCTTCCCTCCCTCTTTTCCCACATTCCTCTTTCCTTTATCTTTACCTCTGCCCTCTCTCCCCTTTTCCTTACTTCCCACCTTATTTTTTTCCTTCACTTCTTCCCTTGGACCTGCTTTGCTCCGTCACCCATTTCTTCCTTCTGCCCTTTCTCCTTTTAAACTCTATTGGCTCCCCTTTAAAACTTTTTTCCCCTCCCTCTTTCTTTCTCATCCACATTCTTCTCTTCTTACTTCCACTGTTTTAATATCTATCTACCTGCCTAATTATTCACTATCATTTCTTTTTTTTTTCTGACTCCAATTTTTAAAATCTGTCCCCAGTACACAACTATACTTGATTTTCATTATAGCTCCTATAGTTCACTCACACATCTTCTTTCCTTCTTTAACTTTATAAAGTTTTTCCCTCCCTTCTTCCCTTCTTAAAGCTTCTGTTGGGGTGGGGTGTTAACCCCCAGCCCTGGGCTCAGCCTTGGCCAGGTTTTCGCTGCCTGGCCTTTCTGCCGCTATCCTGCTCCCATTCTCTGCCCAAGACGCCTGGCCCAATGAGGGTGGCTGGGCCCACACAGCCCAGGTGCTGCTACCACGAAGCAGAAGCGCCTCCGCTCAGAAGGCCTTGGACCATCCTTCACTCTGTTCTAGACCCGATGGCACCTCCCAGCCAACAGTTGCCCCTGTCCTCCTCCCGCAGGGGGTGGGGTTTCCTGCTCAGCATTGCCAGCATTACCTGCACCCTGCTCCTCACTGGACACACTTGCTCTGTTCCCCCCACAGTTGCCACCTGCTTCCGCATGCAGTTTCCTTCCCTTCCTATTGTATCCTATCCTACCTTGGGCCTCACAGCTGCCTGAGCAGAGGGTGGGGATGCAGCCTGCTGCTCCGGTTTGCATATTCCTTTATTATTGTAGTATATATTATATTATATTATATTATATTATATTATATTATATTATACTTTGTAATATATTTTTAAATCAGGATGTGATTTGTTCTTCTTTCTCAGGATTGCTTGGACAACTCAGGGTCTTTTGTGGTTCTATATAAAATTTAGAATTAGCTTTGTTAGTTTTTGTCTCTCAAAAATGTTGTTTCATCTAAATTGTCAATAATTTTGCCCTACCTGGTTTGGCTCAATAGACAGGGTGTTGGCCTGTGGATTGAAGGATCCTGGGTTTGATTTCAGTCAAGGACACATGCCCTGGTTGCAGCCTTTATGCAGAAGGTAGCCAATCAATGATTCCCTCTCATCATTGATATTACTGTCTTTCTCTCCCTCTCCATTCCTCTCTGAAATAAATAAAAAATATTTAAAAATAAAAATAAATTGTCATTAATTTTGGCATGGAGTTGTTTATAATATGCCCTTATTATCTTACTAGAGGCCGAGTGCATGAAATTCATCCCTCAACCTGGTCTGCACCCTCTCACAGTCTGGCAGCCCTTGGGGTGAGTGGGCCTAAGCCAGCAGTAGGACATCCTAAGTGCTGATGCAGAGGTAGGAGAGGCAGCAGTGCTCCCCTGTGGGAGCACACTGACCACCAGGAGGCAGCTTCTGCGTTGAGTGTCTGCCCCTTGGGGGTCAGTGCACATCATAGTGACCAGTTGTTCCACCATTCAGTCAATTTGCATATTAGCCTTTCATTATATAGGGTTAATATAATAAAATCTATAGTGATATGACCATTTCCATTCCTGTTTCTTTCCTCTTCCATTCTGATCAATCTGGCTAGAGGCTTATCACTTTTATTGGTCTTCTTTAATATCCCACTTATAGCTTCTCTGATTTTTCCCTATTGTTTTTCTGATTTCTATTTGCTGAATTCTACTATCATTTTTAGTATTTCATTTTTTCTCTTTATTTGGAGTTTATTTGTTCTTTTTTTTTTTGGTTTCTTAAGGGAAGATGAGATAATTGATTTCAGACACTTGTTCTCTTTCAATAAAAACATTTAGTTCTATAAATACTCTTCCCCCCGACAAGTACTTCTTTGGTGGCACCCCACAGACTTTTTTTTCCACATATGAGTGTTGGATTATTTAGTCCTTTACATATTATTGAGCTTTGTATTGGGATACAGCTAGATTACTTAGAAATAGTTTGATTCTTTCAGGCAATACTATTAATGTTTGTTAGGCAGCATCAGGGTAGTATTTAAGGCTAATTGTGTCCCAGACTGAGCACTCTGCCCAATGATCCATGAACTGAGATTTTCCAATCTGGCTGGTGGGAATAGGACTGCCAAGCCATATGTGAGCACTTGATACTGTTCCCTCTAGTCCTAGGATGGTTCTTTCCCTGCTCTTGGGTTGTTTCCTCACCTGCATATATTTATGCAGTAGTCTGGTGAATTCTTGAGATAAACCCTTTGCAAATCTTGCCACCTTATCTTTGCAGGTACTTGAAGGGAATATTTTTAATTAGCTGATTAAAAATGATTTTCTTGCTTAGAACTTGGGATCTTGTTTACTACTTTCCTCATGTATGGACCATCACTACTAACTTCCAGGAAAGGAGGGAGATGGGTTGGTAATCCCTGAAAAACGTTTGAATAACTAATTAGAAAAGTCAGCGTCCCTTTCTCTCTCAGAAGTATCACTACATAGGGCCGTGACTTTTCTTTTCTCGTATTTTATTTGATTATCTATCTTTTCTGATTTTTCCAGAATGAATTTATTTAACTTACATATTAAGAATATTTTTGAAACAATTAGAACAAATTACACCTTCCTCTAACCCCCGAATAATCGTTTACTTTATTTATTCCAGTTTTTCTGGCTGTTTGCCACTGGGTTACTGGAAGGCATGGCCAGAGTTGTCATCATCCAGATTTCCAAAGTTTTATATTTACTTTTTCTCTTAACTTTTAAAATATATTTTTATTGATTTCAGAGAGGAATGGAGAGGGAAAGAGAATCGGTGATGAGAGAGAATCATTGATCAGCTGCCTTCTGCACGCCTCCCACCCAGGATCCAGCTGGCAACCTGGGCATGTGCCCTGACCTGGAATCAAACTGTGACCTCCTGGTTCATAGGTCTATACGCTCAACCACTGAGCCACATTGGCTGGGCCAAAATCTCATACTTTAACAGCGGAAAGGCCTCAGGAGCAAGCTCGCCCTTTTTCTCTGCAGAGTGATTATATTCCTTTCTTCCTGAGCTGTCACTGCACCATGTATCTCCCTCTCTCTCCTGATTGATATGAGGGGTTCAACCCCTGTCTTTTGGAACAAGGCATTCTGATATTGTCTTGTGTCTTGTGCCTCAACCCATATCCAGATTTTCTCAGAATCTCACAGACTTACCCTTTCAGAGTTTTTTTCCTTCTTGTTATTTGTACTGCCTGTTCCTATTTTATGCTGTGCTTCACTCATATTTGTATTCTTTTAATTAGTTCTGTAAGACTCTTTGAACACCCCTCACACACACACACTTCCTTTTCATCGATGACTGCTGACTGTCTCCTCCGTTGTCTCAGGCTCCATTCCCTGCCGCACTAGCCTTGTCTTCTTTGGGGTCTGCAGTCTACTCTAACTGAGTGCATTGCTCTCATTTTCTTCCTTTTTTATTTTGTGTTTTTCTTTTCCTTCTGTGGATGTCTTTGATGCCCCTTTCTTTATTTCCCATGCTACTGACATCAGGCAAAGCTAAGGAATCCGAGACAAGACAACCTCGTCTTCCTTCACCAAAACAGTCTTCCGCTGGCATCTCTCCTGCATTTCCAATTACTTCGTTTACTCTCTTTTTGTCCTTTTCACATGCAAATTGTAATCAATATTTTTCTTTCTTCATCTGTATCTTAGAACTGCTACAACAGAGCCTTACATATCATAGATATTTAACAAGTCTTTATTGAATGAAAGAATAAATGAGTGGATGAATGAATATTTTGTATTACTATCCTGGCTGTTGACTCTTTGTTTTTATTTTAAGTCCTGGTAGCTGGTCCAGTTGGCTCATCATTGTTTATGGATATTTGTATTTAGTTGGCTTACTTCAAGCCCCATACAAGCCACACATTTCCCATTCTCTGTAGGAAGTGCTTTTGTATCCTGAGCTTTTGAATCTATAATGATTTTCCTTACCATGAGTGTTGTACTTTTTCAATGTTTGGAAAGTGAGGGCTTTTATGCATAGAAAGGAAATATATATTTGAGTATTAAAATAATATTTAATTAAGTTAATTTACAAATTTGAAATAATAATTTTTAAGGTATTTAAGTTCACTTTGAAATTCTGATTTTCCTTAGAAACCAAGCAACTTTAATTAAAATGAAAACCATCCTTCCACTTAATTAATTCAAATTTAGAAGTTGAAATTGATATACAATTAGTAATTTTAATAAGCCATTAATTAAATTCCAAAAAATGTTTGAAAACATTTATAATTTAATATATCAAGCAACTCCAATGCCTGATAAGGCTGGCTTAAACCTTAAGCAGTAAAGGATAAATACTTGTAAATTTTAAAATTCACCCTTAAAAACATATCAGATTAAAACATTCAAAGACTTTATAAACATATGAAATTATCAGAACTTTGCAACTTAAGACAATGATAATAAAATTAAGTAAATTAAATAAATTTCAAATTAAAATCACAAAGCTAAATTTGTTAGATTCTGTAATACTATGTCAGATTTTCTTAAATATTTCTAACAATTTAAACACACAATTTATAACTTCTATTTCTAAATGTATAACTAAAGAGTCCAATTTGCTTCATGAACATGGTCAGCTATGCTGAGGTTACTGGCTTGATAGATTTAGGGTTGTGATATCGTTACTTATTAGATGTTTGAGACCAGGACATGAGTCATGGGGCTACAAACTTCTGCCCATGTCACAGACAGCGAGAGTATAGTTCCATCTGCAATGGGGAAGGTAGGTTCCAGTCCTATTCTTGGGATTGATTTGGTGGACTGTGTCCCCTGGCTATTTCACCCCCAAATTATACCCTTACCTAGGTCTTAGTAATATCTTAAAACATTAATCTTTTTTGGGTAGATTGAGTTATGTACTTCCATTTAGTTTGTCATGGATTGCCTTTATTACTTGGTTAGAGTCTTCATTTCTTTTAAACTGTCTTCAATAGATTTTTTTTAAATTCTAAATGGAAAAAACAATTTCATTCATACTGAAAGTAGCAAAAGTAACAAAAAAGTAACCAATTAACTGAAAAGTTCTAAGAAGTAGCAGGTTCAGGCATAACTGAATCAAGGGGTGCAATCAATGAAATAATATCAACAGGAACACCTCTCTGGTCTCTCTGTCCTCCTTCCCTCCCTTCTTCTCTTTGGATTCTTCTTGTCTAAATTTGGAGTTAATTCTTAGTTTTGTTCTGGGTGATAACAACAAGGCTCCAAGGAGCTCCAGGCTTATATACTACTGACAGAGAGCAATCTCAAAAGGGTGGGCTAACTCTCTGCACCCACATCAATCCTTCCAGGAAACCCTGATTGACCATGTTTGGGCCACGTGCCTTCCTCTGGATCAATCGCTGTGGTCCAGGAAATGGGGCATTTAACACCCTGGGTGTGGAGCATGGGACCCCTTGATTAGTAGGTTCAAGAGAATCACATGGAATTGGCCAGGGACAGTTGTCTGCAGTAGAGGATGCCAAACAAAAAAGTGGCAGATGCCACAACAGTCCAGAATATACTCAGATAATTTTATGAGATTCATGTACATCAAGTCTCTGGCTGTTCCTGCTGCCTGCTGTAAGCCTCATGTGTCCCAAATGGAAAAGCACTTGGCAGCTGATTACCTCAATTCCTTCTTCCTTGGCACAGTGCTGTGTCATTTTTGTATTGCTCAGTTACAAATCTGTCTTCTGCTTTTCCTGGAACTGCTAATACATTATAGTCTTTATCCAAGTCACACAAGGTCTCCTATATTTGTTTTTAACTTGGAATCATCATCAAGTTTTTTCAGAATTCTATCTTCTTTTCTACAGATGTATGTTATCCACCATAATGCCTGTTTCACAGCTGAACCAAATTCCTAGGGATCTGAATTACTGAAAAGACATCTATTTAGACTCATCCCAGTTCATGTAATAAATTAATTCCCAGTGTATAATCATGCAACCAGCCGCTTTTAACATGAATCTTTATGATGAGGTTTCCCTTCAAGAAGTCTTTCCTGCTTTTGTCGTCTCCTGTCAGAAGATGCAGGGCTGCTTCTAGTTTCCTTTCCTCCTGGGATGAAGGAGGAGGAGGAAGAGGAGTAAGAAGAAAAGGAAAAGAGGAGGGGGAGGAGGGGAAAGAGAAGGATGAAGAGGAGGAGGTTATAATAGTAAAGTGACTAATACTTATTGAGTAAATAAGTGCTGGCATTGTGCTAGGTATTTATGTGCAGTATCTCTTTTAATCTCAACCACATTCTATGAGGCAGATATCAAATCCCCATTTTTACATAGAGACAATCTCAAAGTAGTGACTTACCCAAGATCACAGAGAGTGAAATGTCTTATGATTTGAAACAAGGTCAGCTCAACTCCAAAGGCCACCTTACCCCTGGTTTCACTTTCCTCAGTTTCAGTTACCCACAGTCAACCACGGAGGTCCAAAGATACTAAATGCAAAATTACAGAAGTAAACAATTCATAAGTTTTAAATTGTGTGCTGTTCTGAGTGGTGTGATGAGATCTCTGACTATCCGCTCTGTCCTGCCTGGGACGTGAATCAACCCTTTGTCCAGCACATCCACTCTGTACTCACTGCCCTCCTGCTAGATACTTTATATTTCTGTTATCAGATCAACTGTCACGGTATCACAGTGCTTGTGTTCAAGTCACCCTTATTTTACTTAGTAATGGCCCCCAAATACAAGAGTAGTGATGCTGGCAATTAAGGAATGTCAAGGAGCCCAGCCGGCGTAGCTCAATAGTTGAGCATTGAACTATGAACCAGGAGGTCATGTTTGATTCCCCATCAGGGCACATGCCCAGGTTGCAGGCTCCATCCCCAATGGAGGGCTTGCAGGAGGCAGCCCATCAAAGATTCTCTCTCATCATTGATGTTTCTATTCTCTTTCCCTCTCCTTTCCTCTCTGAAATCAATAAAAACACATTAAAAAAAAAGAAATATCAAGGAGAGAAGCTATAAAGTGTATCTATTATAAGTGAAAACATAGGATATGTAAAGCTTGTACTATTTATTGTTTCAGGAATCTACTGGTGGTCTTGGAACGTATCCTTCACAAATAAGGAAGAAATTCTGTAAAGTTTGGTTAAAAAACAATTATATCCATCTATTTATATATTGACTACTGTCTGCCACCAGAAGAGCAGAGTTGAATAGCTGATAGAGATAATAGAGCTGGCAAAGCTTAAAATATTAGCATTCTAGCCCAGTGGTCAGCAAACTGCGGCTCTCGAGCCACATGTGGCTCCTTGGCCCCTTGAGTGTGGCTCTTCCACAAAATACCACGGCCTGTGAGAGTCTATTTTGAGGAAGTGACGTTAAAAGAAGTGTAAGTTTAAAAAATTTAGCTCTCAAAAGAATTTTCAATCCAGATATTTGGCTCTGTTGACTAATGAATTTGCCGACCACTGATCTAGCCCTTTGCAAAAAATTTTTTAGACTCCTAACCTAGTAGATGCCAATTTCTGATATAAAGTCTGTATATAGCTGACCTATAAACAAGACGGGTTTGAGCTACATGGGTCTACTTATATGCAGTTTTTTTTTCCAGTAAATACTACAAATGAACTTACTCTTCCTTATGATTTACTTGATAACAATGTATTTTCTATGGCTCACTTTATTGTAAGGCTATAGTATATAATGCATATAACCTACAAAATATATGTTAATTGAATGTTATGTTACTGGTAAGACTTCTGGTTAACAGTAGGCTATTATTAGTTAGGTTTCGAGGAAGTAAAAAGTTATACATGGATTTTTCAACTGCCTCTAACTCCCGTGTTGTTCAGGGTCTACTGTAGTTAAGTTTCCTCTTAACCCAGCCCATTCTTCTAAGTATAATAATGTGCCTAATAATTTGTTCAAATATTGCAATGTGGTTTGTGACTGTATATTCTGGTTGTTACCATTTCCCCAATTACGTTAACTTCTATAAACAGAATTATGACTGAGTTCAGACCCCACAGTGAGAGAGTCGATGGCAAGACACTGCCCACAGTGAAACCCAGTAAAAGAGGAGGCTAACACCACCGGAAGGGTGGCTCTGGCCTCCTGAATCTCCTCAGTGCATGCACCCTCAGCGGCGG
Organism: Lasiurus cinereus; assembly: GCA_011751065.1. NCBI lineage: Eukaryota > Metazoa > Chordata > Mammalia > Chiroptera > Vespertilionidae > Lasiurus > Lasiurus cinereus. The sequence goes on from JAAGEH010000304.1 coordinate 10,579,740, forward strand.
TGCTGACAGACAGATTGCCTGAATGCCACGGGGAGGTGAACCAGGCAAAATGAGAGCATGAGGGAATTTTTCTAGAATAATAATAATAATAATAAAAACATTTTTCCTTACAAACTTGAAATATTTCCCCTTTTAGGTTATATTCACTTTTTCCCTTTTGATATAACATGTCTTCACCTTCTATGGAATGTGTTTTCCCTCTTTAGTTTTCTGCAGCAAATGAAAATTAATTTTCACCTGTTTCACATGGACAGTTCCACAGGCTTATTGTACATATTAGAAGACGTTAAAAATTAGTCCTGTTTTTTTTTTTCAGTCTATGAAAATGGTAAAATGGCCAAACTGAAATTTCAAAACACCCCTCCTCCCCTGCCCCCTGCAATTGGAGTTGAGGGCACCAATAAGCAAAGCAGTTTGAAGGTGATGCTGAAGCTCTGGGTCCTTAGGCTGTTTTATATTTCGTCTCCCCACTGTGGGGGGATGAGACCCTCCACTGGTTGTGCAGTAGTTCTGAGACCTGGGACAAGTCCCCCTTTTGGTGGGGGACTCAGTCATCACGAATGTGAAGCAGGAGTAGTGCTGTTGACAGGGCTCTTGAGAGGACGGAACAAAAAGGTTTTGTAAACTGCTGGAAAGCCTGTGTGAGTGGAAGGTGTAGTTATTGTTTCTCTGTCAGTAAAACCTCTTGAGAGCCTCCACAAGAGGCTAGAGATGGAGAGGGGAGGAAGTGAAAGTAGAACCAGGCGTTTTGTTGCTATTTAAAAGCCACCCTAGTAACAAGCCTTGCAGGCTAAAGAGTTGAAACTAAAGGAGGCTTTCAGTTTTCTGTGGGCGTCGGTTATTCCCATTAGCCTGAGGGCTCCCCTTTTGTCTCTCCCCATGTAGCAGCACTTACACCCGGGGCTGGCATGAGATGAAACGCCACTGTGCACACAGAAACCGCTTGTGCATTCTCCAGGGTCTCTCCTTGACTTACTTCCAGTTTTTCTTTCTTAATACTCCTGGCATGTTCAAAAGTGAGATGCCAAAACAGAGTTACAAACATTGTAGCCCATTTTTTTAACATTTAAGGTTTAAACGGGTAATTTTAACACATGTGTTTAAATAAGTGCAATATAATTATCTTCCCCTACCCCAAGCTTACAACATTTATAAGCAATGTTTATGTAGGACACACAATAGAGCGTGGGACCCAAATTTAAGGGCGTGTGATGAATGACTCCTTCCAGTCAAATGAGGGAATGCATTGCATGCAGAGGCTTATTTAGGAACGATGTCAAAAGTCTTTATTTGAGACCCTTGCTAACCTGGAAGGCTGGCTGAGAAGCTCTCCTGCCTTTGGTCCCCCAGAAGCTCTGCCCCCAAACCCACCACTGAGACCCAACTATTAGTAATGTAATTGCAACTGTGAAGCAGGGAGGAGAAAGGTAAGGGGTGATGGGGAGGTCGGTATGGATTCCTTCCACAAATAGTTTTTAAGTGCTTACCATGTTCATTGGTCATGAATGACAATGTCCTGATTAAACTCATATTCAGGGTTTGAATCCTAGCAGTTCTAGTCCCTACTCGTGTTTACCACCCTTTCTAAACCGGTTTGCGATCGGTTGCCTCACATGTGAGGAACTTCATTGGTGTTTGTGACGATTTAATGACATACATGTAAAGTTATCAGAAGAGTGAACGAGCAATACAAAAAGTTCTGGCCTTCAGGGAACTTAAATTTCAAATCCCTCATTGCATTTTGCTCTCTATTTTCTCTTCTTCAAGCTGGTCAACTTGACCTCAAACACCTTACATTATCTAAAAATATTGCCTTACATTATCTAAAAATATTTGGTAAAATATGGGTAACTATTACTCCACTGATGAGGTGGGATAAGAAAAGCAACAGTTGTATTAAGGAAACTCTTAAAATGTCACTAATCAACCACTTCACAAGCAACAGTATGTTAGGCTCTGTGTATGAGGCTGTTGGTATGACATTGAGGGTATGGTTCCATGCTCTTGGACAGGAAAGCCATTAGGTAGGTACATCATGTAAACCTTTTGTTGAAGTAGAAAGTGCATATAGAGAGCGCACAAGTAATCAAGTACACAACTCAATTGACTTTCACACAATGAACACACATACATCATCTGTACCCAGATCAATAGTCAGAATCTTACCAGCCCCGAGACATCTCCCTGGCCCCCTTCCACTCACAACAACTTACCAATGGGGTAAATATTTTTCTGATTTCTACAGCCATGGATTACTTTGGTCTGCTTTTAACCTCTACAAAAAGGAATCATGGCATGTACTCTTTTGTGACTGACTTTATAAATGTTATATTATGCTTATGTGAGATCCATCCATTTTTTGTGTATAATTGTAGTTTATTTATTCTTATTTCTGCATATTACTCCACTGCATGAATATCCATGATTTTTGTGCCCACTTTACTGTTGATGGACATATAGGTTGTTTCTAGTTTGGGACTATTATAAATAATACCGCAGTTGACATTCTTGTACATGCCATTTGTTGCCTATATGTGTGCATTTCTTTGGGTGTGTATGTGTGTGCATGCATGTGTGCATTTCTGTTGAGTATATACGTAGGGATGGAACTGCTGTGTATAAGATATGGGTATATTGGGTTTTAGTAGATACTGTCAAACATATTCCCACCGTAGTTGTAACAGTTGACACAATGGTCAGCAGCGTATGCGTTCTGGTTGGTTTACAGTGTCTGTCTTTTCCATTTTAGCCATTTCGGAGTATATGTTGTTCTATCTGAATTATGATAATAATCTACATTTTTCCAAAAACAAGTGAAATTGAATGCCTCTTCACATATTTAGTTTCTGTTTGGATATCTTTTGTTGTGAAGTAACTCCTCTGATATCTGCCCATTTTTCATTGAGTTCTGTTCCTTTCTCTTATTAATTTGAAGGAATGCTTTGTGTATTTCAGGTAAGAGTCTTTTGTCAGATACCTTTTGAAACTCTCTTCTCCCGGTCTGTGGCCTATCTTTTACTCTCTTATATCATCACAAATGAAGGATTGGAGACCAGCTCAGGGAGGCCAGAGGAAAGATCACAACTTCCTCTTTACCCTCATATGGCCATCTGTCTTCTTCCACTTCTACTTAGAGCTCTGTCAAAGATCAAATCCATAAAGGTAGGCATTTTCATTGAAGATATAGCCCAAAAACTGGCAACATGTTATGCTATACAGCATTTCTAATGCCCCCCAAAGAGGTACTTTATCCTAATCCCTGAATCTATAAATGGGATGACACATTACTCACTCATTCGATTGGGTGGTATTCAAGGTAGGGCTGGACTAATGAGGAGATTATCCAGGTAACTATGAGTTGATCAAACAAGTCTCTCTAAGCAGAGAGCTTTCTCTAGCTGGTGGTGAAAGAGGAAGTTAGAGTTTGAAGAATGAAGAGGATTTGACTTGAAGATGCAGGAGGTCACATGAGAAGAAATTCAGGCAACCTTAAAAAACTGAGAGAGGGCCCTGTCCAAGAACTATTAAGGAAACAGTCCTATACCCACAAGGAACTAAATCCTGCCAACAGGCTGAATGAGCCTGGAAGAGATTCTTACTCAGAGCTTGGCTGATAATTTAGCTAGATCTAGATATCACTGTGCTATAGACAGATGAGCTAATAAACAGGCAATGATTTAAGCTCCTAAATTTGTAATAATTTGTTACACAGTGACAGAAAAATAAAACACAAGGAATAATCTAAGTGGTAGTGAAAAGCCACCTCATAATAAGGTAACAAAATTGAAGGACATGAATGAGAAGGATATTGTCAAGTTTAATCTAAAGAAAAGTGATGTGATAAAGGGCCATCTAATATTCCCAAGGAAAAAGGTGGAGGAGGAGAAAGGGATAAAGAGGTTGAGGAGAAGAATAATTAATAAAACTGTTTTACTGCCTCCATGTGAATACATGTAGGACAGATGCCATAATTGACCCATCTCCCAAGATGTGAGAAGGTGTCTGTTGCTCTCACTGAGTTTAATTCTGCAACTGAAAAATGATTCCATTGCAGTTTTTGAAATGCTCTAGAAATTGCCAGTGGTTTCCATGATGTGTTATGGGTCACAAACACTCAGAAATTCTTTCAAAATAGTTCATATTTCTAAATATTTTTAAAGTAAGAAGACACTCTTTTGTTTTTCCCACTCCATGAATGTAGGAGATTCATGTGAGAGGGGAATGTAAAATGTTCCTGGAATTAAGTACACACACACACACACACACACACACACACACAGAAACACACACACACATACACATGCACATACTAGAGGCCCAGTGCATGAAATTTGTGTGTGTGTGGGGGTAGGGGCAGGGTTCCCTCAGCACAGCCTGCACCCTCTCCAATCCAGGATCCCTTGGGGGATGTCCGACTGCTGGTTTAGGCTTGATCCTGGGGATCCCTCTCACAATCCTAGACTGCTGGCTCCTAATCGCTCATATGCCTGGCTGCCTGATTGCTTCCAACTCCTGCCCCCATCCCCCCCTCACTGCCCTCAACTGCACCCACCCCCATCCTGCTCACCAGCCTGCTGTTCAGTTGTTTGGTCATTCCTCACTAATCCCCTTGCTGGGCTAGTGGTAGGCAGCCATCTTGTGAGGGTGTGATGTTCAATTTGCATATTACCTCTTTATTATATAGGATATATATTTGTAATTTACTTATAATGTAATGTTATAGATTAGAAATCCTGAGTTACCAATTACACATATCTACAATTTGTAAAAAGAACAAAGCAAAGTAGGCAAACTCTTGTGGTCCATGACTGGTACTGTGATGTGTTGGGAGTGGTACCTTTGGAAGGGCCTGAAGGATGAGGCCAACCCTGTCAGTACTGCTCCAGGTTGTCTCCTGTTTCTATTTACAGTCACATAACAGTCTGCTGATATTCTTAGCTGTGGGAAAGGGACATCGGCGGCATAAGAAGTGTTCTGATAATTTTTTGTTAAATCTGGTAGTTTTAAAACAAACTGTAAAAATCTTCATTGTCAGAAGAAAAATGATAGCCACTGCTTTAATGTCCTTAAACACACAAGCCACAGCTTTCTGTTACTTTCTGGTGTTTTTAACAGCTAAGACCTTCTTTTCATTGAAGTATAAAATAATACAAAAGTGCATGGAGCTCCATGTGTTTTCATAAAGAGAACACATCTGGGTGATAACCACCCAGAATGAGCAACCCCCAGTTCACCCCTCATTCCCACTTAAAGCTTCCCCTTCTCCCCAAAGATGACCTCCTTCCTCATTCCTAATATGAAGGTTTGATTTCTTTCAGAAGGCTGAAATGCTACTGGAGGAAAATAGATTATATTTCTTAACTGGGAAAAAAGAAGCTTTACCTCAAGGTCATGGAGGACCTTTCCTGTTTTCTTTTAGTTTTATGGCTTTGCCGTTTGCATGTAGGTGTCCACCCATCTCATTTTAATTTTCCCTATGCTGCGAGGCCTGGTAAAGCTCCATCCCAGGCCCAGCCTGGAGCCAAGCCTGGGACTTCCCCTGACCCTTCCCCTCAGCAGGTCCTGAACTCTGTCTGGGTTTCCTCCCCTGAAACTGAAAACTCCGAGATGATTTTAGAGACTTTCTGTTTTTCAGTCTCCACTTTTCATACGCCCCCAATTCAGGAAATGATGTGAAGGGAAATCAGCTATGTGTTTGAGGCCCCTGTGTCTCTTATAGATTTTCTCTGGTTTCTCTGTCCCCAGAATGGGGGAATGTCCTGGATGGAGTGGCTGCTGGAGTCAGCTTTGTGCCCTGAGGGTCTACATGCTCCAGTCTCAGCCGCTCCAGTTATTCTCACTGCTTCAACAGTACTCTGTCGCCTTCAAACAGATGGTGTCTGCCTTTAATTGGCTCTTTCTTGCTTTACTGGACAGAAGTGCTGGTCTGCTGCAAATTACCTCTGCAATAACGTATGCATTAACTTTTTAAAAAATTATTAATTTGAGAAAGAGAGAGGGACATTGATTTGTTGTTTCACTTATTTATACATTCATTCATTGATTCTTGTATGTGGCCTGACCTGGGATTGAACATACAACCTTGGTGTATTGGGATGCTGCTCTTAACCAACTGAGCTACCTAGGCAGGGGCAACCGATACATTTTTTTAAAATATGTTGTATTGATTTTTTACAGAGAGAAAGGGAGAAGGATAGAAAGTCAGAAACATCGATGAGAGAGAGACATCGATCAGCCGCCTCCTGCACGCCCCACACTGGAGACGTGCCCGCAAGCAAGGTACATGCCCCAGACAGGAATCGAACCCGGGTCCCTTCAGTCCGAAGGCCGACGCTCTATCCACTGAGCCAAACTGGTCTCGGCCCAATACATTTTTAATTGTAATTGTGGCCATGTTATGAAGAAAAAAACCCCACACAGAGTGCTGTTATAAGACGGAATATCAGGAGTCTCTGGTTTAAGAAGTCCACCATTTCCTGTAGCAGCCACTGTAATGTATCACTAGTGGACCTGAGCCCTCAGCACATGGACAGGGCAGCAGCAAAAGAACCAGCAGATCAGTGTCTAGTCCCACTGTTCCCATCAGTCCTTTCTAAGGACTAAGTGGTTTAGCCTCTCTGGGTCCCAGTTTCCATGACCCTGGCATTTCTCCACCTTAAACACAAAAGCCTATTTTTTAAAGTGCTTTAAGCCCTTGGAACAAAAGGCAGCTATTTTAAAAGAGATGCCACAGAAACTTCCTGAGCCCATTTAAATGGTATGTGAATGCTTGAAAACCAGGACAGTAGTTTTTTTGGGTTTTGTTGTTTTAAGGTAGGGGGGAAGCAGAAGAAATTCCCACCAGGCCACATGCTACCAAAACCTACTGAGACACAGTCCCTAAGGAAGGCTCTCTGAGGAAAATGTCCCTTTGCCTTCACATAGTTTCTTTGATGGTTGCTCCCAGGTCCACTCTACAGCTTGGGTATGAACCCAGCTTTATTAAAGAAGTCACTGGTGGGAAATGAAATTAAAAGCCATCAGGTAATATACCTAGGATTAAAGCCGAGTTTATCTTTTTTTATTAAATCTTAACCCGAGAGTATGATTTTATTGATTTTTTTCTTTTTTCTTTTTTTTTTTTTTTTTTTTAGAGGGAGAGAGGGAGGAAGTAAAAGAAGGAGAGAGAGAGAAACATTGATCAGTTGCCTCCCACATGTGCCCCAACCAGGGATTGAACCCAAAACCTGGGTATGTGCCCTGATGGGAATCGAACCCACAATCTTGCAGCGTATAGGATGACACTCCAATTAACTGAGCCATCAGGCCAGGGCAAGCCGAGTTCACCTTGATAATGTTTAGTGTCCTGGGATGGAATGGAGTTCAGAGTACGTAGTTTGTTCTCTCTATGCTTGTATCTGCATCTGACAAGGCCTGATGATCGAGGAAGGGGCTTTGAAAACAGAGCCAGGGTGGGACAGGCGAGGGTGGACGCAGGCTGGGTAGTCACCGCCAGGAGTGGGACCATCCTTAGGCAAAGAGAAGGATGTGCCTGCCTGCTGCCTGGCAGCTGGCTTCCAGTGGATGGAACTCTGTAACAAAACAATGCACGACAGGCAGAGACCAAGCAAATCTGAGTGATCACCCCTTTGGGAGAGAAAAAAAAAGGATGAATAATTAATTGAAATGGTCTTTTAAAGTAGGGTTAGAAGAAAATGAATGTTGTCTAGAGAGAAGCCAGCAACCAGAGATAACCCCCGCTAATTGAGGATGTGACGGCTCAGAAGATAAACAAAATAAAGTGTAGGAGAGTCCCGAGGAAAACAAACGAAGGGAAATAGGGAGGGAATCAAACACAGGATGAACTGGGAGGAAGTGACTACTTGGGGACAAGCCAGGGGAAGATATTGGAAAATAAAAAGTGAGAGTCCATCATTCTGCTGGGGATGTGGATAATGGGGGAGGCTGTGCAGGTGTGGGTGCTGGAGGAATATGGGAAATCTCTGTGCTTTCCTCTTAATTTGGCTGTGGATCTGAAACTGCTCTAACAATTAAGGTGTTTTTTTTTGTTTGTTTTGTTTTGTTTTGTTTTGTTTTGTTTTGGTCTGTGTTTGTTTTTATAAAAGAGCCTAGAAAAAGTCAAGCAAACTCCTAACACTTCGAGATTGCTAGGGCAGGGGGAGGCAAGTTATCATTCATTAGAAAAGCATATTATTCAAAGGCTTGGACCTTGACCTCTCCTCAGTAACCTTAGGGAATATATCTCTCTGGGGGTTTTGGCTTAAGGAGAAAAACAAACCAAAAACAGCCACACAGATCAGATAAGAGCCCCAAACGGGAGCGAACAAATTTCACAGGAAGTCTCCCAAGAGGGTCCCTCTGTTTCTCGCTCTATCCTTTGAGTTCTCAGCCCTGTCCCTTCACATCCTCTCCTTTACATTTTGCCAGGCTTTTCCATTCTTTCATGAAACTTTCCCATTGGCCCCTTCTGATGTTTCATACTCCTCATCAATTGCCACAAAAAAACTGATATAGGAAATCGGATAACAGAGATAAAAACAAAGGTTGATAATAGCACACATTTACATGTGGTTTATTATAGACTGTATACCACCATTCGTTATATATCCCAATGTATATTAAGATTGGCTTAGAAGTTGAGAATAAGCATATACCATTCTCAAAAGTCCTCTCTCTTTTATCGCAAACCATCTGTGGATTTGAGCTTTATCTTGACACTTGAAGGTTCACACTGTTCTTAAAGACATTCTGACTCTTGCTGGATCTCTTGGGAACACTTATTCCCCAAAACGGTACAATTTCTGTTGCCATTATTTTGAAGTACATATTTCCTATAATACAGCACGATGAAACTGCCTAGCAAGTTGTAACCATAAATATGATGATACTTTGTACTTTGAAAGTGTTGCACTCCTCCAGCCAGAATTTCCCAAGCATCCTTGCAAGCCAGGCAACATTATGTACTTAGGATTTTGTAGCTAAGCAAACCGGAATATAGAGAAGTTAAGAACTGGATCCAGAGCCTTGCAGCAAGTCAGGAATAAAGCTGGAATTCAAGGGAAATATCTTACATTCCACATTGGCCTTCCTGTACTGGAAAACATGAAATAAGAAGGGAAAATTACAAATGAAGTTTGCAGAAGCATTTTAATCAAGTTTGTGTACATACGAATTAAAAGCTAATGATTCATAATCAATGTCATTGAAGAGTGGCACCAGCAAAAACAATATATTTTTTTTGTTTTAATATTTGCTTCTTGATTTCTCATAATTAAAATTTGTCATAAAAACAAGTTTTCATGGTCTTAGTACAAGAGTGGAGACAATAAAATGACCTTAAGAACGATTATTAAATTTGTTTTATTCAAGTCCAAAATTATGCTGGCAAATTCCATACAAACTATCATCTACCTTTTTGGAAGAGATGAGGGACTGTTAAGATATGTATGCAATATTTAAGAGTCCTTTAAACTGCTATTAAGGTATTTATGCAGCAAACATTTGCTCAGATTCCTGGATATTGTAATAACACAAACCTGAGCCAGAGATTGCTAGGTTGACTGGTGTTTTACTTGTTCCTTTCAAATACTGATGAAATACTGAGATATGAAGCTATCATTGGAGGGTGGAGATGGGGGGGAGAGGTGGTGAGCAGAGTTTAGGAATGGGGAATTGGGTCTGCTGTTTGCTCTGAGGTGTCAGCACCACAGATGCGAAAACAACCAGGGGACGCCTTCTGCCAGGACCCCACCTGGCACCTTCCAGCTTTCACTGCACATGCAAAATTCTGCACCTGTTTGTAACACAACTCCCAGCACAGGCTGTGTTGACTTTGTGGAAAGAGAATTGGATTTGAGGGCAGAGGACCAGCCTCTGAGTCCTATCTGAGATGAGTGGCTTTGACTTCTTTGAACCCCAGTTTGCCTTCTTTGCAAGAGGGAAAATGTTAATATATCATGGAATTACTGCTTCGGTTCAGCGAGATACAGGATCTGGCCGAAGTGCTCTGTACGGCAAACTATAAAGTACAACAGAAATCCCTGTTGCTGCTTAGTCAGCCGGTGATCCTCTGTGTCACTCACTAACCTGTGCCCTGATGCCTTCTGGTCGTACCTAGCTTTTGCTTCTGGTATTTAGCCCCTGAGAAATGTCTCTAGCCAGCTCCATCGTTTACCCTGTCATTAGGCGGCTTCCTGGCTGCACGGCCTGGGCAGTCCCATGGGCCCTATGCTCAGAAAGGCCCTGTGCTTTGTTTAATGGTCTGCTGTCATCTTGAAATTCTTACTAATTTTCAAACAAAGGGCTTTCGATTTCATCTGACACGGGGTTCTATAAATTATGGAGCTGGCACTGCCTATCATGTTTTTCTAACTTACAAAGTAAAGCCTGACTTTGAAATTCCTTGGAATTTGCCTCATTTCTAGCCATCTGCTTCAAGGATCATGTCTATGTAGCAAGGAGTTATAAATTAATATTTTTATTAAAATAGCTTATATTTGACATATCCTGTCATAAAACAGCTTGCAAAATCGTGACTTAATGGTCCACTCTCTCTGGGCCCTCTAGATTCTGGGTTTTTGGAGGAAACATTTTAAATTCCTGTCCTAGTGCCTGGCACACTGGGGACCCTCAATAGGAGTGGAATGTGTGCATATCATGTACACTGTATCAATCTATTGTGAGAAACATTCCATTTGGATGACAAACGTATCCTAATAGGGTGATTTATGGTTTTATTTTCCATATTGTGGTTTATAGCGGCCAAGGGCATATGACTTTCAAAATACCAGTTGCTACAGCTTTCTTCAAGTTCTTTTAATGTGTTTTTTTTTAAACCTTTGATTCTCTAGAGAAAAAATGAAAATCTATTTTATGTTTTGCTTTCAATTATAATATAGTCAAACCTGATATTCTTGTTAAGGGAAGTTGGGTTGTGTGGCTTTGCTGCATATGCCATTTGCTAATAAAATGACAGTCAAATGATTTTAAAGTACACGTCGTTTGTTTTCCATTCAAAGTGAAGTTGGATGACCTCAGATGGATTTCAGCAATACATTTGGGAGTGGTGGGCCCTTCTGCAGGGAAAAACAGTTATATTCGTTATATAGGATAGGGAGTTTATGTTAGTTATCTATTGTGAACAGAAATCTGCTCTGAAACATTTCAGTCTAAGGCAGCATTTATTTGTCACACAGTTTCTGAAATCGGGGATCTGGGAGCAACTTAACCAAGTTGTTGTGGCTCGGGGTCTCCTGTGAAGCTGCAGTCCTCTGGCTGGGACTTGTCCTCTGGAAGCTCGACTGGGATGGGGGATCTGCTTCCAAGAAGCCTCGCTCTCAGGCTCTCAGGCTATTGGCCTGCTTCTTTCTATGCAGCCTCTCCATTGGACTGCACCAGTGTCCTCAAGACAAAGCCACTGGCTTCCAGCAAGTTATTGGAGAGCGCACAAGACAGGCCACAAGGACTTTTATATTCTAGCCTTCAGAGAAGTATCCTATCAGTCCTCCTAATTTTCCACCCAAAATCAAGGTGGTGCCGGCTAAGCCCCGTTGTGGTGAGGGGTCTCTTCTGGGTTTATAAATGACACTTTCTGTATCCTCACATGGTGGAAGAGGCAAAGAGTCTCTGGTGCTCTCAATTATAAGAACACTAATTCTGTTCTTAAGGACTCCATCTTCCTAACCTAAGCACCTCCCAAAGGCTCCACCTCCTACTACCATCACCTTGGAGTCTAGGTTTCAACCTATGAATTTGGGGGTGGAGGAGGACACATATATTTAAACCATAGACCAACTCTGATACAGCGTGAGAGGGACTATAGAAGACTGTGAATGTGAATATCAGGAGGTGGGATCAGTGAGGGTTCTCTTGGAGGCTGGCTACACAGAATCTTTTCCCCGAATTTTACTGCAATTCCAAGTGTTTGGCTCCTTAGAGGCCCTGCACAGCAGACTGAAGGCATCAGGTTAATTTTCAAGTCCATTTTTATTAGATCCTGAATAAGGGCTCTTGTAGTTACAACTGTGGAAGAAAAATCACCGATGTGAATGAAGCCATTTGAAGTGTCCCTACTAACCACATTCTTCGTGCTGTGTTAAGTGCCACCAGGTTGGGAGCACAAGTTGTTTTAGAGAAAGATAAGCAGAAAACAATATGCTGGGGTGTATCATCAATCCGGGGAAAGTGCAATTCACACTAAACACTCTAAGAATTTTTTAGTGCTTGGTGCTCTATTTCAAGAATGCAAAGCCTCCTGAAGATATAAGTTTGTTGAAAACGGGATAAAGAGATGATATGGAGAAGTAAGGATGGGAGGAGCCCTGAGCAGCGGCAGGAGGGGCAGGGGGCTGATTCAGAAGCCTCATTGGCTTGAGTAAGACTGACTTCTACCCTCAGGAGAGGCACAGGGAGTTCCACTTCCCTTTACATCAGAAAATGGAAGGAAGCAGACATAGCAATAGAGGGGAGGCCAAAGCCACGGACATTTATCAGATAATGGCCACACGCAATGTCCTTTCCGTGTTATTTTATTTCAGCTCCAAATGACTGGGAGAGGCAAGTGCAGCAACCTCCTCTTTGCAGAAGGGGGCTTTGAACCCAGAGCTGTTTGCATCCAGAGCACACACTGTTTTCACAAGACACTTCCATCTCTGTGGGGATGGACCAGCTGGAGCCTGTGAAAAACAAACAGGACTCCTGGGAGTGGGGAGGTGCTGAGTCATTGGCATAGAGCCATCGGGTAAACTTCCTCCTTTCTGTCCACAATCCTGGAATACAGACTGTGACTCTCCTAGAGATGCATAGAGACACAGCTGTCCACAATTTCCACTCTGCCTGCTGTGGTCAGACACACCCAGTAGAGACAGACACAGGCATGCCTTGCAGAGGGCTCATCTTACACCCATTTCCAAATGGAGCCATTTGCTTTTAGCTACTTTAAGTTTAAATAAAACCTAATTCTCAGAGATGAGAGTGGCCATTTAAAAAGAGATAACAATTGTATTATCAATCATAGCATGGAAAATAAAACAGAAGAGGGAGTTCAGTACAGAAGAGTTGGGAGAGTCAGGTTTGAATTCTAGCTCCACACCTAAATGTCTTAAAACAAATATGCAAGCTCAAGCTCTCACCTCTAAAATGTGGACATGACACCTACCTCGTTAGAGTGTTTTTTGAAAGGAGGTAATGTTAAATACTGCCATGAGTAGCTCATAGTAGGTGATATATAAATTGTAGTTCCATTAAAAGTAATTCCCCCCAAAGATTTACTATTCTAACTATGGTCTGTTTTGGCTAATATGCATCTTCATTCTTAGGCAAACATCTGTTAATGCTGGGGTGTTTACCTAAGGATGCGGACTGTGCTTTCTTAGTTCACTGCATATCCTGGTGGTTGGGATATAGCTGTAGGGTGGAAGGGTGTCATGAACATTGTCTTGAGTTAGAGAAACGTGGAGAAAGAACCAAGAGGGGTTAAACAATGCTATGACCTTCTGCGTTGAGTGATGGCAAGATGGAGGAAAGTGAGGATAATGATGGTATGCGAGGGGTAGTGTGGACATGGGCCAAGCCAGAGCTAAGGCTGAAGATTCAATGTACTGGTAGATTTGAAGGTAGTTTTGTAAAGGATATATGTCATGCACATTATCATCAGGGGCCCACCCCAAGCTCTCAGTATGTTAGTGACAGAAGAAGGGAGAATGGAACAGGAGTTGCTAAAACCCAGAAGAATGCTTGTCCTGCTCTATGCCATCTTGGGAATGTAGATGCTCCACCTCTCTCCTGATATTTCATGGTTATTTAAAGATCAGCTTGGCAAAACCTGCATATGTATAGTGCCTGGGGTTACTCATCAGCTTCTCTACAATTTTCATTGTAAGGCAAAATTATCAAAGAGATACCAAGACTTATCTCAGTGGAATGCCAGCATGGTGGAAGAAGAGAGACTCAATCCTTAGGAGAAAAGTTCAAGAGGTTAAGGCTTTGGGGGACAGGCAAGCTCAGCCAGAGCTTTGAGAACATTGCCTCTGAAGGACAGGGAGTGTGTGTGTGTGTGTGTGTGTGTGTGTGTGTGTGTGTATGTGTTGGGTGGTCAGTCAACCAGAAAGAATCCTGAATAGCTTGGCTATTTTTGTGGAATGAAATGGCCTTTTTCACCTTCTTTTTTAAAAGCTAGATGACAGATAGAGAAGATAATAAAGAAAATTACAAGCTTCCTGTGGAAGAAAGATGGAAATTAGCCTCAAAACTACTTTGTAATTATGTCTGTTTACTTTAGATATTATGGCTTAAATTAACGGTAGTAAAAAATATATAGTTTATGCTGTAATGTAGGCTTAGTTTTTAATCAACAAAAATATGTATACTACTTAACAGAAGGTGGGTTCTGCTATGAGCTATTTATTAGACTTCAGAACATATGACTTAAAGGGCATCACTAGATATAATTAAGGTGAGGCAACTGAATCAGTCACTGTTAGCAGTTACTATTCTAGCATCAGATTATGCATGCTGAGAAGAGATAATTTAAAGAAAAATTCTCCCAGTCTGGAACTACCCATTTTTCTGAAATTTTAGAGGCAAACACAGCAAAGAACAAGTTCCATGCTCACCAAATATGCTCCAGATCTCCAGTCTACATTGTTTGTAGGTTGCACTCTCTGGAACTAGAAATTGCTTAAATTAAGAAGTAAGAATGAAAGATGGAGAATTAGCCCCTTTGTTTACTCACTGTAAACAAACCATAAGATCATTCAAAGCACAATTTGTCTCACTGGCAGTTTCATTTATCTGAGGAAATGAAATCTTCTCACCTCTTCACCTTAACTCGCTAGAGCAATATGAATTTAATGGTATCCAAATGTCCTGGGTTTATTTGCTTGCTTACTGTGCCTTCCATTCAGAGTAAGATAAGACCTGATAGTTTTGTTGTGTTTTTTTTTTTTTTTGAAAAAAAAAAACACCAAAGTTGATTATCCTCTAAGTGCAAAACACTTCCAAAATACACAGAAAGATCATGAATGCATGTTACATTTAGATTAAGCAGGAGACCCAGGAGAATTTTAGAAACATTTTAGAGATTGGGAAAGTGGAGAAAAGAATGCATATTTATTCATAGGACTTATGTAGCTCCCCTACAAGAACTTTCAAATAATTTGTCTCAAAACAAGAGTGTATGCCTAATGAGTTCCATCGTGGTTTACAAATGTGAGGTTTGGGAGGTAGGAAGTCACATGGGTTCCCAGGAGGAAGTTGTTAAACAACAGTCAAAGCCAATGAGAGTCCCTTGGGCTTTGACCTTTGTAAGTTATGGTTCTGGTGGCCATGGTTGCCTCTCTTGTAGTTGATTGAGTCTCCTGTGTGCAGGATTTCTCTCTAGCCTGACTGAAGAACTTCCCTGGAGAAAGAAATTGGAGCACTGAGAGCAAGAACCCAGCCTGGTGGAACTCCTGTACTCCAAGATTGGCAGATGTGGGTCATCATCCCCCAGGAGACATTTTCTTTGTCTTCAGGGCAACTAGGCATGACCTCATGACTAAATTCTAACCAATGAGACTCAGCAAAGAACACTTAGCAGGTCTGATTATCTTTCCAAAGAGATAACTGCTGAGCATCCTTGAGTTCTCTACTTCTCTGTCCCTCCCTCGGATCATGGACTGGAAGATGGACCCAGGAGGATGGCCATCAGTCACTTGGGGGATGATGGCAGAGAGGGATACAGAGACGTCTGGACTCTTGAGGACTCTGACCCTGCTGTGATGGCCCTGCCCCTCTCGCACCTCCTGATTTCACCTAGGCAGCTAGAGGACATATTCCTGTCTTGTTTAAACCACTGTTATTTTGAGTTTCCTGTCACTTGCCGCTAAACTGGGTAAAAGACAGAATTTGGCTGCTGTTGTTTTGTTTGTTTCCCTGTTTTTGCCAAAACTGTCCATACACAAGTGACAATACAGAGAAAGTTGTACCCAATAGGCAATGGGAAAACTCGGAATGTGATGCAGGCCACTTCCTGGGACTCTGGAGGACTCCTGCTCCGTGTCAGTGGCTGATCCAGGGTTATTCACACACCTTGAGGGCCAGGCTACTCCTGGTGGCTGTTAAGAAGTTATAATCAAGATTGACTCATTAGCAGCTCCTTAAATATCTTCTAAAAATCCAATTAAGGAGAGCTTGATAGAAATCATAATGGGGTCTGCCCTTTAGGATAAGTTTTTTTCTGAGTGGAGAAGAGATCAACTGAGAATTAAACAGATATTCCAAGTGGCTACCCCTTAAATAGTGTCAGGCAATGCAGGCCAGAGTCCAAGATTCTCTTATGAATAAAGATTTATTATCCAAAATGTATAAAGAGAGAAGACGAGAAGGGGATAGAGCTAATTCAAAATAAGTTCAACAATGATTGTTGCAATAATGGCAAAACCACGGCTTATTGCAATTTTTAATATTTAGCTGCTTCTTTTCACCTAGAACTTTTTGTGTGCTCACAATTGTGTGGCATTTCAATAGGAATGGTCCTGTCTCAGTTCTTTCTCTGAGATGTTTACTTGTCCTTGGAACTCTTAACGTTAGTTGATCTCTCCTCTTTGATTAGGACCCTCCCATATTCTTTGCTTTATCTAGCCAGGTACCAGTGGTCATCGAAGCATGGCTCATAGGTCCAATCAATCCATGGGCTAGCAATGTTATATATATATATATATTTCTATTATAATTGACAGTCAGTAATATTTTATATTAGTTTCAGGTGCACAGCATTGTGTTAGATTTTGGTATTAATATTTTTAAATGGTTAAAAAATTAAAAAAATAATATTTTGTGACAAAAACATTATGTAAAACTTGCATGTTAGTGTCTATAAATAAAGATTTATTTGAATAAATAAATGCCTATTCACTTACATATTCTCTATGGCTGATTTCACACTACAATGATAAAATTAAATAGTTGCAACATAACCTGCATGGCCTGCAAAATGGAAAATATTTAGTATCTGGCTCTCTACAAAGAAAATGTCCTGATCTCAGATCCAGCACAGTGTGCCATCTTGATTTTGAAATTCAAAAGGAATATCACAGAATTTGAAAGTTGAAAGGGTATTTAGAAAGCCTCTTGCCAACATCCCTGGTTATATCTTTGACCCAAATCAACAATCTTATTTTTTGTGCAGTTATTTTATTCTTAGAAATAGCTACTTAAAAAGTAATTCTCTGATGTTCATTTCTTTGTCCTACTTCTACTCTCTCAGCATGGCCAAGAATTGGCCCATAATAGATACTTTAGATGTTTTAATTATTTAGTAATTACTTAGCACATGGTATGATAGGACTGCTCTAAGTACTTTACAACTCATAGAACGCTATGAGGTAGGTGCTGTAATGATCTTTACAGAGGCTACTGAGATACAGGGAGGTTAATTAAATTTCCCAAGTACACAAAGTTTGCAAGAGGCAAAGTCAGGATTGAAACTCAGTCTGGCTCTGGAGTCTGGGTTCTCTGCTGCTCCATTTACTCAAGAAAGAATGAATAAACACTTTTCAGTAGCATTCTATGTGTCAGTTCTTCAAATAGGGAAAGAGGGCTTCCAAATGCCTAAAAATGTGTATACAGTTCCTCTCAAAGCTCAAGCCATATAAAGCTGCAATATGAGAAACAAGGGAGAATATATTCTTGCTGTGCTTCCTATTTTTTCTACCTAGTTGTTCTCATTTCTAAGTATAACCAGGACAAACATTTAATATAAAGAGATGTTGAGGAATCTAGGAGCATTTAATCCAATGAAGAAAACTCTTGTTGGAAATATGACTGTAACAATTAATCCTAGGCTTTACATGGCATTCATGAAATCCAGAGGGGGGAAATTCATTATTCCCAGTACAGTACCTTGAAAAGGGCAATGAGATTTACTTCCTATAAGCCTCCAGCAACTCCCCTGTGTTAGTCAGGGTCAACTCAGAGCCAACATCAAGGTAGGATTTTACATGCTGAGCCTTAATTAGGGGAAAATGCGTGTGTGAAAGGAAGTAGGGACCTGGGCAGGTTGGAGGAGCAGTCAGGCCCTGATGGAAGTCTCTTGTGGACTGAAAGGAAGAGGGAGGGAGTGTCTTACATTGCTGTGCAGCCTAAGGCAAACCTGGGGCAATCCATCAGCCAAAATCAGTGGCAAAGAAGTTCAGTGTTTCCCAGGAACTAGTCTGTCTCAGAGCCCTTAGGATCCACACATATGGGGATGCAGCATCTGGGGCAGTTGGTCTTAAGCCCCTGGGGTAGGAGGTATTTGAGGTGCATTCTCATGGCTGCTACATCCCTCCTCACATCTCATTGGTCCATTATTACATCAGTTTCTGTTTCAGAAGATTAAATGACCTGATTGGCTGAGGCCTGGATTCTTGAACCAATCACTGTAACAATAGGAAATGGGATTTCCTGTAGGCCCATTAAGTCCACTGTCTAGGTCAGCGGGTAGATTGTGAGGAGAGAGACTGATACCTAACTAAAAATATGGGAAAAAGGAATATCCATGATTCTGCAATTCTAAATTTACTAGCAAATAATTAAAGAGCAATAATTTTGTGCCTAACACCGTGTTTTCTATTCATTCTCACACTTACTGCCCACGGCACCCTATTAGATAAGCATTCTTACTAGCTCCAGATCATGTAGTGCACTAAAGGTTTAGTGGGTTAAGAAATTTTCTTGAGAACCCAACAAGTAGGTAGCTGATTGATTACAAAGTTGTAACATCTCAAAATATTATTATGACCATCTTTTCTCCACCTTTCTTCTACAAGGCCTTTAAAAAATAAGATTACTCTTCAGGAGCTATCCTCTTCTGAGTGAGAATGGGAGAGCTTTGTGCTCTCTTAGGCACTCTACCAACATTGGTTTGAGATGGCTGTTGTGAACTCTTGAGGCTGGCATGATGCCAACTGGAAGGGCAGCTTGCCCTTACTGTCCAGTAACTGCAGGTAGCCAAATACAGTGCAATGCTTTGGCACTATTGCATTTGGCAGGCTTTGTAAAAGAACTGTTTTATGTATTTGTTTTTGGTTGCTTAGCTATGGGCTGATATACACCAGGATCATGTGGAGCTAGTATTTTAGAGAACCAATAAAAAGACAAGGACCAAAATAACGAGGGCCATGGGGAGAATTTCAATGGTCATCTCAGTGACAACAACTACCCATTTGATTACAGTAATCTTTACTGTGGGTGTGACCTGCTTTAAAGAATACAAGTCAACAACATAGATAAATGAAAGGGTGACTATCCATCTTGAAAAGGCATAATTAATTTACAGAAGCATGTACTATGAGTCCCTGAAATATCAATAAATTGCAATTTAAAAAGCAATTCATGCCCGGCCAGTGTTTGCTCAGTGGTTGAGTGTCCACCCAGGAGGTTAGAGTTAGATTCCCAGTAAGGGCACATGCCCAGGTTTCAAGCTGAATCCCCAATAGGGGAGAGTGGGTATGCAGGAGGCAGCTGATCAATGATTCTCTCTCATCATTGATGTTTTTCTCTC
The DNA here is from genome assembly GCA_011751065.1 of Lasiurus cinereus. Lineage (NCBI taxonomy): Eukaryota > Metazoa > Chordata > Mammalia > Chiroptera > Vespertilionidae > Lasiurus > Lasiurus cinereus. The sequence continues at coordinate 10,599,262 of JAAGEH010000304.1, forward strand.
TGCCTCTCTTTTCCTTTCTATAAAATTAATAAAAATATATATATTTTTAAAAAGCAATTCATTATATATAACTAAAGGCCTGGAGCACGAAATTCATGCATGGAGGGAGGGTTCCCTCAGCTCAGCCTAAACTCTCTCCAAATGGGGACCCCTTGGGAGATGCTGCCTGCTGGTTTAGGCCCAATCCTGCAAGGATCTCTGGGCATATCTCTGGACCTGATCAGAGAGTTGGGGCTTAACAGCAGTCCCTGGGGAGGCCGGGAGAGAAAGAAAAGCCTGGCTGCTGGCATAGCTCAGAAAGAAAGAGAGAAAGAAAGAAAGAGGCGAGTACTGATCAACAGTTGCCACTGATGCTGCAGATCAGACCCTGCCTCTCTCTCTGGGTCTCAGCCCCCTGTACAGTCAGTGCTGGATCCTCAGGCTGCAGCTAGGCAGTCAGCACTGACTGACGGACTTCTGGGTTGGTAAGCCTTCGGTTGTGACTGCTCATTATAACCCTTGTTTTTTATATATTGGATACTTAATGTTTAATCAAGAATACAACCATTGGATTAAGGGCTGTTCACATACATGTTTTGAAGTAATACACTTCAGAGATCTTCAGCAAGATCAAAGTTCAATGTTTTTCTGTATCTATTTGCTCAAGAAACATTCATTAAGATACTACACTTTTATACATTGCCTCACAGGTCTGGAAAGTCCTGATTCTGCAACCCCAACAAGTTCCCAGACCCACTTTGAATAGCAAAGGCTTCCAGAGAATCCGTCTGGGAAACCAGGCAGAAATAGGAGAGAAGTGAGGCACAGAGACTTCCAGCCCAACACCCACGCAGGAGAAGTCTGGGAGGATGCTTGCTGCTGCCAGCTTGGATGGGGGTAACACCACTGCCACCAGCACAAGCTGCTGCACGTCTTCCCCGGCTGCTGCTACGTGGGTGTCACATCCCTGCAGCTGAAATGAGTTCCTGTTTGCAGTAATGGCTACAGCCTCCGAACTCTGAGTGGAAGCACCTGGCTGCCAAGCAAGGGTAGCACGCCTGTACTCTGTTCTTTGGAGGGTGGCAAAAGCTGGTATCTACTCTTTTCTGCTTCTGTAGAGGAAGACAGGCCCTACTTCTCACTGTATCTCATGGAGTAAGAAATTCCCCAAACTAGGAAAGAGGTTCAGATGTTGGGCAGCCAAAAAATAAAGTTCTAGCAAATGTCCACGGCATGAATTTATAGGTAAAAGGCCTGGTTTAGCAATGTAGCTGACCTTTACATGATCCATGGCACAGAGACAAAATTCCCAGGAGCCTGCCAACTTTGGGCGCAGTACTTTGCCCCCAGCCTCACATGGAAGAAACTGCTCTTCTGTGTTACATGCCACATTCACGTGGCCCCTTTCTTACTGGGAGCAGAAAACACTGCACAATCCAACTCTCGCTTGCTTTAGTTCATCTGCCATTTACCCGCAAATTTTTCTGTGTCAGGAAGTTTTTTTCTGGATTTAGTTTGTGGGGGTTGATGAACTCCCAAGGCATTCAGTTCATCTTCCTGCTGGGACTTATAGGGTAATTTCTCTGATATTAAAAAATAAAGGTAAATCTCATGCCATGGCTAAGAAGAATGAGAAATATCAAAGTGTACACCTGTCTCTTCCCTTTTTAGGGTCACTACCTCCATCCACCTTGTGAGCTGGTTTTCATTAAAATGTGACATTTATCTTCCCAAAGTGAATTTGTCTTACTGTGATCAGAATAAAAAAAAAGTCACAATTTACTGCCAGAAAGTAATATACAGAAAAAGAGAAATAATATTTTTAACAAAAAACATATTTTTAAAATAATGCCTTTCTTAAATATGCAATGCTAAAGGCAAGATATGACATGAGAATTCAAATGAAATAAATTCTAGTATCTAATGAGCTGACTATATTGGACAAAGATGCTTGTTGCAAAAACACTGCAATAGAGACTTTTGTTACCACGTATGTTCTCCCACTGCCCGTCACTGAAGGGCAGGCATCCTAGCCAGATATTTCTTGCCTTGGAAGTGAAGATGGTGGATTTAGACTTTGTTGGGTGAGAAGGGGGGAAGGGTACCTAGCCACTTGATAGAATTTTTCCACTTTTTAATCAGATATGGACACAGCCATCTATAAAAGCTGTCTAGATACTAGAGTGGGTACAACTCCTTGAAGCTGGAGAGACTTGCCCCAGACCAGACACAGCAGCCGACAGGAGAGGAAGAGAATTGCTTTGCTCTCTTCTTCTCTTCTTCAGAGAAACAAAATACAATGAGATCCCCCAATTAAAAAACTAACTATGGGTAGTTTAAAGATTTAATTCACAGCAATTCGTTATATATAACTAGAGGCCCAGTGCAAGATTTCTCGTCCTTTAAGATTGTTCAATTCTAAAGATGAAAGGAATTGATCTCTACCACATGCTCTGTTGGAAGGAGAGGGGCAAGAGTAGGAAAGGACTATTACTAGAGATGGGGAAATGAAAATTGAAAAAGTCAGAAACACTTGGAGAAAGAGGGAAATATGGAGTGGTCTTTGGTAGATGGATAATAAGAGGACCCTTAGTTTAAATGCACTGCTCTCACTTCTCCCACTGCCTGTGCAAAGAGGGAGATAGCTGTTAACTGACTCGTCATTGTTCTCAGCAGTTTCAGTATCAGTTTCTAAATGAGGTAGTCACAGTAACCCTCAGTAACCACTAGGTGAAATGACTTTCTGATTGTTGGTGGGTTCAAGATAAAATCAAGTCTCATATTGCAGTTTCTCTTCCACTGATCTTTAAGACTCTCCTCTTGAATAAAGTCCAGCAAGTCTCTCCTTAGACCTCAACACAAGATTCAGAACCAGAGTAGAGTTGAGAATCAGGAACCAAACACCTAAGTGAAGGTGCCTAGCTTAGCTGGCTACACATGTCTTTTCAATATGTTGAGAAAAGAAAAAGGGGAGGTTGGCTTGTTAGAAAAGAGTGATCTGCCAAGTCTCTAGAGTGAAGGTTTACTCAGATCTGGATGGATTTACTTACTGCGTTTGGTTTTTCTTTTTTCTGGCAAGAGCCATGAAGGAAAGCAAGCAGAAAGGATTTTCTTTTTCTGCTTTGACACTGAATACAGTAGTCCACATGACACTTGTTAAAGGCCTACTGTGTGACAGAATCTTTCATATACATTATGTAGCATTCACATAAACTCTGTGAGATTGATATGATCACTGCCTTCGTGGATGTGAATATGGCAACTTTGAGATATAAGAGAATCCTCAAGGCTACACAGGGGTCAGACTCAGGTCTCAGTTCATGTGTTGAGAGCTGCTCCTGAGCTTCTAGACAAGTGGTTCTCAACCTTTCTAATGCCGCGACCCTTGAATACAGTTCCTCATGTTGTGGAGACCCCCAACCATAAAATTATTTTTGTTGCTACTTCATAACTGTAATTTTGTTACTGTCAATGAATCATAATGTAAATATCTGTGTTTTCTGATTGTTTTAAGAGACCCTGCTAGCAGTTCTCAACCTGTGGATGACGACCCACAGGTTGAGAACCACTGCTGTAAAGCCTAAGACCATTGGAATACACAGATATTTACATTGTGATTCATAATAGTAGCAAAATTACAGTTATGAAGAGAAATGAAAATAAATTTATGGTTGAGGGTCACTACAAGATGAGGAACTGTATTCAAGGGTCTCAGCATTAGAAAGTTTCAGAACCACTGTTCTAGGCTCACCTGGAAGGCAGCTTGGCTGTGAAAAGGGAATAAACTTGGCTCAATTTCAGATGCCAGCGAAGACCTACAAACACGAACTTGCCCAGACCCGAGCTGTCAGTGTGTACTGGGACCCTAACTCAAACCACACAATGCTGGCAGGACAATGTCATGCAGGTCTCAGCCCACTGGCTGAATAAATGAATGTATGCCTGACTGTGCAGGTAAAGTATTTTCCAAAAGAATAAATCTTCCTAAACATAAAAAGTTGAAATGTTAATATTTTGAATTGGTTCTTGGTGTCACATCTGGAAATGGAGTTTGACCTAACTAGCCAGGCTGGTCCTATAACTTAGGTAAACTTCTCAACCTATTACATATGTTGACTGTTGAAAACTAATAGAGCAGTGAATGACCACATACACTGATACAACCTGCGCACACTGGCCTGTGACAAAGAGACTGTCTGTGGGGCTAAGACTGCCTTCTCCTGGGCCATCTGTGGAATTACCAAAACAAAAACTGGCACACAAACCAGCAATTTTTTATTAGCAAGGACATCCTCAATTGTTTGTTTGCCAAATAGGAAAATCAGTTAGGAACAATTGTTCATATTCTAATAAAGATCTTTTATATATATAGGTAGTATTATATGTTGTTAAGAAATAGCAGACTCAAGTAGATTTATAGTTGTAAGTATGCAAAACAGTTTATTGTTGTATTATCATTTATTTAAATATTGTATTATTTTCCATACAAACAACTCTAAACTGACTTTTGCCTCACCCCGCATATATATCTCAAAGGCATCAGAACTGAACAGAATTTGTTTTCTAACATTAATATATTTCAGGCTACCAACAAGAGTCAGCCTTAAGATAAAGTGGTATCACAAAGAGGTTTAAAAAATAAAGAGTTTGGAGGGTGAAAGGACCCAACAAATGTGTAATTGTAAAGTATTGGGTACAAATATCAATCATGAAGCGATAAAGTAAAAAAAAGTATGGCATATCAGTGCTGTGGATGCTATATATGTCACAGTGAACTATGATGATGGCTGTCAGTGTTTCTCAACCCTTGTACCTGTTCACGTCATTCCACGTACACATCATAGTCTTATCTGGAAGGGCAAAGAGGATGTAATGAGAATCACGGATGCAGAGCTATATTTATAGACATAGGAAAATGTCCAAGCATTGTCGACTGGAAAAGCCAGGTTCTATGACATTGTGTAGAACTATATCTACCTGTACATAATCACAGAGACATATCTCTAAGGGTATTTAGTAGAATGTCAGTGCTGTCTATCTTTAAAGAGTGAGGTTTCAGGTGACTTCTACTATCTTAGGTGTGCTTTTCTGCACTGTTTGAATTCTTATTATGAGCATATATTCTATTTACTCTCAGATACAGAAATACAGCAGGAAAGCATTTTAAAAAACAATTATAAACAGTAATAATCAGCATTGGCTTAAAAAACTTGAAAATTTTTTTCTCAGTGGAAGTATGACACTACAACAGAATGTAACTTTTTAAAAAGGCACCACAACTTGGTGCTCTTGTGTTTATAATCTATTTTTCTTCCATTTGAATGGTATGTGTAAACAATGCTCTAACCAGAATCCCCAAAGGTATTCAGATAAAATGAGAGTTCTAAAGATGTTATGTGGGCCAAACATCTGAAACCTTATTCTGAAATAATACCAAGTGTCTAGCTGTTTTCTATTATTTAAAAAAGTGTGTAAATAATGGAAGTTTTCATTTGTCATGCAGACATTGTTAGAATTATCAAGACACACAGCCTGGAGAGAAGGGGAGGAGAAGGAGAGAAGGACATTTTGCCTTACACCTGCCTTTTAGGGGACATTTGTATGCAAGAGGAGGAACAGTGTCTATAGCATCTCAAATTCAAAGGACATCAGAAAGTACAGGACACATCAGATGTGTGTTTCAGACATAGCCACGGATTTCAAATAGCACTCCATTGTTAGCAGGTTCTGCAGAATTTCAAATACCAGTTTGGTACGTGAGTGTAAGATTTTTAAGCTTCTCTATTTTTATTCAGAAATATGGCATGTGAGAGTATAGGGTTATAAAGCTCAGCAGACAACGGACATAAAGGAGAGAACGTGAGTTTGGAAGGAGCAGGAATGACTCTCCTCCCAGAAGATTTATCACTCTCTGCAGTGAATGAATGTTGGCATCAGAAAGCTGAGCCACGTATCACGTAGAAAATATTAAAATATTAGCATTCAGTAAACAACGGTAATTGCAGTGGCCGGTGCTGGAAGTCTGCGGCTTGAGTGTTCCAGCCCCCTTTAAAGGTGGAGCCTCTGTCCCACACTTGGAGGAGAATCCAGGGTAATCTCAAGGAACAGAAATTGTTGCATTTGATTAGGTCTAGTGGATGTCAACTTCAAAATGTGACTAATTTGATGATACCAGAGAATTCCTGAGGGAGGAAAGGACATGAGGATGATGTTAGGTAAATAGATACATATTATTTCCCTCTTTTTTGATATAAACCATGCTAGAAGCAAAATGACAGCCTGGAGGTGAGAAGGGAAGGAAGCAGCCTCTTCCATCTTTAGAAATGGCACAGCCAGCTGGAGGATCGAACATGGGCCCCAAACAGGCTGGCGTTCCCGAAATCATTGTCATAGTCACTCACATTCATCGGATGTTTATTATGTTCCAGGCGCTTTGCTAGTTGCTTCCCGTGGTTTCGATGGTTTTGCCTCCACTGCCACCCTGCTGAGGAAGGGCTGTTAGCATGGTCATTTTACATATATGAAAATGGAAGCTTGGCAAAGGCAAGAAACTTCTCAAGGTCACAAGAAAGAAATGGAGCTGGTATTTGGACTCAGCCAGACGGAAGGCTCCCTCCTCCAGGACAAGCCATTGCTTCCCTGTCTGTGCCTGGCAGGGAAGGAGGGCTTTCGTGTGTATGACCTGCCAGTGACCTCGTCCTCTAGTTCCAAATCAGCCCTCTCTTAGGATACTGGGAATCTCTTTTAATCTTCTTGCCTTGGAAATACTTTCCATCAAACCAAATTGAGACCACTTTTACGCTGCTGTCTTTGAAATGCTCTCTCTTCACCTGCCACCACCCACTCCTGCCCTGGGCACCTGATGGTTCTTAGAGCTGGTCTAAAGAAGAGTTAAATGCATACCTAATTGGAAAGCGAGAGGAAAAGGATGGGCCTAGAAATGCTCAGAACTGAAATTTGGATTTTGAGTCCTCTGGCAGTATGTTTTCCTACTCTGTTTAGCAACCTTAATATGGCCAGCAGACACTAAATGTCTCTGGAAATTTAAGTCATTGTTAGAGCTCAATTTCCTGCTGGTTCAGTTGTTGAGGGTCGAATTTAATTCCCAGTTAGGGCAAATACCTGGGTTGTGGGCTCTGTCTCAAGTAGAGGGTGTGTAGAAGGCAGCCCATCAATAATTCTCTCTCATCATTGATATTTCTATCTCTCTCCTTCCTCTTGGTGATTATCAGCCTTCCTCTCTGAAATAAAATAAAAAATAAAAAATGAGACCAAAGCTTACTCAAGGTGCCAGAGGATGCTGATGTGTTTTCAGCACCCCAGTCAGGCTTTTTAACATCATCTCACTGAGGAGGAGATGCTGGGAGTGTGTGCATCCCGTTTTCTTTTTCCCTTTCCCACTTGGAGGGAAAATAAGGCAATTTCATTGAGACATTCTTACTCTTAACTCTATTTTTTAACAAAGAATTTAATTATTTACTTGCATTCTTTGAAATACGAAAACTCCTTGACACACAAATATTGACCATATTTAGTGTTTTCAGTTATGTATCTAAGGCAGGACATTACATTATTCACTAATAGTAACAATAATAACCACAAAAAATATTGGACTTGTAGAGAAAATTTCAAATGACCTCAAGACATCTTCAAAGTGGCTAGAATACTCTTAATAAATTAATAATGAACAATCTATGCAGATTCCTGAGATATTAGATAAAATATCATTATAAAAATCCCACTACTGAATGTTGTATAGTTAAAACAATACAACTGTGTTATTCTGCATTTCATTTTCCTTCCTCCCCATGACCCCCTCACCTCTGGAAACCATCAAAAAGTGAAGAGGGCCCTGCCAGAGTGGCTCAGTTGGTTGCATGTCATCCTGGGCACCAGAAGATTGCTGGTTTGATTCTGAGTCAGGGCCCATATCAGAGTTTGTGGGTTCAATTTCTGGTTGGGACATGTACAGAAGGCAAGTGATCCATGTATTTCTCTCACATTTGTCTGTCTGTCTGTCTGTCTGTCTCTCTCTCTCTCTCTCTCTCTTTCTCTCTCTCTCTCTCTTTCTCCATGTCCTCAGGTGAAGATTAAAAATAATCTAGCCGAGACCGGTTTGGCTCAGTGGATAGAGCGTCGGCCTGCGGACTGAAAGGTCCGATTCCGGTCAGGGGCATGTACCTTGCTTGCGGGCACATCTCCAGTGTGGGGCGTGCAAGAGGCGGCAGATCGATGTCTCTCTCTCATTGATGTTTCTGACTTTCTATCCCTCTCCCTTCCTCCCTGTAAAAAAGTCAATAAAATATATTTTTAAAAAATTAAAAATAATCTATACATAGTATATAATAGCCTAAGTGACAGTTGCAACTGAAACAACCAAACAACTGAACAGGCCACATGGGGCGACCAGGCCATCAGGGGAGTTAGTGAAGGATGACCAAACTACCAAATAGCAGACTAGGTGGGGCAACCAGGCTAGCGGGGGGGGGGAGGGAGGGAGGAGGAGGACAGTGAGGGGCAACCAGGCTGGTGAGGAGGGCCAGTTGGGGGCAACCATGCTGGCAGGGGGGAGTTAGGGGCAACCAGGCCATCAGGGGCAGTTAGGGGTGATCTGGCAGGCAGGCAGGTGAGCAGTTAGGAGCCAGTGATCCCAGATTGTGAAAGGGATGTTGGACTGCTGGCAATCGGACATCACCTGAGGGGTCCCGGATTGGAGAGGGTGCAGGCTGGGCTGAGGTGACCCGCCCCCATGCATGAATTTCATACACCGGGCCTCTAGTAATAATAATAAAAAGAAGGGGAATACGAGGTATGAACTTCCAATTATAAAATAAGCTACAGAGATGAAGTGCATAGCACAGGAAGTACAGTCAATAATATTGTAATAATTTTGCAGGGTGACAGATGGTTATGAGACTTATTGTGGCAATCACATCACATCATAAGGTATATCAAGGTCAAGTCACTGTGCTGTATACCTGAAACTAACCTAATAATGTATGACAACTCTATACTTTAACAAAAGTCTTTTGTACAAAGATAATACAAATGTAATTATACAGTTGATCCTTGAACAACACCAGTTTGAACTGCCCATGGATATACATGTTTGTTTGTAGTTTTATAAACACTTGTACATTTTTGATCCATTGTTGGGAGGATTTTGATATCTATGGGGCATCCCAGAACCAATTCCCTGCAGACATCCAGAGACAACTTAAGTTTCTAGGGAGTCAAACATTATACTCGATTTCTCAGGTGTCGGCTCCCTAAGTCCCAGGTTGCTCGAGTCTGTTGTATGGTGTTTAGTAATGAAATTTTTACAACTTTCATGTGTGACTTCTAGATTAGACCTAGAATATGTTGAAAATACCAATAGATCAAATGGATAAGCACAATTTGATTTGTGTTATTAAAATGGAAAAAGTGACTGAAGAGGTCTTCACAATTGAAGAAGTCTTCCTTCTTTTATTCAGCTTCCACAATGCAACTTCTTTGTCATTTGCTTTTGTATCTTGTCCAGATTCATAATAAAAATATTAGCCATCATGTATTATCATGATCAATAGTATTTCTCGCTATTTAATTAGGTTAAAAATCTAACAATTTTATTAAGTATAGATGAATTTAAAGGCTGATAATCACCAATATGCCTGTAAAAAAGACTCCTCAGATATGATGAGCAAGGAGAGAGTTCTATTAGAAAGAGGGAAGAATGAATTAGTGAACTGTATCTCTATCTCTAATGCTAAATTTAAAGCTTGCTGTTTTTTTTGTTTTGTTTTGGTTTTGTTTACATAAGAAATCACTCAATTAGGCAATAGATTTTTATTAAGCATAAAATAATCTAAGCAAGGTACTGTACTATGTATATTCGATATACCAAGAAACGTAATTTGTTCTCTGATTTTAAGGATTTAGATCAGGAGATTAGAAATATGCATGTGAAAACATTATCAGTATTCAAAATACAAGATAGCTGTAAAATGTTAGTAGGAGCAATAAGTGCTGAAGAAATTCAGAAAGGGAAAGTTTCCTTCTAGCTAGAGTAAACTGGGTAGTCTTCATGAAGGAGGCAGGATCTACTTTGTACTTGGAAGGATGGTGTGGTGGACAACATTGGTGGCCTAACCAGCATTCATTCCCCCTTATTTTCACATTTTCTAGAAATCCTTCCCACATATACCTCAGGGAAAGCACACTCCATCTTAAGCTCCAAGGGAGAATCCTGATTAGCCTGATGCTAAATCAATCATGGTAATGCCATCTTTGCCTCCCTCTCCTCCCCGATGATCCATTCAGGGAACCAGGCTTAAGCCAGCCAGTGGGTGGCATTTCCCCAGCCACTGACACTGCTCTAGAGGTAGGCACATGACCTAAGTGGGTCCCACCAGTCTAAAAGGAAGGGCCTTTGTCATAATTGGGAACTAGATTTTTTTTCTCTCCCACTGTACACTCAGAGGCTGTTGGTGGACCTATTTGCTTCTCTCAGCCTTTTTGAGACCATGAGGGACCCTGGCAGGCATGCAGGACTGGCACGTGGAGGAAGGCAGGGGCTGGAGAGCAGGGCAATGCAGAGCTCAGGCCTGTTTGTGCTGTGCCCACAGCTTGCTCTGCCTCTGGATCTCCCATTATGTGAGACAACACATTTCTTCCATGTTTAAGCTGGTTAGAGCTAGGTGTTCTGTAACTGTCAGCCAAAATCATCTGAAAGGCTATCAGTAGCAGGGTAGCTATCAGAAAACAATAAATGCTTTCCTGGCATTTCTTTCTTTCTTTTCCTGACAATAGTACCCTGTTTCTTTTGGGTGGGACCCCCACCTCCACCATCTTGCCTTGTAGTTTATTTATTTTTTATTAATCCTCACACATACCCAACCAGGGTTGGGATCAGATCTGCAACCTGCATATGTGTCCTTAACTGGGAATTGAACCGGAGGCCCCTAGGTGCCAGGGGCAATGCTCTACCCTCTGAGCAAGCACACTGGCCAAGGCTTCCTTGTAGTTTAAATAAGAGAGATGTTCTCTTAGCTCCAGGTGATGCTAGATGCAATGACTGATTCAGATGTGGGCATAGGAGACATAAGAAAAAGTTGCTGAGGCTTCTGAGAAGCTTCTTTCCATGGGAACCACCTGCTATATTGTCCTTTACACCTCATAGCAGGTGAGCCTCAGGGCCTGTGTTAGCTTCCTGGGGCTGCTGGAACAGATCGCCACAAACCGGGGCTTCAAACAACAGAAATGCACTCCTTCACGATTCTAGAGGCTTGCAGTCCAAAGTCAAGGTGCTAGCAGCACACTGCTCCCTCCTAAGGTTTCAGGGAAGAATTCTTTTTTGCATCTTAGTTTTTGGTGTGTTGCTGTATCACTCAGATCTCTGCTCCTGTCTTCACCTGGGCTCCTACCTGTATGTCTCTGCCTGAATTTATTTCTCGTTAAGAGGATTCCCATCATTGGGTTAGGACCTATTCTAAACCCAGGCTGACATTATATTCACTTGATTACAACTGTGAAGACCCTCTTTCCAAATAAAGTCACAGTCACAGGCCCCAGGTAGGCATGACTTTGGGGGGAACACTTCATCACAGTACTGTTTGCCATCCCGAGAGAAGCCAGCCTGGGAATGTAATCAACGCATGGAACCGAACAGAGCCAAGATAATGCCAATGTAAATGACATCGCTGACCTCTGGATAAGTCTTGGCCTGGAAGTTTGCTTTATTTTGAATATTTAATTTACTCAAGCCAGGAACATTCTCTTTTTATTTAAGCCACTTTGTTTTGGATTTTCTTTTGCTAGTTACAAAAAGACTTCTAACTGGTAGAAATTGATATAAATTTGTTCAGAGAAGGGAAAAGTTCATGCTGGATATTAGGGGATAGCAGGATTAAAAAATCAAGAAGATAAATACATGAAGTGTTGGAAAAAAGGTTTGGCTGGAGGAGGGTATTTACCGGAGTAGCTAGGGATAAGTTTCATAGATTTATTGGTGTCTGTCAATGTCAAGCTAAATTTGAACTTGTGTCAATAGGCAGATGGTGTATGAGATGATTTTCATACATGAAAGTTGGACCAATTAATATAATATTTTTAAATTAATTAACAGTGAAGTGCAGATTATATTAGAAGGGCACAGATTAGAATAATAACTAATGGGAAGGGGCTAGAAGTCATATCAAAATGTATATGACTGGATATTTCCCAATTCAGTCTTGGGTACAGAAATGCTGTGGCTGGAATTTCCGGACTTTCCTTGATTCCATGCCTATTCTGAACTCATTCCATCCCAGTTACCTCCTCTGGCCTTCCTGCTCCATAGCAGACCATACTCATTCTGCTTTAGCTCCGCAGGGGCAGTGGGCGCCCTCTGTTTGAAATACTCTTTCTTCCTGATGCTTGTATGGCTGGCTCCTTCAAGTGGACTCAATAGATAAATAAATAAATTGGGCTATGACATTTTAAAATTGCTGAAATATTGAATCAATAATTTAAGTAACTTTTCTTCCCTCTGTTACTATTTTTTATTTTATTTTTTATGTTAATTATTGTTGAAGCATTGCAGATGTCCCCTTTATTTCCACCCTCCAACATTGATCCTCTCCCATCCCCTCCCCAGGCCTTCCCCAAACTATTGTCTGTCCATGGGCTATGCATATATGCATGTAAGTTCATTGTTTAATTTCTTCCCATCTTATCCCCTTTTCTCTGAAATACTTCAGTTTGTTGCATGCGTCAGTGTCTTTGGATCTATTTTCTTCATCACTTTATTTTGTTCCTTAGAGTTCACATATAAATGAGATCATGTGATACTTGTCTTTCGCTGACTGGTTTATTTCACTTAGGATAATACTTTCTAGGTGCCTCCATGCTGCCTCAACTGCATAGTATTCTATTGTGTAAATGCATCACAGTTTTTAAATCCATCCATCTATTGATGGGCATTTGGGCTGTTTTCAGATTTTACCTATTATAAGTTACATTGCTATGAACATAGGGGTACATATATTCTTTCCTATTGGCGTTTCTGGCTTCTTAGGATATATTCCTAGAAGTGGGATCACTGGGTCAAATGAAAGTTCCATATTTTAAAAATGGGCAGAGGACCTGAATAGACACTTCTCCAGAGAGGACATACAAATGGCCAAGAGACATATGAAAAAATACTCAACCTCTCTAGTTATCAGAGAGATGCAAATTAAAACAACAATGAGGTACCACCTCATACCTGCCAGAGCGACTGTTATCTATAAATCAACACACAAGTGCTGGTGAGGATGTGGAGAAAAAGGTACCCTAGTTCACTGCTAGTGGGAGTGCAGATTGGTGCAGCCACTGTGGAAAACAATGTGGAATTTCCTAAAAAAAAAAGTAACTTTAATTGGCAAAATTAAATAATTTAGCTATTTAGTATATAAATAAAAATATTTCCAAAATAAATTTTGCTCAAAAAGCAAGCAAGACTGGAAGAACTAAAATGTGTTAGGATTTTTCTCAGTGTTCCAAAAAGACAAAGGCAATTTTCAAAGCAACAATCTGCCTCCTCAAGCGATTTCCTTGCCTTGGGCATAAAGAAAAGCCCCAGGGAAGCTCAAGGGAATATACTCAAGCTTTTCCATTTGCATTTCCCCCAATGGCAGTTTCATTTGCAGATCAGCCATTATATAACCAGCCCTTGTCTTCTAGAATAATTTACATCTTTGAAATGATCCAGAATGAGGAGCATTTCCTATTTTTGTTGTAACTAGAATTGAGCCCCCTGATTTGTTCTCTAGTAAGTAGAAACCTCTGTGTTATTTTCCTTTGACCTCAGCACTCCCACTGTAAATAATTGTCTTCTTTTTCTGGAAATAGGCCCCAGTGCCTTTAGCAGTCCATTGTGAGAAATCCTTGTCACAGAGAATGAAGACCAAACAAGTCTCAGCAAAGTAATGAAGGAGCACATTCTATGATGTGAAGAATTTTCTAAGCCAACCTTCCCAATTACTCTCCCAGGGTGCTATCATTTACAATATACCCTTGTGGCTTTTTCTGAGATAACAATGGATGAGTTCGTGTACATTACCCATCTGCTTCTTTTGACTGAATTAGCTGGTGAATTATTTGCAATTGTCTATTGAGGCCATGTGAAGAAATATCAGTGTTAACTTAAAGAAATTGACCAGCCTGATTCCTCTCCCCCACCCCCTTTCTTCCTTTCCTCACCTGCATCTTCTTAATCATTTTATAACTTTTTATGGCATTTCATCAGGAATGTCTTTTGAATATATGCCCGTTTAAGGAAGGCCTCTTTTTAAAGTAAGAACCTCCAGGGAACTAATGATTAATGGAGTTTCAAAAGTAAAGTAATTTTTATAATTATTTGCATAGTTTAAAATGTTTGACCAGTACCATGCATTTCCAAATTAGGTAATCTTTTTTTTTTTCCTAGAGAACATACAGTCTCATAAATAATTTGTAATGAAACATTTTTTAATTAATAAAGATGCATACTGGAAAAGGTAATGCACCACAAATTAAGTATTTTTTTAAAAATATATTTTATTGATTTTTTACAGAGAGGAAGGGAAAGAGATAGAAAGTCAGAAACATCGATGAGAGAGAGACATCTGAGAGAGAGTCATCGATCAACTGCCTCCTGCACGCCCCACAGTGGAGATGTGCCCTCAAGCAAGGTACATGTCCCCAACTGGAATCAAACCTGGGACCTTTCAGTCCACAAGCTGACACTCTATCCACTGAGCCAAACCGGTCTCGGCACAAATTAAGTATTTTATAAGGTGTTCCTGAATTTAAAACTATGTTAGTAAAAATTATGCATTCAATTGAGTGGTCACATTGGGAAACCATTTATTTCAGTGGTGTCACCTGTTCTAAAATATTTTTGGACTATCTCTTCGGAATTAATTTAAGAACTCATAGCACATTCCTTTGAATATTTTTAGTAGTGGCAGATTTTGTTCTATTAAAGACTGATTTGAATTTTGGAAGTAATCAAAAAGTCATTTGTTTTAAAATCAGTTTTATATGGTACATGATCAACCTGTTTTGAAATTTTTGTTATTATGAAACAAAGCAATACAAGAAGATAGGTTTATAAAACAATTTGAATCATTTTTTTATGGTTCAGAGTATACTTAAAGTCTCAATTTTTCAATACAATAAATATTTCTGTTTTCTGTTTGGTTACTGTCTACTTTACCCTTTAGAAGGAAATGTCTTAGATCCCTAGTAATAGTTTGACTCTGTTGCGCTTTTGGATTTTAGGGGGCCCTTCTATGTCTGCAGGGCATTGAAGAAGGCATCTACAGGCATTACATGGAGGATTTCAAAAGCAGCTTGTCTTCCATCCCTACACAACCCAGATTTATGCAAAAGCAAGTAAGATGAAGACTATGAAACAAGATACAAACATAAACACCATGTCCCTGAGATGAAAATTTAACATTTAAATATGCATGTCTGAGTGCTTTACAAAGAACACAAATATATAAAATGCAGTACCTTTCAAATGTTCAACCAAAAAGCTTCTCTCCCGCTTCCCTCAACCCAGAACATCGCAAAGGGACCCATTTTGTAAAATGCTCCCGCTAGTTGGAAAACTTTCAGGGAAAGGTAGTCTTCACTTAGAATATAGCACCTGCTAGGCCAGAGTCATCCTCTGCAAAGAGAAGGAGCTGAGCTTGGTGTAGGAATTCAAGAAGAGAATTGGTATTTTTGAGGAAGTACTCCATTGCAGACACCATGCTAAGGACTTTGATAATGTTAATAATAATAACAAAAATACACCTTAACATTTTAATCTAATTTAATATATGTTCCATGATATAAATACTATTTACTTTATGTTATAGATGGTGAAACTATGGCTTAGTTGGTTGATGTGGCCACGGCCAACTGGTTACTAAGTGGCAGACTCAGAATTCCAGCCCACACCTTGTTGAATTCAAAGTCAGAACATCTTCCTTTACACTGGCTACTTATGCAACTGTGGCAGTCATCAGCCAATCTAGCTCATAAGTAATCATAAAAGAAGGCACAGATAGTATTACAAAAAATGTTAGGCAAATAGTGGATGAGGCCATAGGGAGCCAGTCAGGACGACTGGGCATGGTTGTTCAGGTTGTTCACTGACCTTTCGAGGGAAGCCCTGTGACTGGCACTTCCTGAAATAGAGCAGTGACACCACATGTGCCAGCCCTGGAACAGGTAGAGATTGAGAAAGATGCCCATGGGCCATGGTACTTTGAGTTTCCAGATACAAGTATAACTTTTGAGTAAGAACTTAGAAAAATGGTAGCCAGTTTCAGGTAAACCATGTTATATTTGAAAATGCAATAGAAACAGACATTAGAAACTTGTATACAGTTCAGCATTGGCCAGAGAGAAATGACACTTCCAGACAAACCAAGAATCTGACAGGGAGCCAATTTGTCACTTTCATAATGATCATGTTCCCAGTATCTATAGATTGCCCTCTCCTTTTTTTTCTTTCCTTCCTTCCTTCCCTCCTTCCTTCCTTCCTTCCTTCCTTCCTTCCTTCCTTCCTTCCTTCCTTCCTTCCTTCCCCTCTGCTCTTTCCTTCCCCTTTTTCTTTCTTTTATTTTTTTACCATCTTCTGTCTTTTCTAAGTGTTTCCACTTGAGCTGCTGTTCTCTCCATTGGCGGCAGAACCAGTCCTGACTAGGGACAGGAAAAGTGATTAATAGCCTCACACACAGCATCTGGTAATGTCTAGAAGTGATGCTTTGGCCTTCCACCCAGCATCGTGTGCCAGGGTTTAGCCTCGGAATCAAAGCCTCTCTCTTTTGCTCCACACAAGGAGCTCTGCCACACAAGGAGCTCTCCCTGCCCAGATTATTGGTTTGTTCCTTCTGGGACTGGCATCCTGCTATGCAAACCAGATTACTTATTAGACTCCACCTCAGTGAGCTCGTGCCTCCCTTCTGCAGGGGACTGGACTATAATTGTGTACCTGTAATTACTGGCCAAGATTTCCAGCGTGCATATTGCAAAACACACAGACTTTGGTGTCAGACCCTCCTCAGCACAAATTCCAGCTTGTCACTCACTAGCCACGGAACGTAGGGCAAATTACTTAACCCTTCTCATGAATAAAGAGGGTGCACATGGTCTCCTTCCCATTAGTGAGACCATTCATAAAGGCTCTGATTTCTCCTCTGAGGAGGACTCAGGGAGTGACCATTGGTTAGAATGTTTTCAGTTGCAGAGAATGATTATTCAACTCAAAGTTATTTAATAAGTGAGGACATTTATTGGCTCATATAAAATGAAATCCAGATGTAGGGCAGCCTCCAGGTTTGTTGATCCTACTGTTAATTATGTCATCAACAAGCCAGCTTCCTTCTCTGTATCCATACAGCTATCTACAAAGAAGACTTCATCCTAAGGTGATTTCTCTACATGGTAGTATGGTGGCTTTGAGTAACAATCAGTGCTACCTGTCTTTTATTTACTTATGGAGGAAAGGAGAGATAGAGGTAGGGAGAGAGAGGGGGAAGAGGTAGGAAGAAATATTTTTGAAACCTAAGTCCTTTCCATTTATTAGCTTAGAATAATTTCAGAATATGCTGCACTTGCATTAAAAATTGTTAACAGAGATCTGACTGTTCTAAGTTTTTGAACCATCAGTGGTCAATGAGTTACTATGATTGACTAGGGTCAATATGGGCCACCCCTACCTCTGTGCAGGTATACAGTGAGGAAGGGGCGGGATAAATATTAGAGAATCAGACTCTATGGGGTGAAAAGTCCTGGGCTTTGTTTCTATCCCAACTCTGGAAAATACCAGTGGGGTTACTACCTCCGAACTTCAATTTTTCCACCTAAACATGAGGGGTAAAAATAACACCTGTCTCATGGGCTGGTTTTAAGGATTCAATGAAATAAAATGTATGAAGATCTTAACACAGGCCAGCAGTTGTGTTATTGTTATTAATAGGAGCCCCAACATTTTCTACATGTTATTGGGACTCTATATGCCTAGAAACAAGGTGGCACCTTATGCATTATTCGATTATTACCTTATTCCTGGGTTCCCATGGACTTCTCTGTACCAGGATGGCTGAATCATGTCTGAGCACTTCATACCTTCTCTACATTGTTCAGCTCACCTGAGGGTTGGCAAGATTAAAACCTCTTTCCCCCATCACCTAGCCATTTAATCTAGACTTACATGGCCTCCCCAATGACTAGAGCAAACTCATCCTATATAATAAAAGAATAATATGCAAATTGACTGTACATCTGCCACAACCATAGCCACGCCCACCAGCCCACACCCACCAACCAATCAGAGCAAGTATGCAAATTAACCAACCAAGGTGGCTATAGCCACAGAGAGAACAGGAGAGAGGCTTGGGTTACCCCTGGTGATGGAGGAAGCCAAGCTCTCCTCACACTTTGGCAAGCCCAGGCCTCCGCTTAAGGCAACAAAGTTTCAAATTGGCTGTGCGAGCAAAAAGCTTGGCTCTGTTCCTGGCTACAAAGTTTCAATTATAGAAGATAAATAAATCCCAGATACCAGGGCCTTGCTTCAGGCACTGGGGGTGGGCCTGAAAACTGTGGAGGCCTGAAAACCACCACAGGCCTCTCGCCCAGGCCATCGCACACCCCAGGGGAACACCCACCCTGATCCAGGACACCCTTCAGGGCAAACCAGCTGGCCCCCACCCATGCAGCAGGCCTCTATTCTATCTAATAAAAACGTAATATGCAGATTGACCATCACTCCAACACACAAGATGATTGTCCCATGTGGACACAAGATGGCCATCACAAGATGGCCAGCAGGGGAGAACAGTTGGGAGGGACCAGGTATGAAAGGGTGGGTAGTTGGGGGTAATCAAGCCAGCAGGGGAGGGAAGTTGGGGGGGACCCAGGCCTGTAAGGGAGGGTAGTTAGGGGTTACCAGGCCCACAGGGGAGGGCAGTTAGGGGTAAACAGGCTGGCAGGTGAGTGATTAGGGGGTGATCAGGCTGGCAGGCAGAAGCCATTAGGGGCAATCAGGAAGGCAAGCAGGTGAGCAGTTGGGAGCCAGTAGTCCTGGATTGTGAGAGGGATGTCCAACTGCCTAAATGGGGAGTCGGACATCCCTCAAGGAGTCCCGGATTGGAGAGGGAGCAGGCTGGACTAAAGGACACCCCCCCCCCTTCACCCCGTGTACAAATTTCATGTACTGGGCCTCTAGTCCTATCTAATAAAAGAGTAATATGCAAATTAACATCACTCTGTCATGCCCACAAGCCATGTCCACCAGCCAATCAGGAACAGGTATGCAAATTAACCCAACCAAGATGGCTGTGGCCATGGAGTTAGCAAGGGGAAGGCTTGGGTTTCCAGGTGATGGAGGAAGTCGACTCAAGCCTCTACTCAAGGCTACAAAGTTTCAATTATAGAAGATAAATAAATCCCAACAAAAATGGTGATAGCCACAGATCTGGAGAGAGTAGGAGGCTAGGGTTGCCATCAGCAATGGAGGAAGCCAAGCTTCTGCAGCCCTGGCCTGTCTTGAGCTCTGCTTAAGGCTACGAAGTTTCAATTATAGAAGATAAATAAATCTCAGATACCAGGGCCTCCACTTGGATTGCCAGGGGGTGTGGCTGGCCTGCAAACCACCACAGGCCCCTTGCCCAGATACCCCATGCCCCAAAGGAACCTCCACCCTGATCCAAACACCCTTCAGGGCAAACCAGCTGGCCCCCACCAGGCCCCTATCCTATCTAATAAAAGAGTAATATGCAGAGTGACCATCACTCCACCACACAAGATGTCTGCCCCTATGTGGACACAAGATGGCCACCACAAGATGGCCAGCAGGGGAGGGCAGTTGGGAGGGACCAGGCGTCACAGCCTGCCACCACACTCCAGTTTAACCCACTGCAATATGATACATTGCCATTAGGAGCCTGATGCTGTGTTGGCTGTTTTGAAAATGAAAATATTTGCTTCCAACTCCCATTACCATCTGTTTGTAACCTTTACTCCTATCCTTACGCCAGTGTGAAAGCGCCACAGCAGCCTTTAGGTCTTTGTGGACTTCTACAACAGACTAGCCACTGGCTTCCTCTAGGAGCCTTCTGCTTCCAAGCAGAGTCCACTTTTTTAGTAAAAAGCGGAAGATTTATGTAATCTGAAGAGACACTTGGGTGGGTGGCCCTGCCTTCTGTGGGCCACGAGCACAGATGGGCACTGCTGTTGAACACCCTGCTGGCTGAGACCCACATCTGGGAGGGAAATGACACCCACAAGTTCCAGATAAAGGTTGAAAAGGAAGTCCCTGATCCCCAGAAAAATGTCTTAAAGGACGATATGCCCTACCTGTGTATATGAAGGAGAAAGAACAACATGCAAGTGACAGTTACTGCCAAATTATTAGAGGGCCAGAGGGAGAGGGGATTTTACTCCCTTCCTCCATTTATACTGTCTGTGTGCAAGTGCACCCGGGAATGGCGATGGTGATCTGGGGCTCAGCATGTTCTAGGAGAATCGCAGCCATGTGCTTTGATAAAGAACAGCCATGGAAAGTTGAGGACAGCAAGAAAGTTGTGTGTGCTTGTGTACACTCATGAGCACATGTGTGGAGCATGTCCCTCAAAGGGGGACAGTGTGGACAGGGCAGCCCTCTTGGGAAGGAAGCAGTGTGGCCCCTTCCTTTGGTTTTCTTTTAGGCCGTGATGCTTGAAGGCCTCTCTCTTCTTGCAGACTGCCATCTACAAACATTCCAGTATTGGGCGTTTCTGCCCAGGGTCTTTCCTAAGGGATTTTGCTGCAGATCTTTCTCACCCCAGATTGTACACAGCCCTTTTCGGGGTCACGTGTGCACCAGGGCTGAGGAGCTCCTGTGACTCCTGCCCTCCGGCCACTGCAGAACTTACAAGCCCTCAGGAGAGCATGGGGAAGATGAAAGGACGCCTCTGAAGTTGTGGGACTCTGCGGCTTATGGAAGCCAAGTTTGATTTACGTTGGAGCTTTGCTGGAAGCATTTCCCACTGACATATTTGGGATGCTATTGAAGGCTTCCACTGCTCTCCTCAGTCACGAGGTAGCAATTTAGAATGTTAATTAACTTGGCCATGATATTTCCCTCCTTTGCAACTCAAGATCGATATGGAGTTTGCCTTTTAAAAATGACCCACGTCCTGGGAACTGGGGAAGATAAATCCTTCTGTGTTTTTATTTTGGTAGGCTCACTTTTCTTCAATGTGCTTGATAATTAGTAATTTGCCTCTCCTCTGTTAGATTTATTAATGCACATTTTTTAAAGATTGCCTGTTTTGTGTAAATGACGATGTTAGGCACTTTGAAGAACACAAAAAATTGGAAAACCCAGCCTTTGACCTCAAAGAATTTGCAGTTGTAGTGGAATAATAAAACAAGAAATGAAAATTGATGCAACGTTTTAGACTCTGTTAAGTTCCAAATGACTGGAATGAGTGCTGAATGTCAGAAGATCATTTTCCTTTTCTGGAGTTAGTGTGGTTCTGAGTCCTGCGTTTAGCAACTTTACTGTATGTATGACCTTGGATGAGACTTTGCCCTTTCTAAGCCTCAATTTCGTTTTCTGCAAAAAGGGGGAAAGTAATATAAATCTTTTAGGAGTTGAGAGGATTAAATAATTGCATGTATAAAAAGCATTTAGCACCATGTCTGGCACATAATGAGTGCTCAGAAAAGCTGTGGTAAGTGAATTTGACTTGCTCCTCGCTGCTGTGAGTTGGTCTGTTAGTGAAACCTCACAGACACAGGCTGCGTGGTTGTTAGTCCTTTCCACGCTCCCTGGATCTGAGACAATATTTGCACTTTGCAGAGCCCTTCCTTCCTACCCCCTCCACTCTTTAATCAGTAAAGTAAATGCAGGGTTAAGAAGCAGATCTACCACTCACCCAAAGCCTTACAGGATGAAGTGCCCCAGAGCCTGGAGAGGAAGTTGTGGCAGTGGGAAAGAGTCACAGAGGAGGAAAGTTGCTCCTTGAAATCAGCACCACTTCCTGCTTGCAAGGAGGGATGATCAAGAGAAGGAACTTCAGGGATCCCTATGTTTTCTTTATAACCTGCTGCCACCTTATATTTCCTTTTCTAAATTTAGTAGGAAGCCCTGGACTATAACTTCAGTTAGGTTAGGGAATAGGGCCTGTGAGGACAGAGATTTCAAATGCTGCTGTCAAATGTTGAGATAAATATAATGTGTGTGTGTGTGTATATATATAATACATACATCTATAATAATAAAAGTGCAATATGCTAATTAGACCAGACGTCCTTCTGGACAAAGTTGAGGCTGTGAGGGTCTGCGAGAGCTAAGCCCCTTGCATGAATTTTGTGCACTGGACCTCGAGTATATATATTTAAATATAAAACATACATATATATCATAAATATATAAAATATATGATACATATATATGTAAAATGTCTATAATAATAAAAGCATAATATCCTAATTAGACCAGATAATGTTCCAGACCATCTTCTGGATGAAGCCTCGGTTATAAGGGCTGAGCCCCTTGCGTGAATTTTGTACATCAGGCCTCTAGTATGACATATATGTAAGATATGTGATATACAGTGGTACCTCGAGATACGAGTGCCCTAACATACGAGATTTTTGAGATACAAGCCATTGAGCGAGCGATTTTTGCTTTGAAATACGAGCAACATTTGAGGTAGGAGTAATCACACAGATCCGGCCAGCTGCACATGACCCACCAGTTTCCCACGCCTCAAGGTTACAGAATGAATTAAACTCGTATCTCGAGGTACCACTGTATATGACATATATGCAAGAAACCTGTTTATTCCTGTGCTTTAAAACTTTCCTAAAACTCATACAACTGGCACCTTGCTCAGATCTGAGCTTGGTGACTGATGGCTCCATAGGAAGATTTGATTTTTTCCATTAAAAATTTCCACCTGGTGGGGTCGGAAGTAGCTTGTCACAGCCAATGGTTCTCTTCCTTGTCCACAGCAGCAGGTGGGGACCTGGGCCTCTCTGGAAGGTGGTCCTGTTTGAGTTTTCCCTATGGCTCCCCTGGAAGCTACAGTGGGAAAGAGCCCAAAGCCGAGGCTCTAGCAGCCTCGCAGTTAGTTTCAGAAACGTATCGGCCTGTGAAATTGTTTCCAGGCTGCGGAGTTTTCCCAGCTCTTCCCAGACTGTGAGCACAGAGCCAAGTAGAGGAGCCCCAGCTCTGCATGCTCCTGACCTGGCTCCATGGACCTGTTCTGTCCTAGGGTTCAGGATGGTTTGCCTGAGCTCTGTGCTCAATCTCAGGGCTGCTTCCTTAGCATTCACCCAAAGGCCTCTCCCCGAAGGCCAGAAGGGCATTTAGTATGTATGGTAGGAGACCAGAATATACCACCCCAACGTATGCCTGTTGGCATAGGGTCAGTCTTGTCTTTGCTGTGGCACTCCGCTCCTGTAGATCCTTTCTTGCCCCCGCACTCCTGACCTTCCTCTTATAGCAGGCCTCCTGTCCCGCCTGGCCACTCCAGGCCTGGAGCAGCTGGGCAGGCACTATCTTTGGCTTTCTAATTTGCATACCCACTCTGATTGGCTGTGGGAGTAGTGGAGGTATGGTCAATTTACATGTTTGTCTATCATTACATAAGATTGTTTTGGGTGTATGTGTTAAAGTATTAAATTGTTAAATGCCAAAAAAGCATGCCACAACTTATGTAACCCTGCCTTGCCTTAAAAAAAAAAATGGTACTTTAAAAATAGCAGCTTCAAAAATTGAGAGTGACCTAGGACCTCTTTCAAGTTTGAGAGGTCTGACTGTGCACCAAAAGTGGCAAGGAGCTTTAATTGTGTGGACTATAAACTAAAAAGACACGGCACCCAGTGTGACAAGTACAAGAATATTTATGGCATCAAGAGGGCAAATTAATAAAAAATGGAAACTATTTTGGAAAATCTAGCTGGAATGTTGTCATAAGTAGAACATTTGGAAGTTTCTCCTGAGAAGTGTACTCACTCAGGGACACCACGGAGGGCTCTAACCGTTCTTTTTCTTGGCCGGGAAAGACCATTTTAATCTCTTAAAAACATGTGATTTTTTACATTTACCCATTCCTCACAGTCAGACACAATGGATATAAAAGCAATTTGCACATTATTTGGTTCTCTTAAATGTTCATTACTGTTAGCACCGACTACACCCAATGACATAACCATGGAACCGAGTGTTCACCTTTGTGCATAGCCAAGAATCTCAGAGACCAGACCCAGAAGTAACTAGAAATCTGTGGAGTGCTTCTCCTTATGTAATCCTTACCAAAACACTTGCAGGGAGGGCAGTTTCAACACAGCCCCCAGAGAAGAGGCCTTGAGAGTTTGCCCCTGAAGTGCACGGAGCTGAACGTTTGGCTAGGAGAGGTGTTTAAGAAATATTTGAATTGGCCTGACTTCCCAAGTCTGAGGCAGAGCTGCGAGCCCTCGATGTGGACTGTTTGTTGTGGTTGCAGTTGCCAACAGAGCTTCTCAAACTTTAAAAGACACGTCAGTGGATGATGATACTGCTCTCATCTTCTGTGTGTGCTAGAGAAAAAGAAGACCCTTCCCCCCCCCCACACCCCACTTCCCTGCTAACAGCGAGCAGCAAGCAGGCTGACAGCAGATGTGTGTGTGTGTGTGTGTGTGTGTGTGTGTGTGTGTGTGTGTGTGTGTGTAGTGAGGGGAGAAGGAAAGCAGAGGTGACACTACCACTCAGATGGGGAACTCCTTGGTACTTTCCAGAGAGAAGATGAAATGCTCCTAAGGGAAAAATAGATCAACCTTGGTGGTCAGCTCTGCAGAGATGCCTCGCACCAGAGGAGGAACTCCTCTTTATTTGGGGGAAACAGAATTTTAAGATGGTGGCAGGGGCCAAGGCAGAGGTGGTTAGGGGTGATCAGGCCAGCAGGGGAAGACAGTTGTGGGGGGGAGGAAGGCAAGCAAGCAGAGGTGGTTAGGGGCAATCAGGCAGGCAGAGTGGTAAGGGGAGATCAGGCCAGTAGGGCAGGGCTGTTAAGGGGGATCAGGCAGGCAGGAAGGTGAATGGTTAGGAGCCAGTGGTCCTGGATTGGAGAGGGTCCAGGCCAGGCTGAGGGGGACCCCCCCACCCCCATGCACAATGTTTATGCGCCAGGCCTCTAGTCTATATATATAAAAGGGTAAGCAACCTGCTGACCAGCCAACCGGCCGACCAGTCAGTAACTATGATGCACACTGATCACCAGGGGATAGATGCTCAATGCAGGAGCTATCAAGTGACAGCCACTTTGCAGAGTGACCTCTCCCACTCCCAGACCCCTTGGGGGATGTCAGATTGCTGGTTTTGGGCATGATCTTCGCAGGCCAGGCACAAGTCCATGTACTGGGCCTCTAGTGGTAATGAAAACAAATAAAAAAACAGGCAAAAATAATGACTTGGGGCTAAAGAAGCTTGAGAACTAAAAAATAATTAATCTGCAGAACAACTTCAGCTTTGCCTGAGATGCTATCTTGTTGCAGGATTTTTTTCTGGTATGGTGTACAGTTACTAATTATGTAACTTGAGAATTAGACAACAGGACATGTATCTAGTGTCTATTACCATCCTATAGAGACACAGAACACTGGACTCTAGTACTGAATGAATCATTTAAATGCTACATCAACTCTTCAAAGGGAAGCATAATTTCTAGACCCAAAGAAGCAACTAAAACCACAGTTTTCACAGAACTGTTTTATTTCTGCTTCAGTTAAAATGGTCATTCTCCTGGTTAAGTTGTTGGTGCTATTTTCCTTTCTTTGCCATGATGATGGCTTACCTACTCTGTGTGTGTACGTGTGTGTAAATTCAGTTATTTGCACTGTTGTGTCTGTGGCATGCCTGTCTGGTCACAACCTTCTTGGGGTTATCATCTACAGTTGTACAGAGAGTGCCCTTCACAACCCCACTATCTAGGACAGTGATGCTATGAATAAAAATCATAAAAACAATAGCATCACTAATTTTGCTGTAGTGTATAATACCCTCACAAGGTAATATGATCATAAATTTCTAACTGGGCAGGTCATGGTTAGTAATCATGTCCTAACTCTATACCTTCTTTAGTAAAAAAATTTCTCTTTGCCTTAAACCAGCCTTGTGCATTATTTCTGTGGATCTAGATTACCACACCTTTGAAATGCCTCTTTTCAGACCCCTCAAAAGCAAAACAACCCTCAAGAGAGCACATCATTTTAACTATCCTGTAATCCGATCCCTGCCTTGCTTGCTCCCACCTTCCTGTAGTCTTCCTTAATTGCCTCCTTAATCTCAAATGCATAAAATAAACAAACTGCAAAACTGCCATTTTCTGCAGCATTTCAGATCTTGCTTTCCTCCAATTGTCATCAGTTTGGTTCAAATAAAGTCCTATAAACATTTTCTGCAGGTTTGGAAGTGTCTTATGTTGATGTTGTCAAGTCTAATATGACCTTTAACATACCAGTGTTACTTACATGACTTACAAAATGTTTATAATATGGGTTTATATCCTGATGCATTGCTGTAAATTGCAAATATTGTAAATAGAAAATGCATTAAATATATCGAATTCACTGAACATTATAGCCTATCTTACACGTGTTTGGGACACTGACATTAGCCTACAATTGAGCAATTATCATGAGTTTCATCTCAAGTGATTGCCTTCCTTTTCCCACCAGAAGTGGGAGGCAGAGATGGAGGTTTTTGTAGACATGATGGGATGGGACAGCACAAACCATGACATCCAACAAGTGCTGGCAACACAGTGCTGTGGACAACTGGCTGTTCACCCTTATGATATTTGGCTGACTGCTGCTGCCCGGCATTGAGAATATCATACTAGCCCAGGGAAATATCAAATTTCAAAATTTCAAGGATGGTTTTTACTGAATGCATATCACCTTCACACCATTGTAAAGTTGAAAAATCCTAAATCAAACCATCTTAAGTTGGAAATGACTGAATGAAAAGAAACAACACAAAAAACTACCCTCTGTTCTCTGTGATCATCATAAGTAGGTTAAGCAGCAACAGAGCTATATATAAAGTGGAAGGGATTGGTAGAAGGAAAGAGGAATCTTTTAATCTTTGGTGGTGGCTGTGATCTTAACAAAGGATCAAAGGTGCTAGGGGCCTTACGTAGACCAGGTAGTTTCTCTACGTTGGGCGTTGGGCGCCTGGGCAGGAATTTCCAAAGACCCACAGGCAGCTATGCAATCCGGAATCCGGGACAGAGCACTGGGGCCTGAGGGTGGAGCCAGCCCTCCCGGTTCTGTGTCTTTCTAGCTTGACCTTCAATCTGGCTGTGAACCCCTTGGTTTAAGCAATGCCACCACGCCCCTCTGAGAGTGACAGTGTGGCCAGGGAAACCAAAGACACTCATCTTCTCCATTGGCTTTGTAGTTCTGTTCCCAAAAGTTTTATAACCTTAAACATTCTATTAGAAATTTGGGGTGATGGCAGAGATTCTAATTTGATCCTATTTTAGTTGTTCTGGAAGTCTGCCCCAAACACCAGTACTTTTAAAAAGCTCTCAGTTGATACTGGCCTTTCTCTAGGGCCGAGGAAGCCTGTGATAGAGCAGAGTGTGAGCTGGAGCTGGAGTCCAGAGGTCTGGTTGACAGTGCACCCGCTCCCACCCCTTTATTCATCCCACACCTTCCCAAAATGCTACTGGGCATCTTTCACCAGGGAGACCTCGCTGGGCAACCAGAAAAATCTGCATAGGAGAGAGCAGCTTGTATGACTGTGTGACTACCTTTCTGTGACTCAGTGCTCCTTCTTATGGGCCTCACAAGCCAGTCTCTCCTTGTATTTTAGTTGGTGGCATAAGGCGAGTCCCTGCCTTTCAGGATCTTGTGAAATCTGTATCTAGGCATAGGAGGCAGATTCAAATGTTGTCTTGATTGCAATTCAAATGGCAGCACCCCCTCTTTGCAGAATGCTGGATTCGAGCTATGCATCCAAGCCTCAGAAGAATTGAACTTACAGTAGAAACTACCAGAGAAGGGACTTTGGCCAGTTAGAGGAGCCACAGTAGAAGTTACACTAAGGGGACAAGGTAAAGGAAGGGCATTTGTGGGTGTTCGTCATCTAGTCAGAGTGCCAGGGGTGTAAGGACTCCGATATCTGCACCAGGTTGCACACTGAGGGTCTGGATTCCGTGAGAGAGCCCAGCACACTGGAACATCTGGATTCAGTATCTGCGGCTCCAGAGGCCTTCGCATCACCAGCGCCATGGCCGGCCAGCCGGCCCTCTCCGGCTCCGCTCCATCTGTGTGCTCTGTCAGAGATAATGAAATCAGACAGGCCCCCGGAGACTTCTCTTCTCTCCTCACAAATTTTTAATAAAACTCTTTGAACAACAGAGCTGGGCATCTCTGAAGCCTGAAATTAAAGCGATAAGATGGAAGATTACTCACTTGTCAGTGGTGTGCACCAAACTGCATCACCCATACAAATTCCAGGGAGTGTTTCTAAATCTGCCAGCAACGTGCAGCTCCCCATCTGGAGGCCTTTCTTTCTTATTTCAGAGGAAGGAGGCGCAGCACCAAGGAAGGGAAAAGACCCACTTCGTTCCCTTGAACAACATGGGCATCAAGCCCTGAACTGAGTTTTCAGGGAGTCCTTTTTGGAGATTTGCCTTTGAATTAGCAAGTGGCCCCATTTCAGGGTTTCTGAGACAAAATGTAACTCCAGTTGTTCGTTGGGGTCACCCCCACTCATTCATCTGGATTCCCAGGTCCATCCCATTGGCCTCCATGGCCACCCTCCACTTGGCCCTGCTGAGAGATCAGGCCACACCTGGCTGCATGGAGCTCCAAGGCCAGGCCTCAAGGCCAACCACAGACCAATACGTATGTCCCTCTCTGTTAATGACAGGTAGTGTTAGTGCCGTGAGGAAAACTCACTTGCATCGTGGGGCAGAGGATATGGAGGACCAGGGGCGTTTTAGCTGGGGCACTCAGGAAAGGCTTCTGAGGTGGGTTGTAAATTAAATATCTCTGTAGCCTGGCCCTTTCCCAAGGCAAAGCTCTTGGCATTACTCCTACAAGCAACATTGTTCAGTTTCCTATAAAAGATGCTTTATTTAGGGTTCCCTGAAGTTTAAGAAAGAATCAGTAGTAGTTCTCTTTCCCTCCTTCCCCCGGCCCCTGTTTCCTTTCCCCATTACCGTCCTCTCCTGTTTCTATTGCCTGTCTTTTATCTTGCCTACCGACTCTCAGCCAGAAAGAAAATCAAATGATCAAATGTTTCCATTCCTTTATAAACTGGAGGCTATTTCTAGAGTCATAAGCTCTCAACACCAATAGCAAAGAGAGCTGCAGAGATTCATTGCTACCCCTCTCCTTCCTGAGGGGTCCCCCACAATGTAAATGTGCAAGTGGCTCTGACCCATGTAACATCCATATGAAAACCACAGGCCTCCTGCTGCAAATGCCTAAAGAAAACAATGAGCTGCCACTCTGGGTGCTGTACTCATGTCACGTTTTTTCCCCATGAAGGCAGTAACACTAAGTGAGGTACCAGTGGTGTGACACGGCCATCTGTCTCAGAATAGAATTGTAGTGTTTTCCATAAAAATGTCTTCAGGACGGGCTGGCCAGTGTCCTGGCAGGAAACACAGTTCCACTCAAATGGTTTAAGTGATGAGGATGCAATGAAGGGGCTCTGGTGAGAGGTGTGGGTGTGGGAAGGGAGCAAACAGAAGCATCCAGAGATTAGCAGGAGCAAAAAGCCATTAGCACCTCCAGGGCTGGAAGGCCAGGGGCAGGGGATTTGTTTGCAGAGCCCTCTGAGAGTTGGAGCCCTGCTGGCAGGGACATGTCAGAACTCCGCAGCCTGCCAGAGATGAGGGGAGCTAGAGGGACCAGCAGAGGAGTCCCCAGGCAGCAATCTCTCCTCTCACTCTCCAGGCTCACCCAGCCATCCCAGAGCATGGACAGTTGGCCCTCCGCACACAGAACAGGACAGGGAAAGGTACAGAAAGGAGTCTGAGGATGGCAAATGCAGGACCCAAGGCACAGGGACCATCCCTTACACTCACCTGCTCCTCAGGGGCTTTGTCCATAGGCCAGTCCACAGTGGCTACTACAACAACTTCTTCCTCTTTCCTCCCTTCAGTTGTAACAGTTGAATATTGAGCCAAGTCACACTTGGTAGCTGGTCTCCCCGATCCAAGTGCCAAAGTGACCTAATTCAATCCCTGCTTTTAATCGAACCCATTTTCAGCAATTGGCCTGTGGCAATGAGGTCTGACCCTGTGTGCTCTGGCTCTACTTCCTCCCTGCCCACGTCCTTTTCTTTTTCTTTTGGCACTTTTAGATAAAAGGTCATTTCAAAAGAATTTAATTATTTCCTTTCTAAGTAAACGGAGAAGAATGTCCTCTTCTAGATGATTTTTAGGGCCTGTCTCTAATTTCTTTATTTCTCCTTCATATTTTCTTTCATAAAGAAATTTAGGGCTTGAAAGTCACCTTCAGGGCATTTTCCTGCAGTGGGAGCTATGAGGATGAAAGTGCAGCTAACTGGGGGCCCTGGTCCCAGCCCGGTTCTTGCTGAAGCCTTTTCAATGACTGTGTTTTCTGGCTCTGGCTACAATGATTTCATGGGTTACATTGCAGCCCATAGCAGTTTCTTTCCTAGCTGAAATAGTTTCCTTGGCCTTGGCAGAGAGGTTTTTAGTGTGTGTGTGTGTGTGCGCTTTTTAAAAGAACTTTGCCAAAGGCACACATTCACACAAACCTACCCAATAAATCTGTGTTTAGAAAGTACAATGCAATGCGAATATTTATTGTGAAAAAAAGGCCGTTGCCTACATCTTCGCCCACTTTGAAGAAACAGAATCCCACTGCTGCCTAGAGAGAACCACTTCCTCTGTTATGTTCCATGTGTGCACAGAGAAAAAACACCTTTAAGCTGATATTGATTCCAGGGCTTTACCAACCCGGAGTCCTGCTAAGGGCATGTCAGCTCATCATAAGCAGAATAGCATCACTAATTAGACGTGGGATTCAGGCTTCTGTTCATCAGACGGCCCTTCCTAAGTATCCCCAATGAGCCCTCTTTGAAGCCTGAGACTAAGGAAGGCATGTGTGAAAAACACTGTTCAATATTAAATGATGTTTTTTCGAGACCCAGGAGGCCTTGCTGTGGCATGGGATTATGTCACTTCTATTTGTAGCTCCGGAAAGTGGTCAACCTTGAAGAAAGGATCTCCACAAAAATATATCTTCAACCCACTTCCTATTAAATATAATTGACCTCCATTCTTTTTACCCCTCCCTTCTCCCCAAGGTCATCAGCCATCAGGTAATAATCCAGTATAGCTATTTTCATTTAATTGACAATGAGCTACCGTGTCAGAATCGGGGGGGAAAAGGCCACCGATGGTAGCCAAAAGCAGAGGGAAGAGGATGCACCTGAAGCCCAGCTATCAAAATCATTGTATTCTGTATGTGC
The DNA here is from genome assembly GCA_011751065.1 of Lasiurus cinereus. NCBI lineage: Eukaryota > Metazoa > Chordata > Mammalia > Chiroptera > Vespertilionidae > Lasiurus > Lasiurus cinereus. The sequence continues at coordinate 10,630,712 of JAAGEH010000304.1, forward strand.
TGTTCTATTACAACAGTCTGTCAAGGCCTGATGTCTGACACAGCACAATGGACTTGTCTTCCCTGTCTGGCTTTCTCTGTGCAAACCTAGCCCATGGAATATGGTAATCAAGGTAAGGTCATAGTCCTCTATCATCTAGGTTGGCAACAGGAGCTATTGACTTTCTTGGATATAGTCAGGGAGGAAGGTTCTGCTGGTTCCTGGCCCAAAAGTGAAAGAAAAGAGCATTCCTACCTGGCATATTCTGGGATGAGCATCAATTCAGGTCCCTGATGATGCAGAATTTTCAAACTTAAAGAGGCGGAGGTGTGAGAGCCCCTTGAGCTGCTGAGATAAGGTGCAGGCATCAGGCATGTATCTGGAGATCTCATCGTCATCTCCTAGATGATAAAGCTGTAGTTATTTTTAGAGCTCTGTTTAGAAATTGTTGACATTTAACCTGGAGATCAGACCACGTTCTTTCCCTGCTAACATCCCTTGCACACTTTTCTATTGAAATTGGGATAAAAGTCTCAACTTCTCCATGGCTTATTCTGATCCCTCCCTATCCATCAATCTCATTTCTCTTCTCTCTCCCCCTGTTTTATGAGGCTCAAGCCATGTGCCTCAACCACCTTAAACTCTTTCTTCAACCAGCAACTTTGCACTTCTCAGCCTGTCTTCACTCAAGATGCCCTCTTCTCAGAGACCTTTCTCCTTGGGCCGGGCCTCCAAAACAGCGCCATCTTGCTGGTGGTCTCACTCACCCTCTCCCCTACTCATTTCCTTCAGTGTTATAATGACAATCAGTTTTGTTTTGTTTTGGTCTGTTTCCTCCACGATAAGTTCCAAAGGGTAGGAACTTGATTTTGGTCCCCACAGTACCTCCTTCAGCGAGAATAAAGAAGGACATGTAGCAGGCCTCAAAATATAATTGTTGAATGAAGGGAATTCTATTGGTTAATATCAATTTCCCATGTAATTCATTTGTGAGTATGAGCATGTTTGAGTACATCTTTTCTTAGAGCCCAAGACTGCTGAGATGCAAAGCATCAAAGCAGTAGTAACATTTGCTTAAAGCATCTCCCCCAACCCGGGGTGGGTGGGACAGGAAGGCTGAAGTTAAACTGTGGCTTTGAGTTTGTGAATTCGTGAAGTTAACTGTGACCACTCAAATAAGGACTCAAAGGAATTATCAACCTTCCTCCTTTTACTTCTTTAACATTTGGGTTGCAAATATGGGCAGTGATAAAAGTTCTAAAAAAGATTTTTTAATCTGTTTTATTGAAAATTAAGTCATGCTTTTTAAACTTTCATATTATTTATTTTCTGTCCATCGGACATCATTTATTCCTTTTGTAATAGAGTCTATCAATATTTCACTTGGTGCAATATGAGATCTTATATCTTATTTTTAATGCTTTTCTTCTATGTTTCCTGACACTTTTTGGAGTCTCTAGAAGGTCCACAATACCAAGGAAAATTAGGATTATTGTATTAAAAAAACCATAAGAGTAATAAAGAGTTAATTGTAGCTTTTATTTGTTTTTGCCTCTCAAACAGCCTAAATTGGTTCTTGTATCTGGAAACAGTTATTAATAGGGTTTTATAGGAATCAAAAGCTAAGGTTCTAAGGGGCACAGAGCAGCCCACTTATGAGTTTATACAGCAACAAAGCTTGAAAAAAAACACCAAGGTGGGTGCTGAGGACAGTGAGGACAGCAGATCTTGCTCACCTGTACCTTCCAGGAGAGTACAGAGAGATTTAGGGAGCTGTGGTTTGAGATGGCCACACTTGGGGCTCCAGAGGGAAAGGAGAGAGTGTAGAGGTGGTAGAGGATGGCCATTGCTTGAGAGCCCAGAAGTAGCCAAGCTGAAGCTATGGGTGGCCTTCTCTCTTTATGCATTACCCAGGCAAGATGCCTGTGTCAACAGAAGTATCCTCTGTGTTACCAGAGGTCCCACCTGTACCAGGAGGGGGACTATCCTGCACAGCTGCCTGGAGCTCTGCCCTCAGTCTCGTCTGTAGACTAAGACTTTCCAGAGAGCCCATCAAACTATCCCACTTGAAAGCCACCCTAGACACATGGGGAGGGGGTGTCTTTGCATCTCAGAGAGTCTAGTGACAGGGGGAGCAGACAATATGTGGGTGGGGCTGGGAGTAGGGAAGTTCACTCCATGTGCACAGGCAGACTTCCCCAGGAGGAAGATGATGTCCAGCAGAGTTTTAACCATGCCTTTTGTCGCAGATAAGCCCAACTGACATCTCACTTGTAATGCAGAAACCTCCTATAATGTACTTCTCGGGGGACCCTGGCCTTGACAGAATAAAATGTGAAAAGCAGTTTGCATAACGTAGGTTTCCAAAAGGGAAATCAGCACACACGTTTGGCCAGCGACTGTCCTGTCATCACAGCAGAACAGGGAGCAGCGAGGCGGCCCACAGCCCGGATGCCCATGTTTAACCCTTACCGGAATAAGCACTTCATACTGTACAAGTATCCCTCCCCTCCCTAGCCTCCTGTAGACTGAGAGCCCACCTACCATATTCTGGAAGCAACAGACAGCATGCCAGACGTGGCTTAAAATTGAACTTGGTTTTATGACACATCATCCCCTCTCCAAAAGGAACCTGCAGTCCTACTAGCCCTGCTAGTGGGAAGCTGCTACAGAGCTTTTCTTTTTTTTTCCCCAAGGAAAAGGGGAGAGATACCTTTTGTATTTCACCCTAATACTCAGCAGGTTAGGAGGGGGGGTTATTGTCTAGTCACTGGCTGGCTCTTCCGCTCTATTTCTGCAAGGGCCACAGTCCTTGGCTCTCGATAGACACTCTGAAACACTGAATGGCCCAGCCTGGAAGGGTGGGGTCCCCAGCAGGCAGGGAAGAATGTGGAGTGGCCCGGGAACCACCCTCTGCAGTCTGCTCATTGCTTGGGTCTGTGGTAAAAAGCCGGCAGCTGCTGCAACAGAGAAGACAACACAGCTGTAGGGAGGAGTGGCACGCACCTGTCAGTCCCTCTACTGTCTTCTTTTCTACTGTCCTTTCCCCCTCCTGAGGATGTTTTCCCTTTTATTTTTATCTCCTGTTTCATTTCAGTGACCCATGGGCTTCCGGAGTTCATTTTGCCCTGATCCTTGACCTAATGCTTATTGTCCACAAACACTGCTTTTTGGAAGGGGAGCTGGATCCTGGCTTGCAGCTCATGTTGACTTGATCTGTGATTATCCTCCACCAGAGGATCTGCAGTGATCCGTGGTCAATCTAGCTCCCATTCTGCCATTCATGAAAGGTTTTACCTCAGGGGCCTGGAGCACAGTGCTGGTCTCCTCTGTGCTCTGTGCTCACAGGCTGATAAGTCCCTGGACTCAACATGTTAGGAGTGTGTGAAGTGAAGATTCACCTCTGGGGTGCACAGCATGAGCTCTCCTGTCAGTCTGAAAAGCAGGCGCTATATTTTACAATAGGCACTTGGGCTTCATTGCAGCCTTGTATGGGAGTGGGTTGCTGGAATACAGATGTGTGGGAGTTTCCACCAATCCCCAGGGTGCTGAAGGCCAAGTCCCTGGGAGAGAGCTGGGCTCTTCCCTGCTCTACCTCCTCCTGACTGTCTGCATGGCAGCCTTTGCCAGTCTGGAAGAATATTTCAGTCCCTTTCATCTCGGCTGCCTTTATAACATGGAGGGAAGGGATCGTAATTGCTGAATGAACCATCACTCAAAATGTTGTGAACAGTGATTTTCCTCCCTTCAGCCCTCACCTCTTCTTCCACATCAGATTAACTAACCACTAATATGATGAGTGGAATAGTTTATTGCCTCATGACTTCTCTACTTAGGAAATAAATAAAAGGCATCTCCTGCTGGGTTTTGCAGGAAATGTATTGTTGGTACTAAAAGGATTTTATGTTACACTACAAAACCCCTTGGGTCTAAAAAATATGTCTTTCTTTATAAAATATAATTGTATAAGTAGACCATAATCATTATGCATGAATTGATTTCTTATAAATTCAGAAAAATTTACATATAAGTACAGTTCTATGGGAATAGAGATTAATAAAAATTGTAGATAAAATTAATTCATTTGATGATATGGAAGTAAGTGGCTGTTCAACTGACTTATGGTAGCTCCAAATTAAGAGTAATTTTTTTTTTAATCCAGAAAATCAGTTCCAGGGGCAACTATTTGTCTCTGTCTCTCTTTCTCTCTGCCCACCCCCCCTCACTTTCCTTCTCTCTCTCTTCTTTCTCTTCTTCTGCTAAATTTGTCCTTTCACATGCACAAGACCTTAGGTTAAACAGATTGATCGTTTCTAAATGTGAGGCTTTGGAAACATTAGAATATGGAATCTCTTTATTTCCACATATTTGCATCTATTACAAACCCACTAATGTCCTCAGATTATTTTGTAGTTGGGTGGAGAATCCTTCTATAGTCAAAAATTGTACAGGGTTGAAGTTTCTGGTTGGCAAATTCATTGGAACAAAGCATCAAACCCACAGCGTTTTTAATCACCATCCACTGCAGCTGGAATGCTTTCTCTCCATAGCTCTAGCTGGATGAAATAATTGGGTCATTTCAATGGCTTTGGTTAAAACTAACAAATTGTAATATAATCTAATATGTCTGATTTGCTTAGAACTGACAACAATCTAGTACATGGGAGATCTTTTGGATATTGCTGAAGGATATCTGGGAAATCCTTGTAGGAAAAGAATTTAACTGGGTCAACACACTCTTTTGTGTGCAGTCACAAAACTGATCATTGCTGTTTGTCAAAAGTGTGCACAGCAAATCTAAAATGTATCTTATGGCCAGATATGGAAGAGAGGTTTAATCATGACACATCAATGCAGACCAGAGGGGTCTAGAAAAGCTGGGGTGGGACAGATATTGGGGATATTGTACATACTGGCAGAGTCCATAGAGGAGGAAAAGAAGACTGAGACTCCTGTACTGACAGCGAAGAACCGAATCACAGGAAACGGGTGAAGTCAGAAGGCCCCACCAGAGGTGAAGGTGCTCGCAGAGGTGCACAGGTGGAGGGTGCAATGGGGAACCTCCTGGAGGCAGTGGTTAGAGGTCAGCTCATCAGGGACCTGAAACCAGCCCCTAGGAGACCAAATATCTTGGGGAGAGGTGGTAGTTTAGAAGGGGTGGGGAGTAGAGGGAGGAGAATGTAAGACAGAAATACATTTAATCTATATATAGAAAAGCCAAAGTGACTGGCTGATCAGCCATTCATTTGACCATCTGACCAGAAGCTATGATGCACACTGACCACCAGGGGCAGATGCTCAATGCAGGAGCTGCCAAGCTGCAGTGACTTGGCAGCTGCAGTTCTTGGGGTGACACACCTGGAACCAGACAGGAGGGAACCCAATTCTGGGGTGTGTTAGCTGAGAATCGCCCTCTCACAATCCAGGATCCATCAGGGGATGTCAGAGAGCTGTTTTGGCCTGATCATCACAGGCCAGGCGAAGGGATCCCAGTGGTCATGTGTATGAATCAATGTACCAGGGCCTCTAGTGAGAAAATAAAATAGTTAATGTTTTAAGACAAGGGTTCAGGCATAGGCAAATCAGCAAGAATTGAGCTTTCAGATAATTGCAATTTATAATAATGATTATGATAACTAATATTTATTACCCATGTGTGCCAAGCTCTGAAAATATTAAGTTAACCACATTGCATGAACTGCATCATCTAATTTTGATAGTAATCCCATGAAGGTGATTCTCTTACTTTTATCATTAAACATATGAGGAAACTGAGGCACAAAGAAGTAATTGATTAATAAGTGATGAAACCGAGATTCAAATTTAGATCTCTTTGACTAGAACCACCAGCTACTTCACCATACCAATTTTCCAAATGCTTCAGATCTTGAAACAAGGTCGAAGCTCTGTTCCTAGGATTGTTATTTTTCTTTCTACAACTTGGATCTGATGCTGTTATTTATTAAACAAAGTGCTTATCATAGACATGCAAGGCATTGAGCTAAGTGGTGGACCTATAGAGATAATTTTGACAGAATCCCTCAAGGAGTATTGTGCTAGACAAATACATAACTCACAGCACAATGTGGTAAGGGTTATAGAACCAGATATTAAGTGCTGATGGGAAGCTAAGGATGAAGGGAACCAGAGAAAGCTTGAAGAGGTGATATTTGAGGAGCCCTGAGGGAACAATAACAACTCCCTGAGTGGACAAGGCAAGGAGTCACCAGCAGCCTGGCATAAGTTGAGTGGTAGGAAATGAACCACAGTATAGGCCATAAATAAAAGGCCTTCCACTCCTGAGAAAGGAGGTTAAGGTCCATTGAGTTTGAAACTAGAGCTCCTAAAATTTCCTTGTACTGTGATCAGGACTGATCTCAGGGATGATTCTGCAGGACAGTGCTAGAAATAAGAGCTTGGGATTAAAGAGAGAGCCTGAGATAAGCAACTAGCATATTCTAATAAGATCCAAATAAACGGGGTGCAAGCCGAAGAATTTGTCCTGCAAGGTCATAACTGCCTTTTGAAATAAACAGATAGATAAACCATCCATCCGCCTTTTGTCCCGCAACACCCTTAGCCCATTAGTCTGAGTTTCTAATGAAAACTGTCTCAGTACTCATGAAGATTTCCAATTTCCTTTCACTCTGCACGAAGCTGATTAAATTAAGCACTATTGACACCAGGCTCTCAAAATAGAAACTCATTTAAAGGGATCAGCAGTCAGAATAACACATAATGTCACCTTTCTGCCACCTTCCCTTGGTTCTAGAGATAGACTATTTTTCATGGGTGAAGCTCTGTAGACTTGAAAGTTTCCCTGGTGAACCTAACTCTACACCATCTTGTAGTTACTTGTGGAAGAGAATCAGAACAAGACTGACTGCTTTAACTTTAAATTCTGGATAAAGACCTTAAATGGGCACTTGACAATGGCAAGGAATCCCACTGCACATTTACCTGTTTTTTTAAGGGTATTTTATGTGTACAATTCTATAATACATCATCTTTATAGAATTGTATATCTGAAACATACATAATTTTATTAACCAATGTCAACCTAATAAATTCAATAAAAATGTTTAAAAAGATTATTTCTTTATTGCTCTCTTCTCAGAAAAGAATGTCATCTTATTATCATTAAACAAATAGAAGCCCTCAGAGTGGACCAACTAATCTTCCTGCTAATCTGCTCATATCTGTGCCCATCAGGGGTCAATTCCTGCCCTTGTGCTCTGTGTTCCATGTTCTTTTACCTCCTTAAGGATTTCACCTCTCACATGACCTCCTCTCTCATCTATACCATCAGTTTCTTCTTTACCTGATCAGACCATTAATGTACAAGCATACTCTAATGTCCTCTACCTTTAAAAAATATCTTATATTTCTCAATTCCACTTTTCCCTCCAAATATGGCAGCATTTCTGAGCCATATTTTACACAAAGACTTCTGGAACAAGTTGTCTAAATCTGGAATCTTCATTTTCTCACCTCTTATTTCTTCTTGGCTTTTTCTTATTGTCACTCCACTAAAACTGCTCTTCGGTCTGTTCTGTACCTGTATGGTGAAGCTAAAAGGACTTGGAGAAAAACACACAACCACGCTGACTGACTTCACTTTAAATTTGTAGTTACTGACAATAGTGGGTCATTAATGCTGCCCCAGCGTTAGACTACATTCCTCTAGATTACCCACAACTCCCAGTCTCAAGTATTTTATCATTTTTCTCCTCTCCTTGGACCTTCAACACCTTCTCATTCTCATTCTGGTAGATGATCCTGCTTCCTACTTTACTTTCCAGCTTTTCAGAAAATTGTTAGTCCGAAGGCAGCTTCTACATTACACATAGCAGCATCGACCCATTATGTGGATCTGTGTCCCAACTCTGTCCTGTTAACTCTGAGCTCCATGACACTAAGGTCCACCTCTCCACTTGTTCTATAGATCCCACCTCCCTCACCTTTTCATTGTCTCAGCAATTCTGCCCTATCCTCTTGTAACATCAATATTTTCCTCTCTACTTGATTATCCCCAGCAGCCTACAAATATGCATCACTTTTTCTGTAAAACACAATGGCAACACAGCAACAACTAAAACTTCTCTTGGCCCAATTTCTCCAGTTATTACTTCTTTCCCTTCTCCTTTTATAGCAATGTTATTGGTGGGAGTAGGCTGCACTTGACGTCTCTTGTTTCACTTGTCCCATTCCCTATAGGATCCACTGCAGTCAGACTCACTCCAGGCTCCTTGAAAACTATTTTTTTAAATATTTTTTATTGATTTTTTACAGAGAAGAAAGGAGAGGGATAGAGAGTTAGAAACATCGATGAGAAGGAGACATCGATTAGCTGCCTCTTGCATGCCCCCTACTGGGGATGTGCCCGCAACCAAGGTGCATGCCCTTGACCCGAATCGAACCTGGGACCTTTCAGTTTACAGACCTACGCTCTATCCACTGAGCCAAACTGGGTTTCGGCATCCTTGAAAACTATTTTTAAGGAGACCAATGTCTCTCTGTTGTTAAATAAAAAGGTCTATGCTCTTGTTTGACCTCTCAATAGTGATTGTTCATGTTCTGCCCCTGGGAACCATTTCTTCACCGGAAGGCAGAATTTCACACTTGTCTAGTTTTCCGCCTACCTCTCTGGCAGCTGCTGTCTGACTCCTTTTGTGATTCTTGTTCATTGCCCTCAACCTCAGACATTGGAGATCAGTGGTCAGTGTAAAACTTGTCCTTTTTCTTTTTTTAATATATTTTTATTGATTTTTTTACAGAGAGGAAGGGAAAAGGATAGAGAGTTAGAAACATCGATGAGAGAGAGATATCAATCAGCTACCTCCTGCATGCCCCCTACTGGGAATGTGCCCGCAACCAAGGTACATGCCCTTGACCGGAATCGAACCTGGGACCATTCAGTCCACAGGCCGACGCTCTATCCACTTAGCCAAACCGGTCTCGGCTGTCCTTTTTCTTTCTACCCTTTCACTCTTGGTGGTCTCACCTAGTCTCATGACCTTAAATTTCATACATGTGCTCCGATGACTTCCAATTTCATATCTTACCTTGGTTTCTTCCTTGAACTCCCAATTCATTTGTGCCTTAATGCCTGTTCAACTTCCCCAGGAAGATATTTAATAAGCACTTCAAGCTGAATACATCCAAAATTGAAATTTTCATTTTCTCCTCCCAAACCTTCTTCTCCTGCAGCCTTTCTCATATCAATTAATGACAACTTCATTCCTCAGTTTTTTTAGACCTTACACCTTGAAGTCATCTTTGACTTCTTTTTCTCTCTCACATCTCACATGCACTTCATCAACAAACCCTGTAATATTTCTAGAGTCCACAGTTAATAATCTGGCCAAGCCATCATTGACTAGGTTATGCAATAGCTTCCAAACTGGTCTCTACTTCTTTGTTTGCTCCCTCCACTTCTGTTCTTACTTTCATATAGTCTACTGTCAACACAGCAGCCAGAGTGACCCACTTAAAACCCAGGTCAGGTCAGGAAAGTCCTCTGCTTAAAACTTTCCAACATCTTTTCAGCTGATTCAGAATAAAAGTCAAAGTTCATGCTATACATACCAGAGTCTACCTATCTGATTCCATTCCTTTCTGCCATCTCTTGATACTTTTCTTCCTTCCTCCACTTTGGCCATTCTGGCCTCCTTGCTATTTTTTTGTTTTGTTTTTCTTTACTCACATGCCAGGCACATGCATTCTCACTTCAGGGCCTTTTAAATGATCTTTTCCTCTGCCCAGAAAAGTTTCCTTAGATATCTGCATGGCTCTCCCCCCTCCATCCCGTGATACCCCCTCCCTCACACACATACCACTTGTCTTACTGAAATGTTTTTCTGTTTAGGTCTTCTCTGACATGCCTTTCTAAAATTGCCTCCCCCACTCTCATCTCCCAATACTTCTTTCTCCTATCTCAGCTTTATCTTTATTCACCTTAGCACTTACCACTATTTTATGTACTGTATATTTTATGTATTTATCTTATGATCTGTTTCTCTCATTGGAAGGTAAGGTCCAAAGGTCAGGGATTTTAAAAATATTTCATTTGCTACCACATTTTCCATAACTAAGGTAGTTCCTGGCTCCAGATGGATATTTGCTCAAGTGTTATCAGGGTAAGTGAGATACAAACAGAGATGATCTAAAACCTTTTAGTTGCTTGGGTATAGGCACTGAATATACAGAGGGTTGGACTTAATCAGGGTTTGATTGAACCCAGCAACCACTTCATCCCCCCAGGTTCCCACTTGCTTTTCAACAAGCCTTTGGAAAAAAATAACATTTTTGTGTCTCAGTTTTTCTAGCTATAAATATGAAATCATAAAGTTTCTGCCCTTATTAAGACTAAAAGTTAATACATAGGAAGTACTTAGAACAATGCCTAGGACAGTAGACAGTGCTCAGCAAATACTGTCATACTCTTGTTGTACTAATGATGATGATCATGGAAGCACTCTCCCTTCTGCTTCCACAGTACCACACGTTTCTGGTTTCCTCTCACTTTGCTGGCTATTCTTCCACTCTCTCCTTCACTGGCTCTTCTCCTTTTCCTGGCATTTTAGGCCCCTGAAGGGTAAAGTAGGTCCCAGAGCTCAGTGCTGGACCTTCTTTCCTCTGCTTCAATCTCCCTCTAAATGATTTCATTCAGTCACCCAGCCTGTGTAACATAACTTACAGTGATTACTTTCAAAGTTGTATCATCCCCATTTATGCTGACTTTCAAATTTGTATCTCTAGCCCAGGCCCCTTTCCTCTCCTTTAAGACCAGTATTTCCCACTGCTCACTTTGTCTTGCCACTTAGGTATCTCACAAAGATATATGTAAAATAGCATGCCTGTGCTGTTTTTTTTTGTTGTTGTTGTTTGTTTGTTTGTTTGTTTAAAGAAGGCCACAATTCTTTGATAGTCCTCCTTCCCCTCCCACTGAGTGCAGGCTGGACTTAGTGACCTTGCTTCTAAGGACTAGAAGTGATGGTGTGTGGCTTCTGAGTGGTAAGACATTGTGGCTTCCTCTCTCCTTTAGATTCATTACTCTGGGAAACCAGCTGCATGTCTTAAAGCAGTGGTCGGCAAACTCATTAGTCAACAGAACCAAATATCAACAGTACAACGATTAAAATTTCTTTTGAGAGCCAAATTTTTTAAACTTAAACTTCTTCTAATGCCACTTCTTCAAAATAGACTCGCCCAGGCTGTAGTATTTTGTGGAAGAGCCACACTCAAGGGGCCAAAGAGCCACATGTGGCTCGCAAGCCGCAGTTTGCTGACCACTGCCTTAAAGGCACTTGGGAAATTCTACGGCAAAGGCCTTGCGGGAGACACTGTGGCCTTCTACTTGTAACCAGTGAGGAATTGAGGCCATGAGAGGGCAAGTGGTTTTCCCCACCCCATTCAAGCTTTCAGATGACTGTAGTCCCAGTTGACATCTTTTTTTTTTTAAATATATTTTATTGATTTTTTACAGAGGGGAAGGGAGAGAGATAGAAAGTCAGAAACATCAATGAGAGAGAGACATCCATCAGCCGCCTCCTGCACACCCCACAGTGGAGATGTGCCAGCAAGCAAGGTACATGCCCCCAACCGAAATCGAACCTGGGACCTTTCAGTCCACAAGCCAACCCTCTACCCACTGAGCCATGCTGGTCTCGGCTCAGTTGACATCTTGCCAGCAATCCCTGAGTTAGAGTCAATAGCTAAGCTGCTTTCTGAATACTTGCCTTACAGAGGCTGTGATAGAATCCATGCTTTGCTGTTTTAAGTTGCTAAGTTTTTATTGTTGTGGTGGTGATTGTTCTTTTTCACAGAGTCAGTTCAATTGTTTGGGGGATTTTATTTTATTTTTATTATTTTTTAACTTTTTTTTCATTGTTTAAAGTATTACATATAGTAGTACATATATCACCTTTTTTTCCCCATTGACCTTCCCCAGCCTCCCTTACCCCCTGTCTCATGCCCTCATCCCACCCCCCAGTGTCTTGTGTCCATTGGTTGTGCTTATAAGTTGCTAAGTTTCATGGTAATTTATGTGTTAACATCTCCAGCTATGATTATGGATTAGTATATTGTTTCTTTCAGTTTTGTTAATTTTTTTGTATCATGTATCTTGAAGTCATACCTTTATCTCTTTCCTTCTAACAGTTTCAAAAGCATGCCTGGTATACCTACCTTAGGGCTTTCCCACTTGTCGGTCCTAGATCACAAGCTCTATTACTGACTTCACATGGCTGGCTTTTTCTTCTTTATCAGGATCAGTTCAATTGTCATCTTCCTAGAGATGCCTTCCCCAGCGGTTGCCTCTACAGTAGACACCCTTACTTCCACAATCATTTTGTATGCCATTATCTTGCCTATATTCTTCATGGAAAAGATCAAGAACTATAATTGCATCATTATCTCAATTGTCTGCTTGTCTTATTGTCTGGTCCCTTCATTAAAATGCAAGCTTCCTAAGAGCAGGGGACCTGTTCATCTTACTTCCCTTCCCATCTCCAGAGTCTGGTAAAGTCCTGCCACAGAAAAGAAGCTTCATATATTATGGTTGATGAGAGAAAGACACAGAAAATGTAGATGAGGTGGAATTCTCTTTTTTTTGGACTGAGTCCTGGAAGCAGGTATGGATCCACCTGGATAGCTTAGCATTGGAGTCTTTGTTCTCTGATACACTTTAAATATATAGAATTTAAAATAATTCTGTGACAATCTTTTAAGTGTAATGTGTTTCTTAAAATGGATACCACATTTTCATTTCACTATATAGAACAAGGCCTAGCAGGGAGGGACATTGACATAACTATAAATTCAACTCAGAGGAATATAAAGAAAAATGAATCCCCACTTAGAGGAAAATCCACTAATGTTATATAATCACTCTTTATTGAACAACCTCTGAAATTATTGCCTAGAAAATCAGATTTTAAACATGTGATCTTTTTTCCTGGGCCCTTATAGAGGTACATGCAGGTGGCCTATATGTATACAGACAGGGGATGCTGGCTCACTACAGGCTGCCAAAATGCACTTATTTTCCAGTAGCAGACAAATATCAGCTTGGCCCACGATCCCAGGCCTTACTCAACAGTAAAAGAAGAGACTAGTCTTTGGTAAATTCTTTGCTCAGACCTAGATCAATGATAGCTGGGGAAAGGTATTTTAAAAAATATTAACCAATGGTCCTTCACTAAAGTATATTGACCTAATGATAAAGAAATAGAAATAGATTCTGAACCCAAATTTGTAGTGCATGAGATTTTTGACAGCCATGAAAAGAAAATCAATTGATATGTGTAAGTAAAAAGAATGATAAAGAATTAATGTTGAATATTGAAAAATAGAAGCCTACCAACCAAGTTTCATTTGGGACTATTTCTTTGTAGTCTTTGGTTTAACAATAATATAAAACTCCTCTCCATAGAGGTAAAAGAAGTTTTCAGCTTCCATTATGTATTATACAAAAGGATGTCCTAGAGCTTCTGATCTTCTCCAAGACACGACCCACCCAAGTCTCCAGGGAAAGGCCTTTTGTCTTAGATTCCAAGCTTTCCCTCTGCAGTTTCCCTCTGACTTCACCTTCAGACAACTCTTTCCTTTCTCTTGGGCCTTCTGTGGGCTCTTCCTTCCTCTCCCTTCCCAGAGCCCCCTGTCCAGTCAGATTAGTTATAAACATATGCATCCTGAAGTATTATTGATTAATTATACTTATTGTGTTGTTTTTAGATATTTTGCATTTTATCAGAGAATAAATCAAATTTGTGGTTGACATCATTGAAATAAACTTTTCAACTGGTGAAATTTTATCCATCAGCCTTCTCATGGGTAAGTGTTTCTTTGGGTGGGGTGGGAGAGTCTCCCAGAAAGTATGGCATTTAGGAAGTACAGTGGCTTTGGAGCAAGTGGGCTGGGATTGATATTCTCATTCTGCCAGCTGAGTGTACCCATGGATATTACTGAAGTTCACTGAGTACCGGCTTCTTCATATGTAAAAAAAAAAATGTGTATTTCACAAGGATGCTGATAAGATCAGGAGACCTTCTAGCACAGATTCTGACACACAGTTAGTATTGGGAAGATGCTAGTCTCTCTCCTCCACTTTTTCTTATACCATCAGACTTGGATCCATAGCATTTCTTAGGACTCCTGCCAAGTCTTCCATAATCACATAGAGATCCCTAGGGAGAAGCTGAATTGAAACTAGACTGACTTTTGCAGTAGGCAAAGTCTGGGTGAACTACTGGAGTGGTGGTAACTTATTTTGAGAGGCAAAGATGATCCTATCAGCAACTATCCGCAATTGAGAATAAAAGATAGAGTGGCGAAAGGTCTTATTGGGTGCCTAAGACAGAGTGATAGGTAACTAGATAGAAAACTAGGTATCTTATCAAATACATTAATTGAAAATCTTATGTGTGCCAGGCACTGGGCAAGCAAAGAAGAATAAAATATACTTTTCAAGAAGCCATGGGAAAGTACTGTAACTGAAGGGCAACTATGGAAGATAGAAGTGTGGGGGAGCAGCAAACTTTTCTCTCAGGGTTCTTGTGGCTGGCTTAATAATAAAATAGACATGAGATAGACTAGCAAGAGAGAATAAATTTAATTCATACATATGGATGGGAACCCCACACACATGAGAGAATCAGAGACCCCACATGCAGGAAGGTTCAGAGCTCGAAAAGGAACTTGAATGTATAAGACACCCTAAGCTAGAGATGAGTAAGGTGCCTTGGGAGCTTCAAAAGGTCATTGCAAGGTGATAAGCACAGCAGATATTTAGTGAAAGAAGTTTGTCTTGTGACATAGGTGGGTCAAAAAAAAAAAAGATTATTGCTGATTATCTCTTATTATTGGCAGGGCTCCTATTTCAAATTCTTCTGTGTAATTAAAAAGAAGTTTCTCTTGAGCCTGTAGCTAAAACTGCCCTTAGCTCAAAATAATATTCATACTATAAAAGCACATCTTGGGGTAAGTAGCTCCAAACCCCCAAAGTTGTACCTTAGAATTGAATATTCCAGATAATTAAATGATATTACAATGGGATGTTTCACTATTTATTGCTGTGTAGCAAACTACTTAGTAGTATAAAACAATATATATGATTATGCTTATTGATTCAGTGGGTCAAGAATTTAGAAAGGGCACAACAGGGAAGGTTTGTCTGAGTCTCATGCTGTCTGGGGGCCTCAGCTGGAATGGTGGGGTGTTCAGATAGCTGGGGTCAGAATCATCATCTTCATTATGTTTGGTCCCTGGACTGAGCTCAGCTGGGATCACAGCAGCTACATGTGACCTCTTAAAGTGACTTGAGCTTTTCACAACATGGGTCTCAAGAAGAAACAAACTGAGAGTTAGCATTCCAAAAGAATCAGACAGAAGCTGCATGGTGTTTTATGACGTGCACCAAAGGATAATATGGTGTAGTCCATTACAAAAAAGACAGACTCTTTAGTGTGGCCAGCCTTCCGTATATAGTGGGTGAAGTGTTGGAACAAGGGTCTAGAGGAGGTTATTAGGCTAGACCAAAAGTGACTTTACATGCTTTACTGAGGAGTTTGCATATTCTTTGTACATAATAGATAGTCATTTGACAATTTTGAATGTAAGAGTATTTTATAAATAGTATGAAGGCAGCAAGAAGGAAGGTTACTTGAAAGAGGTGAGATTGGATGAAGAAAAACCACTTAAGGTACCATTGCAATAGTTAAATAAAGGAGAAAGACCTTAACTGAGGCATGGGAGTAAGAATTAATAGGTACAGCTTCAAGAATTATCAGGAGGTAAAACTAATAAGATATACATAATGACTCCTGAAATGTGGTGTCAGGGAGAGGGAGGAACTATGATGATCTCCCAGGTTTCTGTTTTAGGTGCTAGAGTAGACAGTAGTGCTATTTGAAGAAAGTGAGAATATAAAAAAATGGAAGTTTTGTGGGGGAGATGAGTTCAATTTGAGATGCTTTAAGTTTGATGCACTTACTGGAAGATGTTCAGTAGATAGATTTATAAATCTGGGGCTCAAGAAAGGCCTGGGTTGGAAAAACAAAATTGATGAGAGTAATCAGTCTATGGGTAGTGGTTGATAGCATAAGATTCAATTAAACTGTCTAGGAGAATAGAGAAGAGGAACTAGACAGAGCCTCCATTTTGGAATCAAAGATGAATATGGTCTCAGAAACAAGTGAGAGCAGATTTTTTATGCTCAAGGTTGATGGTAAGTGAAGAGACAAGATGAAGTGATACAAAGCTCATAATTTTCTTAATCTATTATGATCCTGGGAGCCAGAACCAGGGACAAATCTGCAAGTGATAGTCAACTGATAAGCTTTTGAGGAACAATCTTTTCTACTTACATTATTTCTTTGCATCTTGGATTAGTCAATGCAATTAGGATAGGAAGTGCCATAAACCCAACTCAAATGAACTAAAGGGAAAAGAAAAAAGTAGTAGAATAATGTTGGTATCTCTCATAAATAAAAAATTACAGGAACCACTGGCATTTAGCAGAGAGAACTGAAACTATGAGTCAAGCATGGCTGGGATCCTTTCTCAACTGCTTCTCGGTGCTAACTTAATTCTCCTTTCATAGACCACTTCCTCACAAACAGCACTCAAGTGTTAGATCTGGTAGTTCTCACTACTACAGAGTGCCCATATTAAAAATATCCCAAGGACAGCTTCTGATTGGGTCTAGTGCCCTTGTAGAATGAATTAAGAGGGACTGATAATCACATTTCTGGAATGAAAAATGTGGGGAGGAGTACTTTCCAGGAGTGAAGGAGGGGCTGGTTGACAAGCCAATTTGATTCCCAGTCCACAAAGTCAACCACAAAGAAGATTTATTGCTCTCAGAAGGCCTGGGCTTTTCACTGCTCTAGAGGCTTATTAATAGGGTGACCAGATGACCTAATCTGTCTGGACAGTTCATTTTTACACCTGTTGTCTTGATGCAGTTATTAATAGCACCCTTTCACTTTTCAAATGTCCCGATTTGGAAGATAGATTATATGGTCATTTTATATATATTAGTGAACTTGCCAAAGTACTGGAGGAAGCAGAGTCTAAAGTGTGGTTAAAATGACAGATATTAACTTCCTTTAGGGTAGGTGATTCCTTATGGAGCACCTCAGTATCCAGCACCTAGCTGGCACTCAGTAAACATTGAATAAAGGCTCAAATACTATAGAACAATTTTCTACAAAGTATTTATAAAGTCACACATGACACATATTTTCATTTCTATGTGGTATCCTACCTAATAAAAGAGTAATATGCAAATTGACTATCACTCCAACACAAAAATGGCTGCCCCCATGTGGTCAAAGATGGTTGCCCTTTTGCGGACACAAGATGACTGCCACAAGATGACCAGAAAGGGAGGGCAGTTGGGAGGGACCAGGCCTACAAGGGAGGCAGTTGAGGACTATCAAGTCTGCAGGGGAGGGCAGTTAGGGGTGACCAGGCTGATAGAGGAGGGAAGTTGGGGGCAACCAGGCCTGCAGGGAAGGGCAGTTGGGGGGAAGGGTCCCAGGCCTGCAGGGAAGGGCAGTTAGGGGCAATCAGGCTGACAGGGGAGCAGTTAGGCATCAATCAGGCTGTCAGGGGAGTGGTTAGGGGGTGATCAGGCTGGCAGGCAGATGAACAGTTGGGAGCCAGCAGTCCTGTATTGTGAGAGGGATGTCTGACTGCTTAAGGGGTCCCAGATTGGAGAGGGTGCAGGCTGGACTGAGGGACCCCTCCTCTCATACATGAATTTCATGCACCAGGCCTCTAGTCATATATAACAGAGTATATTAGACTAACAGTATCATAGAACTTCAGGCCTAAGGAAACTGAAAGACTGTTTAGTCCAACTCTCTTCCATTGAGATGATAGCTCTGTGAATACAGCACTTGTATCTGTCTAGCTTAGTAAAGGCTGGGATCCCAGGAGCTGGCAAGTAGTAGGCATTCAATAAACATTTGATTCTCTGTTTCAAATGCTTGCTTTCCTTCAACCACATTTTCATCATAAGGATATCTCATAGTGCTTGAGTGATGCTGATATTGGGAGACTCGTTGAGCTGGATAAAGCAGTCCTCCAGTCCCCAAGCCACTTCCCAATTAGAAAGTTCTTGCTTTGCAGTGAGCTGAAATCTGACTCCCTGAATTTTCATCTATGACCAAGGTTCATTGCTCCTGCATCCAGCTTTTCTTCACAATACCATCGCCAGGCTAAACCTTCTTTCTCTGGTTAAACCACTCAGTTCCCATTGCACATCTGAAACGATTTCTAGCTCCTTTGCCACTCTGATTGCTTTCTTCTGGACACATTCAGTTTGTCCAAAGACCCCTAAGGTAGAATTCAAGAATGTGTTTGACCATGTTTCTGGCTTTTTAAAAAGTGATTATCTCACTTCCCTCCTTTAAGAAAATTATGTTTCTATTAATACCAAGCTAAGACTGTTCAGACTTTTTGGGCATGTCACACACTACTCTCACATGTAGCATCTCATTATTTTTAATTGGATGCAGCCTCAGGATTTGAAGTTTGAATAGCAAGAGAAGCAGTTTTTTAACACATGTTTCTGCCTAGTTGAGTCTCCTCTATCATTCCTTAGGCAACTGATTTATTAGATTGTGTTACTGCCTTGCATTTATCCATGTTAAATGTCACAGTGTTAGAATCAACATGTCTTATAAGACTTTGAAACATTTTGGGATGATAACATTGATACCCAGGATTTTCTGTGACTCTCATCTTGTTCTTGTGCTCATATCTAATGCATGGAGAACCCTTGAAAGAAAGTGCAGTCACTAGACATGAGCTTAGGTTCCTGAAAGAATGCTTTCACAGATCTAGTAACCTGGTAGGCAACCAAGGAGTTACAAGAACACATATCCCATCAGAAAAAAAGAGTTTTGAGAAAAATTGAGATTTCCACAGTGAATGAACTGCCTTCTAAGGTATTTCCTGGTTGCTGGTAGGGTTAGACAGGATAACCATCTGTCCAGGATGTTTTACTAGGAATTTTTGCATTGGGTGGGACTTCAGACTAGACTATCTCTAAAGATATCTCCAGCAAATAGATTCCAAGGATAGTACACATTTACTATTAATATCTTGCGTTGGATTTTTTTCTCATTCCATAGCTGAAGGACATTTTTATTCACTAAAAGATAGAACAATAAAAAATGAACCAGTTGTAATAATAAAATCATCCATGATATAGTATTTGGGGGATATATTTCTGGATAACTTAAAATACTCTATGTTTCAAATGTGTTTCTTTTAAAGTAGAGATTCAATTTTATCAAATAAGAAAAAGTAATGGAATTTATTGCTGAATACACATTATTAATAATCACTATCATGGGTGTGTTTTCAGTGAGTCGATGGGAGTTTATTTACTCGTAAGTGCACAAACTATCATGCTTCTTATAGGATTTACTCATCTAGCTCTATGCCTACTCACCACTTCATCTATCTATTCACCTTGATAAATTAGGACACTCTTATATATTGGACTAAAGAACATAACCTTCTCAGTATTAATTTTATAACTAGACTGAAAAATTGCAACCCCAAACCTATGTCAGTAGCCTGAAGTCTAAGAAGCTGCTTTGAGGCTAGGAGGAAAAGGGAACTCACAGTGTCAAAGTCCCACTAAGGAAAGTGCCAAATTCTAGCCTGTTACTTATTATGTGCTCTGATGTAGAACTCAGAACTTCTCCAGATGAGGCTGCAGTTGATTAAATATAACTAGTAGATTAGTCGGGTGGTCCAGCTGTCTTTGAGACATACGAATGGATTCCTATGTTATCTCTTGTAGAAAGGCATTCAGGCAATCTCAGACAGGTGATAAATGAAGCGAGAATAATATTTGAATCGAGAACAAGCATAAATAGCTCTTTTTCAAATTCTACCATTGGAGACATTAGAACAAAACAAACACACACACACACACACACACACACACACACACACACACATATATTTCTTATTAAAAAAAATAGTGTTTTCCAGGGAAAGCCAATTAGCTAAAACATAAAAGATGACAGACCATTTTGGATTAAATAAACCCTCATAATGTGATTTTTTTTCTAATTGTATAGTTCTATTTTACACAAACAATTTGACACATCTCCAACACAAATCTGAACCCTGGATTATGCTTTTTTTCCATTTTCCCTGGTGCAGTGTTACTATCTTGCTCAGGTTGGACATGGAGCAATGGAGTCAGTCATTGGAACACTCCTATTTTTATAGAAACTTTTGATGATTTTGGACTGCTTTTTATTGGGAGGTTTGGGAGAGAATAATCTTAGTAGAATTCTGGGACTTCTCTGTGAAAAGTTTTCTTTTTATTTATTTAATACCTGTGTACGAGGATGCCCAAGGATTTATTAACATTTCATTTTTTATAGGAAATATTTTATTTCATGCTAGGCCATGAAAATCCAAAGATTTATCCAAAATAATTTGTAGTTTGCTCTCC
This sequence comes from Lasiurus cinereus, assembly GCA_011751065.1. Lineage (NCBI taxonomy): Eukaryota > Metazoa > Chordata > Mammalia > Chiroptera > Vespertilionidae > Lasiurus > Lasiurus cinereus. Next base: position 10,651,182 of record JAAGEH010000304.1, read on the forward strand.
ATTTGTTAACATTTTTGCTTGCTTGAAGCCACAGAAAATTAGTAGCCTCAAGCTCTCAGAAGAGAAATTTATTTTCCTTACTGGCAGCCAAAAATATTTCATAGCCTGCAAAACAATCTCTTCTTTGGTGATAGTCCATATTCTAATTGTGCTTATGAGGCTTTTAGGTTGTGGTTGGAACTAAAGGACAATGAATATTATGTGTTTGATACATTACTAGCCATGCAAACCAGCAGTGACCAGTGATACTGATTTCTTTCTGTGTCCTGACACCCAATAATATCTTTGTATAACATAATTCTCTAACAGTGATGTACTACCATACAATGGCATCCAGGGTTCATTTCTAGCACTTGTCTTATTCCATGGTAAGAAAGTAAAGATATTTAATGGGGTGGGATGCAATATTTTATAACCTGATTTTCATTCAAATGCACATCAGGGCTATGCCAGGTCTATGGGTTGGTGGGTGGGGGCATTCCATTGAACAATACCTAAATTGAGTTTGAGGAATGAGGATAAATATGTCTATAGTCTTTGCTCTGGAAAGGAGGAATTGGTAGATAGAGAGTAGAGATGACTTAACCTTGGCAGTGTCTTCTATTCAGAGCATGACTAATTTGGAAGTAACAGGCTGGAGGATTTTAACCTTATATATTTTCTTAAAGAAAGTCTTCTTTCTGAAATAGAAAATATTAATTTGTGGATATAAGCTTCCAACGTGTATGAGCCTTGAATGTTTAACTAGTTGTAAAGGGTGACTTTTATACCTAGTTTAAAATCAACAAACTTGCAAAAAACAAAGGGAAAAAAAGCAAAAATAAAAAACACAGGCAATCTTGGTCATGTTATACCTAGTTCTCTAACTAAAATTTTTGCAGACATTTTGAATGAGGAATTGCTCTTCTGCAGATGAGAATTTGCTCTAGCACAGCCTAATTTAGCCCCCACAGCTCATCTACAACCCCTATCTGCTTTTGTGAGATTAGGCTACCTCCCATGTGTAGCCCCAAATCTGCCCCTCTCTAGCATATCACCCACTACTCTCCTTCCCTTTGTCCTCACCCCTGCTTTGGTATCATGTGGACATTGTTCAACCACAGGGCTCTGGATTCCAGAGGATTTGTTCACACTTCCAATGTAACGTTTACAACATTACAGTGGGTCTCTACTAGTTTTTGAGCTTACACTATTGTTAGCTCAAATAGTTTGAGCTCTCATCTGTAATGCATGTATGCTTATTTATAAATGATGTAAACACACTCAAACATAACACATTTTTATACATATAAAACATATGCAAATTAAAATGATAAAATTAAGAATAAATATAATTAGAAAAAAAATTTAGTTTCTTCTGTACCCCAGCAGATCATCTTACACATTCCAGAATCCACAGGGTTTATATCTCACATTGGAAAACACTGCATTATAACACTGGTATTTGTAATTATAGCCTTGAACTAGACTGTGCTCTCTCTAAAGTTACAGTGTGTGGTGAATCCAGATTTACATCCATGAAAGTTAGCAGAGCACTTTGGACATAAACATGACTTTAATGATTTCTTATTTTAAATGCACCAACAAATTTCCACTTTTGCATCTTTTCTTTCATTAGTGCTCACTCAAAAATGTTTCTCCTTCTTTTTCTTTTTACCTGATCAGTCTACCTATCACTCAACAACAAGTCCAAGTTTCTTATCACCATGAATTTTCCTGTCATTCTATATATCATGACATCTATCTTCTTTCACATATAGAAATTATTGACTTTGCTAATCACTTGGCAAATTTCATTCATTGTCTGGTAATATCCCTCAGATGACATATTTTCATACATGTATGTTTCCAGATAGATTGCAAGCTCTTCTTCAGATCTTTGCCTCTAACGTAATACCTTTCTATTGCTATATTTATGTAGAAATCATTCCATAAGTATTTATTGAACAGATGACAAAGTTATCAATTCATGCAACTACACTTTTGACTCAAAAGTGTGTTCAGCATTTTGTTTTCTTGTAGACATTTTAAAGCAGTGATTCCTCCTCCAGAGCTTTCCAATTGGCTCATACTTTCACAAGAACAAATTCGCAAAACCCCTTGGCTATGAATTTTGAAAAAAAACTAGAACACACAATATGTCTCTCAAGCATGTGCATAAAATCATGGCATGTAGTTACAGGATTAGTGGGCATTAGGGTCCTCAAAACACAATCATGCATATTTTAAACCCTCCTGACTGATCAAATCATTGCTTTGGAACCTGACCAAAGAGTCAGTGTACCTGGTTTGTTTTAAAACAATTGCTCATGCCTTTCAACATTGTTATGTTCTGTTTAAGATCTAAATTCTTAAGCTCTGAGAACTCCCTTCATTCAGAAGATTCTGATGTTTTCTTTGGGCAGTTTCTTGGATTTTAGCTCTCAACATATGTGATCTATAGATTAGGAATTCAAGAGCTTTAGATATTGGCCGCCAAACCAAAGGAGGCAAAGTTCACATAAATAAGACTTCAGCAAAAATCTTCAATAAAAATGATCCCTGTCTGATTACATGGCCATGATAATGAATTCTGGATTTAACTCAACTACACTTTACACAACCCTGGTTCATTCCCAGTTAGAGAAAGAAGGAAAGCATTTTCCAGCTTATCAAAAATATTTCAGTTGCCTAGAGCCCAGAAATGATTACCTTCATGTCATACAATTGCACAATTTCTTTGCATCTAAAACCTGGTAGCATTTTTTGTTTTATCTAGATAAATCTTAATAAATGTGTATTGGATGATTCAGAATACAAAATAAATGTGTTTATTGGTGAGGGAGTGAAATTTATGTTCTACTAAATATCCCCTTTCCCCCTCTCATTATATATATTGGCAAAGCTTATTAATATATCCCATCTGTTTCTAAAAACATTTAAAGATTTATTCTTTTATTTTATCCTCACAATAACACTGAAAGATAGTTGAGGCACATCTTATTCTTTAGTAGACAGATGACAACACTGGGCTGAGAAAGACTTGCAGATTTTTTGTCTTCACTTTCAACACTTTCTCTAAAAGTGTATATGTTGGGATAGTGAAAGGGAAGAAGAAAATAGATGAGTGAGATGTGCTAATGGCTCTTAGAGGTACACATACATTAAAATGATTTCTCAGTCTTGGTGTTATTGACACTCTGTTGTAGGAATCTATCCTCTGCATTTTAGGGTGTTTAGCATCATCCCTGGTCTCTTCCCTCTTAGTGGAGTAACATCTTCCCTTTTTCCAGTCATGACATTTAAAAAAGTCTCCAGATTAGTCCCCATGTGGAACAAAAAGGCCCATCACTGAGAACTTCTGAGCTAAAGGGAGAGAGACATGGCTTAGAATTGTATAGTAAACATAAAAGAAACCAGAACCTGTTCTCATAATTTGGTTACTCATTTTGTTTACCAATATTTATTGTGTGTGTGTTATTATAAGGCACTAAGGGAGGTGCCAAGATAATCAGGACCTGACCCAGGTCTCATGGACAATTGAGATGGGTTTCTTGAATGTCTACTATGTGGAAGGCTCTGGGCTAGTTATGTTCCATATTGTGGTGAGACCCAAATGGGGATAAGATAAAGCTATAATGATATCTCCAGAAGTAGGAGAAAGCTTAATGCATATGGGAGTAGGAGAGTGCTGTGGAGAAGGAATTCTAGACCAGAGGAGCAAAGACAGGGGTTCCCCAGATTCAGTCCTTTGGATTTTCTCAAATTCACTACATATTTATATCAACAATTCTACTTATTCTATTTATTTTCATTTTGGGTGACCTTAAATCTATCTGTTGTTCAACATCATGATTTTTCTTCTCTTTTGGCCATGAAATTTATTTTTGTGCCTTTCTCTTAATTTTTTCCTTATTACAAAAGCACACAAAAAATCAGAAAGTATAGATAATCAAATGAAAATTATAAAATACACACCATCCAGAGGCAACCCATCTTTATTTAGGGTTTACCAGCATCATGAAACTGCTTTTTAAGCCGTTATTTTTCAGGTAGCAATATATTGTAAACATTTTCCTCTTTCAATACATTGACATCTGCAGCAGGTTTTAATGATGGCTTAGTATTTGTGCTATATAGGTCTATCATAATTTATTAACAAATCTGATTCTGCTCTTTTATGTTGCTTTTAACTTACCTTATCACACGTAAGGCTAGGGTAAATTGTGTGTGTGTGTGTGTGTGTGTGTGTGTGTAGATACATTTTCCTCAATTATATCTTTAGAATAATTTCTCAGTAGTTGTCAATATTCTCACCCTCAAGGACTTCTTTTGTTATGGTCCCCTCCTGGATCCCATATTTGGAAACATACAACCTACCAAACTACATTGGATATGAAAAAATTTGTTTCATTGCTTCTTACTCATTAAAAGAGTTAGATAACTGCTAATCAAAATTTTGGATCAGCATGAGTATTTTAAGAGAATATTTTCTACATTATGATGCTATAAACTCCAGCCTGAAGCATAGACCCTGATGAGCTAGTGAACATCTTTAGTCTTATCTGGGGGAACCATACCTTTTCTGTGAGCTCTTCTGAAATCTTGGAATTCCTTGATAGACCCTCTTCTCCCCCATTTGCAGCCACCTGATGTATGGAGCTACAGGGGGCAAACATTTGGAGTCAGTGATTTGCTTTAGGCTAACAAAAGAAAAATATAGGCATGAGTATTTTAATACATCAACTATTAACCCTATTCTGTGGCCTAGTGGTAGGTTTTACAAAATTGCTTTTTACTTAGAAATACCTTGTGCTGGGAACAAATTGCTAAAGACAAAGGCTTTAACCTGATGTAGTTAGAAGAAAAAGTGACCAAAGTAGACACTTTCTGGTGGTCTGTGACCAGGGGAGGCCAAGCACAGGGAGTGCTGAAGTCATTCCCAAAATGTGTGTTGCTTGCTGCAGCCTGGCTCTGTGGTTTGCCGGTGAGTGACAGCTGCAGGGCTCATCTGTGAAGGAGTGGAGAGTCTCACTATTTCCCAAACGAAACTCACTGTGGCCATTGCATCTTGTCAGTTACACTGCTTTGTTCATGATGTGGTGTCCAGAGCAGCTCTTCGGACCCAAGCAGAACGAGCTTCAGTGTTTACGTGGATGTTCTAAATTTAGTTCATTTTCTGAACTGTTTGATGGCAGTGGGTGAAATGGTTTGGCGGTCAGACTGTGGTTTGGGTTACAGAATTCCTAGGCGGGTTCTCCCCAGTAACATTCTGAATCCAGATGAGTCTGCGCAGAGGCTGTGCATATGGGCCATGGCGGTGGTGTAAGGGTTCCCAGGACTGTTCCAGCAATAGTTGCAGGCCAGATTCTTCAGTGCGAGTCTCCTCCATGATGGTGAGGCAGGCTGTGCTGTGGCGGAGAGTCCGTGTGAAGTGGCCTGAACCTGAGCTGTGAATGCGGTCTTCCCACTGCATCTGATAACACAGACTATCTCCACACTGGGGCACCTCACATCTATAATATCGACATCAATTCCTTAAAGTTTATGGAAATATGAGAGACTGCACTGTATGTAATCTTGCTGTTCCTTAGAGAGTACACTCCGTCCAGAGGGGACTGATTCCTGCTGGAGGGCTCTTCCTCCTTGAAGCACCCACAGAAAGCCATTTAGCACAGGCATAAAAAGGCAGGCTTGCTGCGTGTCATCTGTGAATGGTATCAGAGTGAGCCTTCTTGTCATAGAATCGCTAAGCGACAAAACAAGGGCAGTGAAGTCAAATTGGAGAGAGCTGAGTCACTAGCATCTAGTTTTCTGGGGTCCTTTGGAGCAGTAGCTACCTAACACAGTGAGCTCTGTACCATAAGCATCAGGCACCATCTTAATGAGAAAGGCAGGATTCTTTGCAAAAGGCTGGGAAAAATAAAATCCACAAGAAAAGAGGGAGAGCAAAGAGGAGATGAATTAACTTCATAAAAGGAGCCCCTCTTCAGGGGCTGAGCAGCGCCAGTGTGGACCTCATTTCCTCATAGAGTCACCAGGAGTCGGAGCCAGCTAAAAGGCATTAACACATAGAGAGAGAAAGAAACGGAGTCCGCCCCCCAAAGAGTCAAGCATTCACATGTAATTTCAAAGACTGCAAGTTTAAGGGCCCCAGTTGGGACCTAGAACTCAGACCTGACCTAATTTTTGCCCACTGCCCTTTATACCATTTTGCCCCCACTTTCTGCCCTCTTTCCTTTCCCTCTTCTGTACCTGCTCCCTTCTCTCCTTCTGGTCACTCTTCTCCTTCCACTTCTTTGTCCTTTTCTTATTTCTTTTCTTCTGTGGAGGCTAAAACAAAGTTAATATTTTCCCTTCCATTATCTAAGTTCTTCCAGTTGGGCTAATAATCAAATTAAGAGACACAGATTTTTAGATTCACTTGTTGATAGATATGTATTTGTTGTTCATAATTTTTTGGCTTTTACCTTTTTCTTCTTCCTCTTATAAAGAGTACCTTTCAGCATTTCATATAATACTGGTTTGGAGTTGATGAACTCCTTTAGCTTTTTCTTATCTGTGAAGCTCTTTATCTGCCCTTCAATTCTGAATGTTAGCTTTGCTGGATAGATTATTCTTGGTTGTAGTTTCTTGCTATTCATCACGTTGAATATTTCTTGCCACTCCCGTCTGGCCTGCATCGTTTCTGTGGGTGAATATAATAGAATCAGGAGCACAGAAAGGGAGTGGACTGATAATTCTTAGGGGAGAAGGGGTGAGGGGTGTACAGGGAGAGACTGGACAAAAATCATACACCTATGGATGAGATCAATGGGAGGGAGCTAAGGGCAGAGGGAGGGGTGGGAGCTGGGTGGAGGGGTGCTATGGAGGGGAAAAAAGAGAAACAAATGTAATAATCTGAATAATAAAGATTTTTTTTAAAAAGAGACACAGATTAACAGGAGAAAACCAAAGTGTTCATACATGTTCATGGGGAATTCACATATGCATGAAAATTTCAAAGACAGTGGGGTATATGACATTTTTGGACAAAGAAAAAAAAGGGTAGTGGGGTATTAGATTTTAGAAGTGAGAGTGGGCATTTACAAGTAGTTGAGGAATAGTGGAACACACAGGAAAATTCTTGCTAGGACTCAGAAACAAAGGGAGTCTAAGCTAACAGGCACCTATGCGAAGCCCTCTGTTTACCATACTTCATTCAAATTAGGCTAAGGTGACATCCTGAGATTTCCTTCCTAAAGCAGTTTCTTTCTCTAAATCTCTTAGGCAGGAAAGGACAAAAAGTCAAAGATTCTTTCTGAGTCTTGTTTCTTAATAAACAGCTTAAAATTAATATCCCAAAAAGCAGCTTCAAGGTGGCAAAACTTTGGTGCCCTTCACTCACCATCTTTCTCCCTCCCCTTTTCCTCTTCCAGGTCCTCTTCCTCATTTCTCTCCCTCTCCCTCTTCTATTGCTGCTGCACCTTCTCCTGCTGCCAGTATATATTGTTGGTGAAGGCAAAAATTTATACAGTATATATTGTTGGTGAAGGCAAAAAAAAATTAGCTAAATTTCTGTGTGATATTTATATAGACAAAGATTTGGTCATTGTCCCATCTCAATCCTAGTTCATTTTAGTGTTAGCCAGGGTTTGAATAGAAATATATTCTGAACTCAAGAGTTTTCATACCAGCTTCATATTTCCTCATTGCAGCTGATTTGAGCATTTTCATATACTAAAAAGGAGTGATTTTTCAAGACCTATTCCTGTGCACACACACTCGCACACACCCTTTCCTACCTTTCTAAGAGTCGGTGGGTTGTTAGCTTAGAGTCACCATTGCCTCCCTATTGTACTTTCATCTATATAACATTTCTTAGAGATTTTGACAAATGAAATCTGAAAAAAAAATGCCCTGGCTGATGATGAGTGGTCAAGAGAAAATGACAAGGTGGTGAGGGGCTCTCGGAAGGCATACTGAACATTGATTCACCCCAAGGCAAGCAGAGCCATTAAGCAACAGCTCCCAGGGCGTTTCTGGCAGAGCAGCAGCAGTTATAGGAGGCATGGGAAAATGCCTCATCTCATGAAGTGCAGGCTGCGTTCACAACCGAAGCTGTGAATCTCCAGCAGACCACAGCTGGGGCTTCTCCAGCATCGCTTCTGCAGCAGCGACAACAGCAGCCCTGCCTTCTTCTGAACTGTGTGCTCTGGTCTGTAAAAGCTGCCCTTTCATGACCCCTTTTCAACTCCTTTCTCCTCCCCTTTTCACACTGGAAAACAATCTCATTCTCAGTTGTTTACTTATTTTTCCTTTCTCCTTGATAGTTCCCATACACCTTTCTACCAATGTTATAGTCTGGATTGTGTTATAGTCTCAACATTTATTATGTGGAAATCCTAACCCCCAGTGTGACTGTATTTGGAGACCAGGCCTTTAAGGAGGTGATTGAGGTTGAATGAGGTCATAAAGGTGGAGCCCTGATCCAATAGGATTGGTGTCTTTATAAAAAGAGGAAGACACTCCAGATCTCTCTCTCTCTCTCTCTCTCTCTCTCTCTCTCTCTCTCTCTCTCTCTCTCTCTCCTCTCCATATAGAGGAGAGGCCATGAGACGATCTACAAGTCAGGAAGAGAGGTCTCACCACAAACAGAATTTGTGGGCACCTTGATTTTGGACTTCTATGCATTGGATCTGTGAGAAAATAAATTATGTTACTTAACCCCCTTCCACCGCCCCCAACCCTCACCCACCACCCAGTCTGTGGTATTGTTATGGCAGCCTGAGCTGACTAATAGAACTACCTCACAAAAATTTTACTAGAATCTTCTGAAGGCACTAGGATATTATGAAAGCACCATCATATGCCTCACTGGTTTCAGAAACAATAAAGTGCTGTTAATATTTCCTCATGCCCTGCATGCCTCTTTGTGTGTGTCCAGAAACTCAAATACATTTGTTTCTACAACAATATCTCATATTAACTGAGCACTTACTACATGTGACAAACTCGGCTAAATATTCCACATGCATTATCTCATAATCCTCACAATAGGCCTCTGCTGAAGAGGTTCTTATTCCTTTTATTTTATTGATGAGAACACCAATGTGTTAAAAGGAATGTTCCCTCTTTCAGATTCCCACAAAACTTAGCTGCCTGATTCCAGAACTCATGTTCTTAACCACAGCATTGACGTACATCTCATTTTTCTTTATACCTCCTTTTCCTTTATATTCTGCAATGTTCCAGGAAGAAAAGAAAAAACATCTGAGGTGATTTTCAAAGATATGCAAAATGCAAACTAGCACAAAAAGTAAAGGAAAAATAGGACTGAGACTGGAACTTGGATCTAGAAAAGAAGAGAATGTACACTTGTGTTTAGCTTGATGATTCTGGCAGCCAACATGGAAATGGGAGTCTTGTCATCCTCACAACTTACTGTGTCCTTAAGTTAAACAGTGTCCAATTGCTCAGCAGAAGCACATTGTTCTTGTCATGAAGCCCAGGCAAGAGTTTCTCCTAAATGTGTCTGATATAACAAACAAAATGGCAGACAAAAGTATGAGTTCCCAGGACTGTGACAAAGACATACCCAACTGCATCCTCCTGTAGCTGCTTATTGCACTATTTTTTTTTCTTCCTTTCACCTAATGATTCTGGGTCAAAAATTAGCAAAACTTAATGACAAAAGACAGAACTATGAAACTGGGGGAGGAGCCAGGAACCAGAAACCAGGAGGAACCTGGAGGTAGATTGTGAAATCAAGCTGATGGATCTCAATCAGCATTTTAAAACCTAAGCAGGATAGCATAGAAATTTTTAGAGTGGCTTGCAAGTAGGAAAAGTAAGCATTGTTTTATGAGCTATTTCAATACATGTACATTTATAACTAAAACAATCCCTTTTGTACCAAAAGGTAGCCATGTTTGGATACGTTTAAAAAATTAGATATTTTTGTTCTACATATTCAGATTTAGGCATTTTAATTATAAAATAGATAAAGAAGGAATCCTACAGCATGATTGGATCCAGCAAATATTCTTAGAGGACGTAGATCTAAGAGTTGAGGAAAATTTCTTTGGTAATTGATGAAGAAAGGACTCTGGATCAAGAAGGATCTAATTTTGAATTGGACATGGGTGAGCTGGATAGAAACCTAGGCTATATTGCTAGGACATGGAATAGTACAAGTAATGATGGTAAGCTGCTGCACTTAGTTACCATGGCAACTTACTTAAATATGTACAATATAAAGTCCTAGCTCTTTAGGTTAAAAAAAATTTTTTTTGAGAACATAAGTATCTCATTTTGTTCATTTAGTGTGCATTTTCTTATAAGGCATTAAACATTTTTGCATCAGACTTGTGTAATGAAAAATTATATAATATGTACTTTATAAAGGAGCTCTTTTTATTATTTTACATTTTGAATTTTTGTATTAATGTTTATATCTGATCTGAGCAATAAAAAAACAAAACCTGTTGGCAGATTCACTTCCCATATTTTCATCCCTCTTTGTTTTTAAGCTTCCTAAAGAATCTCCATAAATTTTTTTATCTGGAACAATGAAAGCACTTGTCATTCCCAGGGGTCATAATTCACACAGTTAATTAATACCTATGTAGAGGCAATTCTTAACTGCAAAATCTCCATTCTAGACCTCTACCATGAGTTATTAAACTTGTGTATTTATATGCCTACTTAGATATTGTAAAGAACACAATCAAAATGATGAGCATTCTCCTAGAAATCCTGTCTCCCACTGCTGCATTTCTCATCCAATAGTGCATGACCCAAACCCCAAAACAAGAAGTTACTTTTGAGTTAACAGTCTCTTAACTCCCTCCCTCTATCCCTATTGATTCCATCACCAGGTTCTGAGGATTTCACACTCAAACAGCTCTTGAATCCTCCATCTTCACCTTTACCAACATATAATCCAAGTTCATCATTTCCCCTCTCGACCATTACAATAATCCTCTAACTGGTCCAGCTGTATGTACTCTCATCTTCTTTCAATCTGTTTCCCAAACCATAGCCAGAATCACATTGTTGAAATTCAAATCTAATTATGGCTTTACTCCCACATTTCTCCCCCAATGCTTAAAACATTTCACTGGTTTCCTGATACACTTAAGATAAAAATGAGCCAAAACCGGTTTGGCTCAGTGGATAGAGCGTTGGCCTGAGGACTGAGGGGTCCGGGGTTCGATTCTGGTCAAGGGCATGTACATAGGTTGCAGGCACATCCCCAGTAGGGGGCGTGCAGGAGGCGGCTGATTGATGTCTACCTCTCATCGATGTTTCTGGCTTTCTATCCCTTTCCCTTCCTCTCTGTGAAAAATCAATAAAAATATATTTTTTAAAAAAGATAAAAATGAAACTATTTCATATAATGTATCAGTGACATGGCACACTCAAAAGTGTTTAATGAAAACAATTTATTGAATGGAAGAGGAAAATTTCAAGGGATCAACAAGGAATGGTGGGGCAGCCAAAACTGTGAGATTTTACTACCTGAGCCTAAAAGAAGGAGGGAAAAAGGAGCTGGAGATGTGGAAGGAGCTGTTGTCAGAGCAGCATGTGGCCCCTGCCAGAATCACAGTACAGCAGGATGGCCCAGGCAGAATGCCCTCATGCCTTCCTGGTCCACCTTTTGATCCTCTGCTGGTGCTTTTCACTGGCTGAAGAAAACTGCAAGTCAGAGGATCCCAGGTGATAGTCATAGAGATGAGCCTTCCAGAACATCGACCTGGGGAAAGAAGAGCAAAAGAGGGACCTGGGTAGAATTATCAGACAGAATTGTTTCCCGGGTGATACTAGGAAAATAAAATTAATCTAAATTATTTGAAATTGGTTTAAATATTTTTTTTAAGATTCTGGTGAGAAACCACTGTCCCTGACCTAGTTCTTTAGACAACAGAATTATTAAGTTGCTATGGAAGATGGAAAAATGATGGCTCTTCTTATGTTTGACTCAGACAGAATTCTAGAGAATGGGCATTGCTGAAAGAAGCAAGAAGCAGGAATAATTTTTTTTCCATGAAAACACATAGCTTTCAGGCCGGTAGCAAAGTAAGGTGGCTAATAACTCAGTTGAATAGCAAGACACTATGCAAGGCAATCTCCAGCCTCATACGTGCGGCTTTTCCCCCTGACTTGGTCCTTCTGGCTCAACAGTGGACAACAAAGTTGGAAGCACTGACCTTCCCTGTTGACTGGAAGCCAACCTTGCAACATACTAGTTGATATGCTTGTTTTATTCACTTCTTAGAATCTTTTTAATTTGACACATTTTATAGGATTTAATTCATCACACATGTGTGAGCATTTGTTATGTTCCATGCACTATACTAGATGCTGGATGGTATGACATTGAATGACCCAAACTCTTCTTCAGCTTTCATTTTTATAAGAACTTTGAAATAAATGTTCACATTTTTTATGTTTTGATTGGAAAGGCTCACATATTTATGTTTTTGCTTGCTTCCTTAGTCTGTTCCCTCCATCCACCTCCCCCAGCCCCCCCATTTTTTTTGCAACAGTAAAACCATCCTGTTTGTGGCTGGAATATGTGGAAGGTAACAACACAAGCAGCTGGCATGACAGTGACAAGTTTCCAGAGCAAACTTGTGGTTTGGAAGGCATCTGTGTTTTATGTGGGCTGGAGATGGGCTGTTTATTTCCCTGTCTCTGGAGGCAAGCAGTAGCAACAATGGAAATTATTGACTCTAGGAATCTTGACAACTCAATAAGTCACTGTCAGACTATTCATTTAACCATGGTGGGTAGTTCCTGTCCAGACCATTCCCTATTGGGCTACATCTTTTATTTCTTTTATACCTTCTTACAAAAGAAGGTAAACAGTTTTCATATAATTGAATCATAATAGATATTTCTTTATACATTCCTCATAATTTTTTCATTCAAGCTCCTGTCTGATAGCATGGAAATAAGTTTCCATGTTATATTTCCTGACCAGAAGAGAAGGGCCACCCAAGTAAAAGAAAGTACGCATGTTATTAGTGGCTGCACAGTGACCTGGAGTGCTCTCAACCAATGAAGAATGGTCAAGAAGGGATTTGAAAAACCTGAACTAAGCCCACTGGAATGGGGGTGAGGCAGTTGCCTCACGGAACCATAGTTTTGTGTGTGTGTGCGGTCTAGGGAAATGTTACTCACCTTCTTTAGTCAGAGAGGGCAGAACCGGAAAACAAACAACTAGACAAGAGCAAGGCCCTAAAAACAAAACCTTGTAATTTTGGAATTCTGAACTAAACTGTTCACATGTCACAAAGAGCTGGAGACTTTCTCTTTGGGGCAGACCATCCCAATGAGTAAGATATAAATGGAGAGAAAAGACTCTGGAATGACATTTAAACTTCCATGAGCTATGTAATTTTAAGAGTGGACAAAAGTGCATCTTTACAGATTATTTTTACATAATTAGGAGCTACAGAGGAAATACGGCCTGCACAATGGTAAAGGGTCCCAGCTTTTTCAACCAGAGTGCCTGGACTCAAATCTCATCTCTACTTCTTACTGGATGAACACTTCTTACTCTGTTATTGAATGTTGTGACTTTAACAATTTTATTTTTACCTTTTCTGTGCTTCAGTTTGTGTTAATAAGCGTACATGACTCAGAACTGGAGTAGGAGCTAAACAAGTTAAATTACACAGAACATGGATCCTAAGAAGCACTCTCAATGTTGGTTCATTGTTAGTGTTGTAGACAGCTCTCTTCCCCATTTGGATTTAGACTCCCTTTAAATGGATTATAAATTATTGCTTCTCCCTGGGGAGATTTCTGATTTTGTTCAGGCAAATTGCTAAAGGAGTGTTAGGAGGAAAGACACTGGAGCAGGGAGAGATGAGCTGCTAAATGAGCTATCTCCCCATAAGAAGAGGGGACATCAGTGGCCCGGAGTTAATCAGGGCTGACATACTAGCCACATGGCAACTTCACTTGCTTCAGATCCTTCGTGGCGAAAATATGTCACTGGGCCTCTGAGGGAAAGGTATGCTGTGGTCTCTGCGTAGAGATCGCAAGAAAGAATGTTCGCAGCACAACTGCCACCTTCCCTCTGCTTCCAAAACGTTAAGACAGAAGTGAATCGGGCCAGAAATAAAATTGCGCTCTTCAATTCTGTCATTCGAGATTAAGCAGATGATGATTAATCACCTGTCTTCCTCTCAGTTTCTAAACTAAATGAAAAGCGTTTGAAATTACCCAGGAGACCTCGGGGGCTTGGTACTCATATAATGATGTATATATCTAGACTTTGCCGCTCAGACCAGAAATGATGAGCTGGTCTGGCATTTGAAAATGTATTTGTAAACTCCAGAGGGAACGTTTGAGGCCAAATAGATTCTGGGTTTATCACCTAATTCTTTTGATTGAAAATCTAGACCACATCCTTCTACTTGACAAAGCTTCCATGTCTCTGAGTGTATATTATGCTTATAACTTTATTCACTCTTTCACCAATAGGTATAGTCAATGGACTGGTGTTTGACTAAAAAGAAAGAAAACAAAAGATTTTTGGAGACTTTAAAAACAGTCCTTAAAAATTCTGCCATCTGTTTCTGAATCATTCAGAAAACCAAAGGAAAAACGCAAAATTTTCTCATAAAATTGAAAACATACTGGCCACTCTACTTTCAGAGGTGGTGTGGCCTATTTAATCATGTGGATGCCTCAGTTGACAGAACTCTGAGCTTCCAATCTCATCTTTGATTCTGATGAAAATGAAAAGTGATATGATTCCATGCCGTTTTGTCACTTGCACTTTGACGAGTTCCATTTTCACAGATGTGTCTCAGGCATTTAGAAACATGCTGACATTGTCAGAGAGCTAAGGGTTGGTGGAGTGTTTTCAGAGAATGCCATTTGTAAGGCATCTCTGGTTTTGCTTCATTTTGTCTCTTCTTGTAGTGTTTTGTTTTTTCCCCTGATATCTAAGCTCTTTTATAATTTATCTGCAATTCAACACTGGAAGGTAAATGTCTCTCCAAGATCCACACAGAAAATAAAATGTTGCTTTAATAATGGAGATCTCTGATCTTTCTCAGGATGACAAGATGTCCTTTTTCTTAGTTTTTGAGTGCCTTCTCTTTATGTATGAGATCTTGCAAATGATGCTTGACCGATCCTTTCCCATAACTTCTATTAAAACGTCCTTCCAGTGGTGTGGGTTGTTTTTAAACTTCACTTGGAGAGTTTTAAACTTATGGTCAATATCTAGAAAAAAATTAAGATTTTCACAATTGGAAAATAAAGCCTACTTCATGCAGAGGGCAAAAGTCAACACCACGCAGGTGCCATTCGAGGCCTGATACCTCAACGCATCTGCAGAAAAGTTTGCAACGCAACTGCATAAAAGCCTTATGAAACATCTGCTCTGCGCTGCACCATAGTCATTCAAATTTGCCTAGTTGTAAGTAAGAGAAATAAATTATGACTATGTTAAGCAAAAGGAAAAATAAGAAATTAAGTGGAAGAAAATTGGAGAATCATAAAAATATAAGTGAGATAATTAAAAACAAAATTATGGGAGAATAAGGTATGAAAGCAGGTTCAGAATCTCGATATTTGAGCTGATGGGCTTTTTCTCCATGAAGCTCTTGAATATGCCTGAGCTACTTGGAACCTCAGTCATTATATTTTTGTCCTTTAAACTTCACATATCTGGGACTCTGAATCCCATGGCCCCACTGTGGTCAGTTGTTCAGTTCAGTAACAATTATGGCTGGATCCTAGAACACATAACCTAGTGCTTGCAACTCCCCTTCCCCATAGATGTGATCTTGCATTATTATATTTGGCCTTTTAAGAAGCAGACATCAAGGCAGCATTAGACGTGCTTTTCCATTTACTAGGGGGAACAGCTATAAAGGATAAAGGGAGCGTGCAGAGGACTACATAATGCAGGGATAATCCCTGAAAGGGAGAGAAGGAAAGAAGGAAGCAAAGTTGGATCAGCAGACTCTAAGACTGTAGCATTAAGAAAGTTTTGGCTGAGCCAGTGGGAGTTCTTGAGTCAAAGTCAAGAATCAGAAAATTCTTGCAACCTTACAGGGAGTAGCCTGCCTCAATATGCCCACCATACTCGGTAATTGGTGAAAGCAGCTCATGGGAAGGATGGCCTTGGATGTGAGTGTTGTGGTGGATTTAGCATTCCCAGAGGTGGCCATCCATCAGTTATAGTCCTCACAGGAGAAGATCTGAGAAGTGCATTTTCATGGCTGCCACATAGCTGTTCCTGGTAAGAGAGCATCACAGAGAACTGGGAGGCCACCCTAAAAGATGTCCTTTGCATTAACCTTTGGAGACAAACTCTTGAGAATTGAGTGATATCTCTATTTTAGGCTCTCCTGGTTATCAAGCCATGAGTCTGATTGTACCCTGTAAATCCTAAGTTCTTACAATATCCATTCATCTGCAATATCTTGTTTTGACACATTCTATTTTAAAATCCTACAGAGATGAAATAGAATTGATCAAAAGTCCTCGATAGCATCATAGGAAAGTCATCCCTTGGGTAATGATACCTATAGTGAAGAGCCTTAGGTTGTTTGACTTATATAATTGCACTCACTCCCTGTTTTCTCCACTTTCTTTATTTACCAGGAATTATATCTTTAGAGTTACACTTTGGTTGCTACTTTAGCTGGTAGACCATGACTTTAGCAGCAGAAACACCAACACCAACACTGACAGGAGGAATCAGGGGTTGGGAGTAGGATGGATTAGGAAAGGGGCATGTTGATAGGAGGAAAGGCCCCTTTTGGGCAATATTTTGGGGGAATTCCTCTCCATCCTGCCATACATATTTTGTTCTGTTTTCCCACTAACAAAAGCCTGAAGATTTATTTAAATTATAGTCCTTGTTTCCCCGCCTCACAGCTCGCTAAAAGAGCCACCGAGCTGTATTTCTGCTGATTCTGTAGTTACATGGGCCCTGTAGGTAAAGTAGAGAGGCTGGTAAAAACTATGACACCACACATACCCACGGACCTCTGAGTATGCACCCCACCTGCTCCATTCTGAAATGTTTTCCTTTGCAACTTCCAGTTTCTCTTTTATAAACATGTTACAGTGTAAAGATTTAATAAGTGCACTTAATTGAATGATTCTCCCTAAAGGCCTTAAAAGCTTCATTTTCTAATGTCTGTGGAATTTTGTGTAAGAGCAACATGGGTGCAAATAGAAATTTTATTTGACTATATTCATCATGATAAATAACACAGCTTCTGTAATAAGTAACCCCCAAATCTTAGGAATTTAACATCCAATGTGGATGTTTCTAACTGGGCATCTCTGAGCTAGAGCTTCCCCAAGCAGTAACTCAATGACTCAGGCTACTTCTATTTGGTGGCTCCACTATATTATGGTTTCAAAGTCACCTTGGCATCATTCAAAGGCAGATAAAGGAAGACTAAGAGTGGAACACTTCACCTGGGAGATTTTTCTCATCGAAGCTTTTTGAAAAGTAGCTTACACCATTTCTACAAATATTCCATTTCCTGTAACTCATCGTATGACCAATCAAAGTGCAAGTGAGACTAGGAAACATCATTTGGTGAATTCTACAGTCTCCACCAAATTGACTAATAGTGACTTGGAAATAAACTATTGCATCTCCTAGAAAAATAGCCTCTCCCTACCTCTGCTTAAAAACAAATAGTTGATATTTTCTTCAAGAAACAGAACTGATAATCATTAATTCAAAAAGTAACTATTAAGCCCCTACTATGTTGCAGACAATATGCTGAGTGATATAGTTTTAAAGATTTAAGAAGTACAACTTAACTGAAAGTGAGGGTTCAATAAATGTGATCTGTGACTTCAAAGAACTGATGGTCAGGTAGAAGAGAAAGAAAATGCAATCAATAATTATAATGAAAAGAGTTACTTTTTAGACACTGTGAAGGTGAGGGCAAGTCTGGATCACAATCAACTCTGATGAATCCAGAGTTCTGCTCTCTTTACCTAGGCTCAGGGGGGTTTGAGAAAAGTTTCAAGAAAAGGTGAGGCTTTAAATTAGTTTGAGAATAAAGAAAAGTTCAGGGAGAAAAAAATACTGTATATGAAGAGAGAGAAGATATAAAACTGAATGATATGTGAATGCTTTAGGGCCTTGTATGACTGAGGTGAGGCTAGTCAGATGGGTGAATGCAGAGTTAGAGCTAAGGATAAAGATATATTGATCAAATCATGAAGAACATTTGGGACTGAGCTATGGACTTTAATACACATGAAAACCCATTGAAGAGTTTTAAGCCTGAAGTAATATGGCTAAAATTTCAACTGATGACTATTTTGCCATAAAAATTATAGATTAATTATCATATGCATTTTAGTATTATTGTCTTGCATGTACTGAAAATGATGCTCCTGTTAAGAGTTTGAAGACACAGTATATGTGGCCACAACTCTGTGCACTACAGACATGTAAATATTTATTTTCAAATATCACTGTCTTTAAAAAAAATTCTGTCATTGTTATTCAGACTTGCCCTCAGCTTTACAGTGTCTAAAAAATAACCTCCCTATTTTAGGCTGCTGTGTGCCAAGTTGGCATGTGTCCCATTCATTAAGTCTGTAAAAATGTTTGCTATGAATCTGTTTTGTGCTAGGCATTAGCCGGGAACCGAGTGGTGCTATAAGAGAAAAAGCATGGTATGATAGGGAACATTCAGGCTTGAGGCTCAGTTCCATTATTTACAATGGGGGAGTGGGACTCTGACAAGCTTACGTAATCTCTCAGAAGCTCAATCTTTTCATCTGCAAAATGGGGAAAATAATAAGTACTTCAGAGTGCTGTTGTGAGGGTTCAATAAGATAATATCTGTAAACATTTAGTGCTCAGAAAATAGCCTCTTTGCCTAATTGATCATGGCACAATTTCCTGCCAAGCCCAAACACAGCGTGAGGTTAAGTAATTTTATTATAAGACAGTTTCAGAATCATGCTGCATGAATTATTGGAAAAAGCAAGGATTTCAGAGATAATAAACTACTCTATATGCATTAATCAGAAAAAGAAAGACTTCATGCAGAAGGAAGGACATGAGTGAACCCATGAGATGTTGGTAGGGTCTCTTTGAATTCCACAATTAGATCACATTTTCAAAATTTGGTTCCAATGCAAACTTAGAGTGTTTCCTTCGTCTTCTTAGCACTTGTTTTACTTCCATTAGCTTGTTGTACTGAAGGTGCTAGTCATTCTCCACGTTGAGCTAGCCTAATAGAATGATCTAGTCCTACAATAAGCATCAACTGAGGTATGATTCTAAGACCCCTCTTTAAACTTGCTATAGAGATTCACTTATTTTCTGGAGTAGCCATAGCAACAAGAATTCACCCAAATCACAATTCAGCAACTGGTACTGGCTGCTATGTTGACAAGGAGTCTGGGATCTGGGCTCCTCAGGAAGTTGGTCATGATCAATTAGTGATGTTTGACATGAGCAGGAAATAGAGTAGAAGAGCACATGTGGTAGTTTGTTATTTGTCTGTAAGGGACATTAGAGGACATCTAACAAGCACCTCTTTTTTATATAAAGAAACTGAGATTCAGAGAAATTGCTTCTTGATAGACAAAATTTCTACAGACAGAATTGGATTAAAATCCCAAAGCCCTGCTTCCAATGATCTATGTTCTGTTTCTTCCTTTAAAAAAAACACACTAATTTTTAGAGCATGAGGAAGGGAGAATGAGAGAGAGAGAGAGAAACATGGATGTGAGAGCAAAATATGAACCAGCTGCCTCCTGCATGACCCCTACCAGGGATGGGCCTGACTGGGAATCAAAGTGGCCACCTTTTGGTGCAAAGGATGATTCTCCAACCAACTGAGATCCACAGGCCAGGGCAAGTCCTATTTTCTTTTACATCTCATTGCACAAGCATATGACTAGGTCGTGGAGTTAGTCCTGGGTTTTTTTATTTATTTTTATTTTATTCCCCTGTTTTGGTGAGGCATCATATACTTTTATGAAAACTCACCCACTTAAAGCATATAGTGTGATGAGGTTTGCAATTGTATGTGGCCTTATAACATTGACTCTCAAGACATAGAATGTTTCTATCACCCGAGAAAATATCCACATTCCTCTTTGCAGTGGATTCCTTTCCTTGATCCCCATCACCAAGGCAACCACTGATCTTCTCTCTGTCCCTAAAGTTTTGCCTTTTATAGAACTCATATAAATAGAATCATAAAGTATGAAGTTTCTTGTATTAAAAACTTTTTCATACAACCAAAGATTCTTAATATTTTAATCATTTTGTTACCCGTCAGTATTTTATTCTTTTTACTTCCAAGTGGTATTTCATATATACTATGATTTGTTTACTCATTGAGCAGTTGATGGAAATTTGAATTGTTTTCAGTTTTTGGTTATTATGAGTATAGCTGCTATAATCCATTGATGCACAAGTTATTGTGTGGATGTATATTTTCATTTATGTTGGGTAAATACTTAGAGATAGGATTGTTCAGTCATATATACAGTGTATGTTTAACTTTATAAAAAGTGGCCAAAATTTTCTTTTCTTTTTTTCTTAAGACAGCGATGTTTAAATAATTTTCTTTTTCTAATTTTACTTTTCATTATAGAATATTAGGTTTTGATATATGAAACTCTACACAAACCTTGTAAAAATTACAAACAAGATAGAAAGCAAAAATTTTTAAATGGCCAAGCTTTTCTAAAGTGGCTGTACCATTTTGTATTTCTACCAGCAATGTATGATAACTCTGACAGATTCAGATCATTGTTAGAACTTGGTATTGTCAGTCTTTAAAATTTAAGCCATACTGTCAGGTGCATAGGATGATTGAACATTCTCAAGATAGTTTTAATTTGTATTTCTCTGATGACTCTTCATATTCACCATCTTTTCACTTGCTTTTTGGAGATATATATATCTTTTGCCCATTATAACAAAATGTAAATATTTTGCCCATTTTTTTATTTTGTTGTAAGAGTTCTGTAAATACTGGATACAAGCCCTAAGATTTGCAAATCTTTTCTCTTAATCTATTATTTTCTTTCTACTTACTTTAAGTGTGTTTTTAAATAGTAAACCTTAAAAAAATTTGTTGAAATCCATTTCATCTAATTTCTCCTCTTTTCATGCTTTTCTGTTGTTGCTTAAGTTATCATTGCCTAATTTAATTTTTAAAAAGTTTCATTTCTTTAGAAGTTTTATAACTTTAAGTCCATCTTTTATATCTGTGACTCATTTTGAATTAATTTTGTGTTTGTTTTGAGGTGAGTGTTGAGGTTTGTTTTGTGTACTCAGACAGTAAATTGAGACAATTATCACTTTTTCCCATTAAATTACCTTGACTCTTTGTAATAAATCAATTGATCTCAGCAGTATAGATGTATTTCTCTCTATGCTGTTCCATTGATGTTATATGTCTACCCTCTGCCAATATCATAGTATAGGTGACTGCAATCAGATGATATAAGTCCTTAAAATTGCTTTAGGTAGTCTAGGTCCATTGCTTTTCCATATAAAACTTAAAGCTTTATCAGTGTATTATAATAACTATATATCGTGCCAGGTGGATACTTGAAATATTGGGATATCACTTTATAAAGTATGATTGTCTAACCATTATGCTATAAACTTGAAATTAAGGCAACATAATGTTGAATGTAAACTGTAATTAAAAATAAAATTTAAAAACATTGCTTGCAAAAAAAGAAGTCTGGCAGGACTTTCAAAGGAATTGCATTGAATTTATAGGTAATTTTGGGGAGAATTAGAATCTTAATAATATTAAATCTTCTAATTCTTGAGTATTGAATAGTTTTCATTCACTTAGATCTTCTTTAATGTCCCTCATAATGTGTTATAATTTCTAGTATACAGGTCTTACATGTCTTTTGTTGAATTTATTACCAAGTGTGTTAATATTTTTATGCTTTTGAAATTTTTTTTATTCTACTTTATTGTATTTTTTGGATTATTTGAAGTTTTTAAAAACTCCATTTTAATGTTCATATTGTTTTTTAACTATATTTCTTTGCATTTTTGACTGTCCTAAAGGTTCTATCTTTATCTTTTCACAGACCAAGTTACAATTAACATTATGCCACTTCACATAAAATATAGAGCCCTTTCAACCCATAGCTATATATCTTCTACTTGTCCTTTATGCTACCTCTACATCTATTATCAACAACACAAGAAAATGTTATAATTTTGGCTTTAAACACTGTGCAGTAAAGAATCAATCTTGCTCAAAGGGAGGCCTAGCTTTTTCCCTTGGCTCCTGTAAGGTGATCTCTAAGCCTTTGAAACATCCTGCCTGATATGAGTGTCTGTTTACCTGGGGGCTTTGAGCCACACCAGATAGTAACAATATGATTTATGGAGAGACTTAGGGTTATATGGTTACCAGCCCAATCTCTGGAAGGGCTAGAAATTAAGGGTAAGCATGCAGATGGTCTACCATTCCTATGCAACAGAGCCATAATACGTTTAGACATCAAGGTTTGGGTGCATTTCCCTAGTTGGCAACACTAGTTGGGTATTATCACAGCATTTCTTCTTTGTAAGGATTTGTATTTCCATTTGGAATCATTTCCTTTCAGCATGAATATCTTTCTTTAGTTTGTTTGTTTGTTTGTAGTATAGGCCTATTGATAATGCATTCTTTTAGTTTTCCTTTATGTGATAATATTTTAATTTCACCATTATTCTTGAACATTTTTTTTCACCAGATATAGAAATCCAGGTTGACAGTGGTATATATTTTTTCTTTCAGCATTTAAAGATGGCTTTTTGACTCTTTTCTGGTCTCCATAGTTTCTGATGAGAAGCAACATTTTAATCAAATGATTGTTAACTTGAATGTATTTTGTCACTTTTCTCTTTTATATTCAGAGTTCCATTGTTTAATTATGATGTTCCAAAGCAAAGCCTTCTTATGATGGTTCTGTTTGGTGTTTCATGAGGCTATTGAATTGTAAATATATGTCTTATCAAATTTGGCCATTCTTTTTTCAAGTTGCTCCCCAATTCTCTTTCTTCCTTTTTTCTGAGATTCCAATTACGTGTATATTCAACCATTTGATATAACCTATCAGGCCCTTAAAATTCTGTTAATTTTAAAATCTTTTTCTCTCTGATATTCACTTTGGAAAATTTCTATTGATATTCTTCAGATTCACTTAACCTTTCCTCTCTCATTGCCACTCTGCCCTGAAGTCCAGATGATAATTTTTTATTTCAGATTTTATATTTTTAAGTTTTGGAATTTCCATTTGGTTGCTTTGTTCTTGATTCAGTTTTTCTGCTAAAATTTCCTATCCTTTCCTCTATAATAAACTTCTTTTCAACTTCATCATAGAGAATCCTAATAGCTGCTAAATTCAACATTTGGATTATTTTAAGAGCATGCTCTCATAAGAATATGGTAATTACTTTTGATTTTAAATAAGTTGAAAATATTTATTTCACTAATTTACCACTTACATTTGAGCAAATAAAAACAAAGAGTCTTGCTCTTAAAAAAAAAGTATTTTCCATTTTCTTGGTTCTTCAATTGTCAAGTAATGTTGAATATATCCGGTACATCAAGAATGTTAAGTTGTAAAGACTGGATTTTGATATGTTTCTCTGATAAAATTTGTTTATTTCTGCCTAGCCAGTGTTGCTCAGTGGTTGAGCATCAACTCATGAACCAGGAGTTCCCAATTCAATTGCCAGTCAGGGCACATGCCTGGGTTGCAGGCTTCATCCCCAATGGTTGGCATGCAAGAGGCAGCCAATCAATGATTCTCTCTCATCATTGATATTTTTATCTCTTCCTCTCTCTATAATTGATAAAAGCATATTTTTTTTAAAAAGAAGTTGTTTATTTTGTTTTGGCAAGCAACCTTGGTTTGTACTAGAACTGAAAGCTCAGTTTCATATGTTTCAGGTTTAAACTCAGTTTATATCTTTTGTCTTAGCAGAACTGTTTTGAGTCTGTTCTGCACATGAGTGGTTCAAGAATTATTGAGAGTAAGAGAAGATGGAGCTTTAGAACCCCTATTTGATCATTTTTCTTATAGGGATTCATCTCTCTTGGTGACTGATTTCCTCGAATTTGGTGGTTTGCGTTCTCAAGGTATTAGTTTTAATGTTCAAAACATTTGATTCTTTTTATGCTATGTAAATTTTTCACCCAGTTTTATTGAAAATAACTGACACACATCACTGCACAGGTTTAGCATGCTGGTTTGATCTAGATGTATTGTAACACTATTATTTTTAACAAGAGCTGGGATAGGAACTGCATGATCATTATCGGTTGCAGTTAGTAGCTACACCATTTAAGAGAGGAATTCTAATGCTACAGAAAACCTGGTAATGCTTAGCTGAATGCTTCTTCACTTATAAATAAATCTCATTTGATCTTGGCCAAGTTACTCAAGAGGAATTTATTTCTTCAGTTTTCTCACCTGTGATAGATAGATAGACTTATGGGGTTGTGGTAAAAATAGACAATGTAAAGCAGTTGGCACAATGCTGGGCACATAATATCAGTTTGGCAAATATCTCTGGTAAAAAAAATGGTGGTTTTGTAATGTGTCAACAATTGGAAGGCTGAAAGACCAGATATTAGTGAGACATTTAGAGATCAAAGTGAAGGAACATCATTTTGTAGTTTACACACATTTATATCTATTTGCTAGCTCTCCTCATTGATGTGAGGCAACAGATGGGCCTACAACTGCCCACCTTCTCTTAGAGACTTCTACAGCTTCTCTGACTCCTGAACCATTTATGTGTATTTAGTTCCTTGACTACAGGTTTCTAGTTCTGCAAGGCAGCCATTCAATCAAGGTCAGAAAGAACTGTGAAAGTCTGTTTCTTCTTGTGAGTCCAGTCTGCTCTTTCTCTCTCTGATTCCACATGCATCTTCCCTTCCTGGTAGTCTGCTCTGGGCCTTCCAGCTCCAGCATCAGACAGATAGACAACAAGCTTACAGAAACCACTGAGCCAGATCTCACATTATGAAGTAAAGTCTCTAGGACAGATCTCTCTCTCTTTCTGTCTCCCCACTATACACACACACACACACACACACACACACACACACACACACACAATATTTCTGCTTCTCCAATCAAATGTTGCCTAATACAAACAATAGTTGACAGTAATTCAACTTGTAATATTCTAATTTAAAAACCCTCATTAATGCCTTGTGACCATGACTGTATTAATATAGAACCACGTGTTCTTGAAAATACTATAGTATTGTGTTGCTAAAAGCATTTGAAGAGCCCCAGCCCTTCTAATAATAATAAAAATAAGATTAATGAATATTTCTTGAGTATTTATTATATTATGTTTCAATACTATTTCAAATATTTAATAATAAGCCTGTAAAGTATGTTGTATGATCTCCATTTTACAGATGAGGAAACTGAGGCCATGGATAAGTAACTTCCCAAACTCATACATTTAACACAGAGCCAGATTTATGTTAACAGTACAGCTTCCAAAGCTGAGCTGTTAAATACCACGCCACAGGACTTGCTAATGCCAAGGTCCTGTGAAACTGTGCAGCAGTAAAACCAACCTAACGCAAAAGAACTAGGTGATTGCTTAATTAGGAAAGATGAGGATATGTGTGAGTGGCAGTTGCTTGAGATTAAGACCAGGACATGTTGATGACTTTCTAACCTTCTCATTTAAAAGATTATGTTCTTTGCTCAACAGTTTTGGGATGTGTCCTCCCTCCTTTTATTATTCCTTTTCTTTGTCCACTGTTGCCCTTCACACCTAGCTTTCCTCTTTTTTTTATTTTTTTTCCTTGCCAGTGCTCCAGACTGGAAATATTTTAGAAGGAGCTTGCTACATGATATCTCACTAAAAATAATGCAAGTCAAATTTTTGGCACTAGAGTTACCTTGAAGGAACACCTACTGGGCAGAGCCTGGAAGGTGCCTGGCAGCTCCATCCTAGTTTCTCAAGCGGGACTGATCTCTAATTAATGTATCAGGTTGGGATGTTGTCCAGCTAATGGAGGTGAGTGTAATCTGGCTTCACCAGGGGCTCTGCTGGTTTCCAGGTGTGAGGCCTTGCTGGATGAACTTGATGGAACAAATGGATCTTATGAACTTGTAGATGTAATCTGCCTCGGTTGAGCTTTAACAGACTGAGTTCCTAGGGTTCTGTTCTCTCTGTTCATTAGTCTGTACTCTTACTCACTGCCATTCTATTCCTGGGCCCAGTCTGGCACCGTAGGGGTGAAGAGTGTGAGCTCTGGAGCCAGAGACCTGGGTTTGAAATCTGGTTCTGCATGTCCCAGTTGGGTGAATTCAGTAATTTGAGCACCTGTTTCCTTATAGGTAAAATAAGATGAGCAGTTGAACATGTAACAGAGGGTTGTTAGGAAGATTAAATAATTTAGCATTTATAAAGTGCTTAGATGGTGACTGGTAACTAGTAAGCATTTATAAGTATATCTAGTTTAGACTTTCCTTCTGTATTCCAGGCCCAAATAACTAACTGTCAATTCCTTACCAGTATCTCCACTCAGATATGACACAAACAACATTTCCAGAATGGAACTACCTGCATTTCTCTCCTGAAGCCTCCTCTGCTTCTGGAGGCCCCAGGGCCAGGGATTACCCTCCTTGCTTCCATCCAATCTAGACACATGGGTATCACTTTCACTTATTTTACCCATTAAATTATAGATCCTGCCTCCTAAATATGTTTCAAATCCCTCTCTTTCTATCAACTTAGATGCCACAGGTGGGCAAAGTCACCATCATTGCTTTCTGGACCATAACAATAAACACAATGGTCTCTCCATTTCTGTGTGTATACCTCTCCTACTAATTCCCCAAACTTGTAAAGGGGACCTTTCAAAATCAAACAATTAACAATGACATGCACTTAAAAAACCTCTCTCATGAGTTTTCATTGTTATTGGTTTTCAAAGCTTCACAACCTTATGCCTTCAAGACTGTTATGTGCTCTGTTCTGCTTACCTCTCCAGTTTCAGCCCACACTCTCATCTTGCCTTCTTCCTATGGACCTTGTAATTCATTAAACATGTCTTGTTATTTTTCATCTCAGAACCTTCAGAGATGTAGTTCTCACTGATTAAAATAGTACTGCTCTTTATTCTTGCCATTAGCCCAGTTCCCACCTACTTCCGCCTATTTAACACCACTGATGGGCCGTCACCATCATCTGCTTTTTGGACCATAACCCTAAACACAATGGTCTCCCTATCTCTTCTTTCAAGATGCAACCCAGATGCCACTGCTTTCATCCCAAACTACCTTGGTACCCTAGTTGGACACACACCTTTGCTTATCTTTTGAATCACTTACTACAGTCATAATTTAGTATTTTTTATTTAACTTCTGTCTTCTCACTACACTTCCCATGAGGCAAAGACTTTATGTTGCTCAGTAACATATTTTGACACACAGAATGAGTCCAATAAATAGTTGTTTAGTGAGTAAGCAAATACATATATAGCTTTACTTTTGCCCACTCTGTATATTATTGTTATATGATTATATATAATACTAGAGGCTTGGTGCACGAATTTGTGCATAGTTAGGGTCCCTCAGCCTGGCCAGCCATCAGGGCCATTTGTGGCTGTCTCATCGAGTCCCAGTTGGACCAAATGGGCTGATCAGGCCAGCCACCAGGAGGCAGGGAGAGAATGACTGCAGAAGGTTGGCCAGCCATGGAAGGTTGGCTGTGGAAGCACACTGAACACCAGGGGAAAGCTCCTGCATTGAGCATCTGCTCCCTGGTGGTCAGTGAACTTCATAGCCACCAGTCATAACACTCATTTAGGCTTTTATATATATTAGATAATATAAGGTATTTTATTATTATTATACATGGCCTTATAACTGACTATTCTATAAGCAAGGGCACTTTGCTTTTTTTCATCTTGTGTTCCTGAAATAAAGGTCTGAAAAAGTTTCTGATTCATTCATTGTAGACTGTTTCATCAAAAAAGCTAGGTATCCTTAAGATGTAGATATGACTTTGAGTAGGCTTTCATTTCTTTTCCATTTTTTCTTCGGATATTTTTGCATTTTTCTGGTGATTTAGTCACTGAGGAATGATGAAAAGAACTACCTATTTCAATGATTTGTGCCTCATTATGGGCACTGAGGACAAAGTTAAAATAAAAGGACACAATGAGAGCTGATTGTTCTTGAGTTCTGTCACAGATAGGAATAAAGGCACACCTGGGGAAAGAAACTGTATAGGAACAAAACTTCCTTTTATAAGTTATGCAAAAAGCATATATATTGTGCATTTACAGAAAATAAATGTATTTAAGGATATCAAGCATGGTTTAAAATAATGCCAAGATAATATGGACATTACATTTCTAAACTTAGTGATCTATGAATCCAGGAAATGTTGT
Organism: Lasiurus cinereus; assembly: GCA_011751065.1. Classification (NCBI taxonomy): domain Eukaryota; kingdom Metazoa; phylum Chordata; class Mammalia; order Chiroptera; family Vespertilionidae; genus Lasiurus; species Lasiurus cinereus. Next base: position 10,679,576 of record JAAGEH010000304.1, read on the forward strand.
TTAAGAGGTAGAGTCAGACTGGGGCAGTTGCTTAATTTATTCCTTTCCTATGCCCATTGATATAATCAATGGTGTGGACAAAAGTAGATTTACAGTTGTTTGTATGAAAAAGAATATGCAGGTTATGATTATTACAATAGCTTTACTAACTGTTTCACATACTAAAAACTGTAAGCCTACTTTTGCCCACCCCTGTATTTATTTTATATGTGCTATAATGAGTAAAAAAAAAAAAGAACACAAACAATGTACACTAATAAAAGAGAAACATGCAAATTGATCATACCTCTGCTATGCCCACAAGCCATGCCCACCAGCCAATCAAGAGCAAGTATGCAAATTTACTCAACTAAGATGGCTGCAGCCATGGAGCGAGCAGGAGACTTGCGTTTCCCTGATGATGGAAGAAGCCAAGCTTCCTGGCCTTCCCTGGCCTCTGCTCAAGGCTACAAAGTTTCAATTATAAAAGATAAATAAATCCCAGATACCAGGGCCTGTGCTTGGGTTGCCGGGGGGTGTGGCTGGCCTACAAACCATCATAGGCCCCTTGCCTAGGCCACCCCACACTCCAAGGGAACCCCCACCCTGATCTGGGACACCCTTTAGGGCAAACCAGTTGGCCCCCAACTGTGCACCAGGCCTCTATCCTATCTAATAAAAGAGTAATATGCAAATTGACTGTCACTCTGACACACAAAATGACTGCCCCTATGTGGTCAAAGATGGTTGCTCCACAAGATGGCCAGCAGGGGAGGGCAGTTGGGAGGGACCAGCCCTGTAAGAGAGGGCAGTTGCAGGTGATCAAGCCTGCAGGGGAGGGCAGTTAGGGATGACGAGGCCAGCAGAGGAGAAAAGTTGGGGAGGGGGGCCACAGGCCTGCAGGGGAGAGCAGTTAGGGGTGACCAGGCCTGCAGAGGAGGGCAGTTAGGGGCCATCAGGCTGGCAGGAGAGCAGTTAGGCATCAATCAGGCTGGTAGGGCAGTGGTTAGGGGGTGATCAGGCTGGCAAGCAGAAGCAGTTTGAAGCAATCAGAAAGGCAAGGGGAGTGCTTAGGGGCTATTAGGCTGACTGGCAGAAGCAGTTAGGGGCAATCAGGAAGGTAGGCAGGTGAGCAGTTGGGAACCAGCAGTCCTGGATTGTAAGAGGGATGTCCGACTGCCCGTTTAAGTCCGATCCTGGTAGGGCAGTCGGACATCCCTTGAGGGGTCCCAGATTGGAGAGGGTGCAGGCTGGGCTGAGTGACACCGCCCCCCCCCCAACCCACAGATTTTGTGCACCGGGCCTCTAGTTTGTATATAAATGTTTAATTCTAATACATGTTTTTTGTTTGGCTTATTTTTGGTCCCAAGCAAAATTTTCTTCAAATTTTCATGCCTGTTTTTCTCTCTCTTGATTCACTTATGTGGATTACAGCTGCATTTTCTCCTCTTTGTTGGATGTGGAAATGAAGCGACAGAAAACATTTTCTTTTTCTTTGCAGTCTGATTGCTTCTTTCTGCTTTGCTTAATCTCCTAGACTCTTTCAGGGATTTAAGATTTCATGTAAAAAATTTTCATCATGCTTGTTGATTGGAACAGGATTACTGAGGTAGGTGGGCTATATAGGCATTGGAGAATACACGGATTTCTCCCAAGGATCATTTATCTCTGTTTTCAAAGGGATTCATGGAAATTCAGGCTATTTCATCTCTTTTCTTAGCTATATTTCTAACTTAGTCTTTCTTCCCAAATCTTTTGAATTAATTATATTTTTCATATTTTCATGGGATTCTCGGTGATGAAGAACCACAAAAATATCTCCCTCTATATAAAGAAACACTTATCACTGCCAAAATAACTTTCAAAGTTCCAAAAAATGACATTTTTATCATAATAATTAAGGTTTTAATTTTAATATAAAATGCTTATAGCTTTAAAGATTTTCTTTGGGTGGTTTCTCAGTTTCCATCTTTCTAACTAAAGAGTTCTAGTCTTGTTATTCTATTATCCAATGACTCATTGGCCTTTGCTAGAAGAGTAGGTATTTGTTAGTTTTGGATCAATCAGAATCTAGTTCACACCAATTGATACTGAGATTCATCACTTGCCACTCTTGTGTGATATTGATGGTGCTGTCTTCAACCCTGGCCTAGGGATATTGCTTAAGCCAATCTCCGCCACCCAAAGCCTCATAAATCTCCTGTTCATAGTGATTGTTTTGGAGATAGACTTATGACCATATCAATGTCACTGAGATGTCATTGAAATATTTCCTAAAACTTTTGGAAAAGAGACTATTGTCCTTTCTGGGTTGTGTTTAAACATGAGGAAGATGCATATTCAGAGGCTGTTGCAGACCTCTGTCTGTCACAAAAGGGGAACCTTTCTGAGAATGGAACAATTGTAATTCAACTACTGTTGAATCTCTCAGTCTTTTACAACCTTGGGAGAAGGTGAAGCCTGGGACCTTAAAATGTCATGAATGTCCTATGTTAATCAGTATTCAGTCTCTAAGAGGATAATGTGAATTCTTTTTATAAAATGTCTGAAATCTCCAAAGATGAAATATATGATGGGAAAACCAAGAACTTTGAAGGCTATGGAGCCAAGTCTCACCATTGTTCATATACTAGTAAACAAGGTACAGTTGTGGGAAGAACAGCCGATGCATGCATGTTGTAGTGCAGGTTTCAGGCCAACACAGGCTACACTGCTTCATGTAATAATTAATTAAATTAACTTTCCCATCATTGAATCGACAAAAATCAATACATAATTACCCCACATATGCTAACGAACCTCAGCCAAGTAGAACCTGATAGGATTTTCATGGACCGAGAGCTCACTGGTGAACTATAGCAAAATATTTCAATGTCTTCAGCTGATTTAAACTCAGGCTGGTTAGTCAGAATTGAAACAGTGTCTTATAGTAGAGAAAGAAGGAAACTCAGCTTGAGATTGCGTACTTGTATGACCCTAGGCAAATTATTATTTAAATGACCTCATTTTCAAAATGAATGAGGTAAATAAACATCCTCTAAAATATTTTCAATTTTTGGTTTTTGTCTATTTTAGCACCTACATAGTTTTCTCAAAACTTTTATACTTAGCTAACATTTAAAAAATAAATTTTAATTATTAATCTTATAAACCAGTGAATGATACTCAACATGGAAGAGAGCATTTCATAACAAAAGTGAATAGTTTTCAAATTCTCGTGCCTATTCACACTACCTCTCTAGGATATAATAAGGTCTTAGGCACAAAAGCATATATATTCTGAGAAAGCTCCAATTGATCCCCACTATATACATTCTACCTCCTCTGGTAATTTCTATTCCAGATTCATTATTTCTTTCAGTTTAAGGTTTGAGATTCATTTGATTATCAAATTGTTAAAAATACATTTTTGCAGAAACAATTTGGCTCAGTGGTTAGAGAATCAGCTTGTGGACTGAAAGGTCCCAGGTTTGATTTCGGTCAAGGGCACGTATCTTAGTTTCAGGCACATCCCCAGTAGGGGGTGTGCAGGAGGCAGCTGATCAATGTTTCTCTCTCATTGACGTTTCTAACTCTCTATCTCTCTCCCTTCCTCTCTGTAAAAAATCAATAAAATATATTTTTAAAAATGCATTGTTAATGAACAAAAATTATTGTATATCCTACTATGCTACCTAAAATATTCAGAGGTAGAATTTTGGGAAGTGTTTTATTGAGTATTTTTCCTGATGTGCAAGTTATTTACTATTTCTCCTGAAGAAATATAAGACGAAAGTTTATTTCTAATAATAATTATTATTATTAGTGATGTTGATGGCAATGATAATAGTAAACATTTATTGAATATATACTAAAAAACATACATTGTGCTAATTTTTTTTAGCTGAATTATCTCACTCAATCTTCTCAAAAATGCTTTGAGATAGATGCCATAAGTGTCCAGGTTTTGTACATGTAGAAGCCAAGCCTTATAGAGATTTTAAAAACTTGCCCCAAATTATATAATTGTAAAGTGGTTGAGCTGGGATTTTAACTCAGGCCTGCCAAATAGATAAGCTTGTTCTCTGTACAATGAATGCTCCTATAAGCACTTACAATATTAATTTGCCACCTACTATCTTCTATGTCCCAGATGTATCTTAAATGACTTCTGTACATTATCTCACTTTCTCTATTCCAAAACCCCATGTGGTAATATTAACATTCTTACTAAATACAAGACAGAGAACTTCGACAAATTTGGACTTTTTTATGCCTCAAATAATTTTCCTCCATACATTTATGAAATGTATCCATTTTTGCATGGATATGAATGAATGTCAGCCACCAAAGAAAATAGCAGCTTCTGGGTAAATGCAGCCAAATGGCCCCATCTACTAAAGGCAAGAGAAGATGGGGATGAATCTATTCCAATAGACAAATCATTTTTAAAAATAAATCTTCTGATTGAGTATCTTCACTTTTAATTAGGAAACAGATAGTAGTTTATGATTCAGAACTAATGGACTTTGAAATACTTTTTCAATAGTTTCTAAAAAAATAAAGTAATATTCCTTTTTTTAAATGGCAACATTCTTCTTAAAAAATAGTAAACCACTTTAAAAATAATAATTAGTCCAGCTGGTGTGGTTTAGTGGTTGAACATTGGCCTATGAACCAGTCAGGGCATATGCCTGGGTTGCAGCTCAATCCCCATTGGGGGCACACAGGAAGCAGCCAATCAATGATTCTCTGTCATCATTGATGTTTCTATCTCCCTCTCCCTTCCTCTCTGACATCAATAAAGTATAAAAAATAATTATAATATTATTAGGTTTTAACTTGTATATTCTCTGGTTTTCTATTGAAAAGTATTCCTGTATAGTCTTGTAGCTTTTATGAGGTGTCAAAGTTATTTCAATTTGGTGTAGCAGATATTTCTGGCTGGTATTGGGTTCCAGACCTGACTCTGGCCCCTGAGAATCACTGAGGATTCAGACTCAGTCCCTGGTCTAGAAGATTTACTTCATTTTTCAACACTTTCCATTAGCGATAAAGTTACCTTGTAAGCCAATTGGCTGCATATTTTAAACTTAAAAGCCTTTGGAGAAAGTATAATCTTCATTTACTAGAAGGAGATAATACATATTCCCCTGGTTTTAATATACTGTATATCTTCCATAGTTAAAATTCCAATTAATGTTTTAGGTTCTCCTTTGTCCAAGTGAAAACAAGGCCCTGTCTTCAAGCTGGCTAAGACCCCGTGACACACTAAGTGTTTAACAGTTCTTCAAGCATGTCTGACAAATGAGGTAGAGTGAAATTTGGATTTTACAACAGACACACTGGGACTTGACCGTGAACTTTAAGTTTATGAAGGGTTGTTCCACAAATGGGGATTCGACAGCAGTGACATTTTTCAATGTCTATCCAACCAATAGTGAAGAAAACATATTTTTAAAAGTGAGGTAAGGCCAGAATGACAAAATTCATAGATTTAAGAGAGTAGGAATTTATAAGATGCTGGTATAGTAAGGAAAATTGAGGCATACCTTTGAAAAAATAAGAATGCGTATATGGCTTTATAGTATGCATTTATAAAAGAGGAAACAGGGGCTCTGAACTGTTAAGTCATCCAAGGTCATGTTCCCTGTGAGAAGCAGACCAGGAATTCAAATCCAGCTCTGTCTGATTCCAAAGCCTGCACTCTTTCCATGATATCATCCTAAAGCCAGTTAGGGGTGATTTAGTTGCCAAATGGGGATAAAAGACATGGTCCTCAAATTCTTTCCATTGCCTTGACTCTATTCTCCCTTACTTGAACTCAATATTGGCCATGCCACTATTTAGCAATTTGTATATACAGAGAGGATGAGATAGGAAACAATATAACTTGATGGGTTTAATAATATCTTTTCAAATTTAAGTTCTTTTCAATTTTACTGGGTCATAAAAATCTCAGTGAAAAGAGACCTTAAAGTTCAGCTACTATAAGGGGAGTTCAATGTTTAATTCAGTCTTCCCTTCTCCCTCTTTCAGCAAATATTTATTTAGTGCCATTTTATGTTAGGTGGTGGAATTAGAGGAGTGAATAAGTCAGAAAAGCCCCTGCAATTATGAAGCTTTTTCCTTATTTGCATTTTGTAGCTGCTGGTTCCTGCAGGATAGACACTGGGTAATAAAGGAAAGAGGAAAGAGCACACCATTACAAAGACTCTCTCCCTTACATAACTCATTAAGGATCCCCTGGTGCACAGTTGACATCTAAGTGGTAATTGGGTACATAAAAGCCAATCTTAGCGTTTTGCCCTTGGTGTGTGGTCTTATTAACTAGTTTAAATGCATTTCTCCCAAGTGGCTTAAAGATTGTTAAAGACCTAGAAATACTTCTGGACTCTTCTGAGCAGACAAGGAGACAGATGGACTGAGAGAGTAATGTTTGGCAAGAACACACATCACTGGTAGATTGATTTGAAGGAACTTCTGAGAGGAATCTCAGTAATTTCAGTGGGTGTCTGAAAAGGGATTCAGGCAGGGAGAAAGGAAGAGGCTGTAGAGAGAGGGCCCAAGAAAACCAGGAATAGTGTGAAATCACACGTACTCCAACATTTACCTCATGGGATGGAGGGAGAAGAGGGGCAAAGCTCCCAGGCAAGAATGGCACTCCTGTCTTAACAGAGTAGCTAAATGCCCACATTTTGCTACTTTGCCTCCATTTAGCTGTTTGAGTTAGTCTTGGGTGTCATTAGTTATATATCTATCCATCTCTCTCCATGAGGGTGAAACTTTAAGAGCAATGAAGCAAGGCTTAATCATCTTTAAAACCCCAGTACCTGCCCTGTGCCTCTCTCACCGAGTAGTGGGTGTTCCAAATAGGATTGGTGACAAGCACTTTCACATTTGGTAAAGGATCTGTACTTGGCAATGTTTTTTTTTTTAATTGTCTACAGTTTTACATATGTCTCATTTTCCCTGCTTTACCCTGCCCGCACAGCCATTCCCATCCAGTGCAAGCCCCCACCGCCCAGTGTGTGTCCATTGTTTAAGCTAAAATGCATGCGTACAAGTCCTTTGGTTGCTCTCTAATCCTCTCCTGCCCTGCCATTTGTCTCTGAATCTATTCTTGTTCATCAAATTATGTTAATCATTATATGCCACATATGAGTGAGATTGTGTATTATTTATCTTTCTCTGACTGGTTTATTTCGCTTAGCACGATGCTCTTCAGTTCCATCCATACTGTTGCAAATGGTAAAGCTTCCTTCTTTTTTATAGCAACATAGTATTCCATATGTAGATGTACCACCGTTTTTTTAATCTACTCATCTGCTGATGGGCACTTAGATTGTTTCCAAATCTTAGCTATTGTATAAATTGTGCTTCTATGAACATAGAGCCTGTTCAAACACCTTTGTTGTCTGCAGTTACCAAAATAAAACGTCTCTAAACGTTTTGTGTTCTTTTCTGGTTTCTTGGAATAATAGTTCTAGAGGTGGGATTACTGGGTCAAATAGAAGTTCCATTTTTAACTTTTTGAGGAAACTTTATATTGTCTTTCATAGTGACTGCACCAGTCCGCATTCCCACCAGCAGTGCAGGAGGGTTGCTTTTCTCCACATCATTGCCAGCACTTTTCCTTTGTTGATTTGTTGATGATAACCATTCTGACAGGTGTGAGATGGTATCTCGTTGTTTTGATTTGCATCTGGGATGATTAGTGACTTTGAGCATGTTTTCATATGTCTCTCGGCCTTCTGCATGTCCTCTTTCAAAAAGTTTCTATTTAGGTCCTTTGCCTATTTTTTGATTGGATCGTTTATCTTCTTTTTGTTAAGTTGTATGACTTCTATGTAAATTTTAGAGATTAAACCCTTGTCTGAAATATCATTGGAAAATATGTTCTCCCATGCATTGGGCTTTCTTGTTGTTTTGTTGATGGTTTCTTTTGCTGTGTAGAAGTTTTTATTTTGATGTAGTCCCATTTGTTTATTTTCTCCTTAGTCCCCATTGCCCTAGTAGCTGTGTTGGTAAATATATTGCTACGATATATGTCTGCTATTCTGCTGCCTATGGAGTCTTGTAGGATTTTTATGGTTTCCCGTCTTACATTTAAGTCCTTTAGCCATTTTGAGTTTATTTTGTGTATGGTGCAAGTTGGTGATATAGTTTAAAAATAAATTTTTTTTTGCATGTATCTGACCAAATTTTCCAGCACCATTTATTGAAGAGACTGTCTTGACTCCATTGTATGCTCTTGCCTCCTTTGTCAAATATTAATTGAGCATAATGGGTTGGGTCTATTTCTGGGTTCTCTGTTCTATTACATTGGTCTATATGTCTATTCTTGTGCCAGTACCAGGCAGTTTTGAGAACTGTGGCTTGGTAAAATAGCTTGATATCTGGTATTGTGATCCCTCCAACTTTGTTCTTCTTTCGCAGGATTGCTGTGGCTATTTAAGACCTTTTATTTTTTTATTCCAGATGAATTTTTGGAGAGTTTATTCTAGATCTTTGAAGTATGCTGTTGGTGTTTTAATGGGGATTGCATTCAATCTGTAGATTGCTTTGGGTAGTATAGACATTTTAATGATATTGATTCTACCAATGGTATGTTCTTCCATCTGTTTATGTCCTCCTCTATCTCTTTTTTCAATGTCCTGTAGTTTTCCAAGTACAGGTCTTTTTGTATTTCTGTGGGATCATTTATTACTTCACCTCTTTCATTTCTAATTTTGTTTATTTAATTCATCTCTCTTTGCTTCTTGGTGAGCCTGGCTAGAGGTTCATCAATCTTGTTTGACCTTTCTAAAAAACAAGCTTTTGTTTTTTTTTATCTTTTTTTTTTTTTTTTTTTTTTTTTGGTCTCTATGTTGTTTATTTCCACTCTGACCTTTATTATTTCCTTTCTTCTGCTTAACTGGGCTTTTCTTATTGCTCTCTTTCTAACTCTTTGAGTTGTAGGGTTAGATAATTTATTACAATTTTTTTTTCAAGTAGGCCTCTGGAGCTATGAACTTCCCTCTCAAGAATGCTTTCACTGGGTCTCATAGATTTTTGGATTGTTGTGTTTTCATTATCATTTATTGCCATGATGCTTTTTATTTCTTCTTTGATCTCTTTGGTAACCTAATCATTGTTTACATGCTATTTAGCTTCCAAGTGTTTAATTTTTTTCATTGTTTTTATTGTAGTTGATTTCTTTTATGCCATTGTGATCTGAGAAGATGCTTGTTATGGTTTCTATCTTCTTGAATTTGAAGAAACTTTGCCTATGTCTCAATATGTGGTTTATCTTTCAAAATGACCCATGTGCACTTGAGAAGAATGTATAGTCTGTGGCTTTGGGGTGAAATGTTCTGATGTCAATTAATTCCATCTGGTATAGTGAGTCATTTAGGATTCATGTTTTTTGCTGAATTTTCATTTAGAGGATTTATCCAGTGGTGTTAGTGGGGTATTGAAGTCCCCTATTGCTGTCAATCTCTCCCTTGATATCTTCCAGAAGTTTTTATATGTATTTGGGTGATCCTGTATTGGGTGCATATATGTTTACCAGAGAGTTATATCTTCTTGTTGAATTTCTCTCTCTAGTATTATGAAGTGGCCTTCCTTATCTCTTGGTATGGTCTTCACTTTGAGCTATAATTTGTCAGATATATAAATTGTTATCCCAGCTTTTTCTTTTTTATTTCCATTTGTCTGAAAAACTTTTTTCTATCCCTTCACCATCAGTCTGTGTGAGTCCTTTGTTCTGAGGTGGGTCTCCTGTAGACAGCAGATATATGGGTCATGTTTTCTTATCCATTCAGCTACCCTATGTCTTTTGATTGGAACATATAATCCATTTACATTTAAAGTTATTATTGATAGGTACTTGTTTGTTGCCATTTTTATTCTTTACCTCTGTGTTCCTTCTTTGCTTCCTATTTCTTCTTTTTACAGCAGTTCCTTTAGCATTTCTTGCATTGCTGGTTTGGTGGTAATAAACTCCCTTAGTCCTTTTTTGTCTGTGAAGCTCCTGATTTCACCCTTAACTTTGATTGATAGCCTTGCTGGGTAAAGTATTCTTGGATTCACACCCTTGCTTTGCATGACTTTGCATATCATATTCCATTATGGCCTGATGTGTTTCTGTTGAGAAATCAGTCACTAGTCTGATGAGAGATCTAATGTAGGTAACTTCTGTCTCTCTCTCGCAGCTTTAAAATTCTTACATTGTTGTTGGTCTTTTTGGCTTCATCTTATTTGGGACTCTGTGAGCTTCTTGGACTTCTGTGAGTTTTTCCTTCTTTCCAAATATCAGGGAAGTTTTCTGTTATTATTTCTTCAAACAAGTTTTCTATTCCTTGTTCAGTTTCCTCTCCTTCTGGGACCTGTATTATGTAAATGTTGTTTCATTTCATGTTGTCCCAAAGTTTCCTTAGGCTCTCCTCCTGTTCTTTGAGGGTTTTTTTCCAGTTGCTGCTCTGCTAGGGTGTTATTTCCTACCTTGTCTTCTAGCTCCCTGATGCATTCCTCTGCCTCTTCTAGTCTATTGTTGATGCTTTCTATTGTGTTCTTTTCTTTGCAGTAATGTCATTTTTCATTTTTTCTTGGTTCTTCATTTCCTCTTGGTTCTTACACATATTTTTGCATTGGTCTTCCGTCCTTTTCAATGTCCTTATGGTCATTGATATGAATTCTTTCTCTGACATATTGCTTGCCTCCACTTTGTTTGCTTCCTTTTCCAGTGATTCCTTCTTTTCCTTTCTATGAGGACTGTTTCTTGTTCTTCCCATGTTTGTGCCTCTCAGGATATCTGGTTATGTAGCTCTCTTTCTATCCTGCATTCACTTAAAGGCACAACATATAACACAACAATACACATGCACAGGGCATCAAACACAGATGTATTAATGACACCAATAACCCCAAACAAATGTGACCACCAGAGAAAAGAGAATTAGGAGACAAAAGAGTGGAAAAATGATGTTGAAAAAAGGAAAAAATCTAAGAGAGAAAAGAAAGAGGAGAAAAAAGAAGGGTGAAAAATCTATGTATATGGGGAGAAAACTCTAAAAAACCAGCAGCTAATCCAAAAAATGTTAACAACAAACACCCTGAGATGAATGCAAACAACAAACAACAACTAGTCCAAAAATGAAAACAATAACACCCAAAGAACAAGCACCCAGCTGAGTCTGAGGAAGCAGAATTTATTTCCAGAAGGTAAGGTCAAGGAATTGAATGAACAGGGAAATGGCCACAATTCAGTGTAGAGGAAGTAGAAAGTGAAATAGTATATATGAAGAAAAGTAAAAAACAAAATATAAAAAAGAGAAAAGTAATATATATATTCCTTATATATTGACTTTTATATAATCTACTGATTATATAAATCTTTAATTTATCTATCTATGTATTCATCTATTATTGGAAAAGGAGAATAGAGAGTAGCTAAGCCTGAGTTGGCGATTGGAATTAATTAAGCTATTAGTAAAAAAATGAGAACCAGCGAGGAAAGGAAAAACAAAAGCAAAAAAAAAAAATTAAAAAAATTAAAAAAATTAAAAAAACAAAGAAACTAATAAATAAATAAACAACAACAATAAGACAGAAAGAAAGAAAATGGGGAAAATTTGGCTAATGAAGAGAAAAGAGAAGTGTGCATTAACTTGGAACAGAGGAAAGAAAATTAAATATATGAGTAAGATCAATTTTTAACAGGGATTAAAAAGAAGAGGTAGATAAAAACTAAATCAGTAACAGTGTAAGAGAAACAGGACAAAAAAGGGGGAAATTGAGAAAGAGAGTGTTGGCATAAAGGAAAGATTGAGATAGAGTAAAATAATGCTAAAAGAAAAAGAAAAATAGAATATAGAACACATCACAAAAGGAAAGAAAAGAAAAGAAAAGAAAAGAAAGAAAAAATAAAATAAGTCTTTTTAAAAATGTAAAATAATAGTTGTAATAATAATAATTAAAAATAAAAATATAATAAAAAAGTAAAATCAAGTGAGGAAAAAAATTGGATTCTTAAGTAAGAGATAAAAAATAAAAAAGTGAAGTAGTGGAGGTTGTTCACTTTATTTACTGTTCTTCCTGGCATATAAGTTTTGTGTCAGGTAGTCAACACAGTGCTGAAGTTCCCTGCAATCCATTGCTCCTCTGTTTCATAAGCCACAGCCTTGTTTTCAAGCAGGCGAGATCTCTCTACTCACTTTATTTCTCTGCCTTGCTTCAGTTTTATTTACACAGAAGAGTCTATTTCTGACACAATCCTGAGTTGCAGTGTTTCTGTATTAATTTCTGGGACTAAATGGCCCCTCTACCCACTGTTTAGATTCTTCTTTTTCTGCCACACTTAATACTGGATTGGAGGGATGAACTGACCCAGAATTGGTTTCCTGCTCATCTCTTCTTATTCTGATCCCCAGTTTCCACAAAAACAACTTTCCCCTGTAGTCTCAGTGAGTGTTTTTAATGGGAAGATTCTGTGTACTGGATTTAGCAAGCAAAAGCAAGGAGGTAAAAAAAAAAAAAAAGACAAAGGAACCACACCCTCTGACATGTTTTTCCCTTGGCACTGCATGGCCATTATAGAACTTCAGGCTGCCTTTTTGGGCACAGTTTCCCACAGCTGTGGGTTTATATCTAGAGTCTTCTTATGCCACCAGCCCTATAGATCCCCTTCCACATACAAGAGCTACACTGACCCCAAGGGCCACGGATTTGGTGGGGCACAGTCTCTCTCTGAGATTCTAGTCTCCACTGCGCATGTTTCTCCCTCCAGACTGCATCCCAGATCTCACCTCTCTCTAGGTCAGCAGTTCTCAACCTGTAGGTCACGACCTCTTTGGGGGTCTAATGACTCTTTCAAAGGGGTCACCTAAGACTATCAGAAAACTCATATTTCCAATGGTCTTAGGAACTGATATACTGTTCCCCTATCCATGTCCAGGCGGGTCCACTCACATGCAGATACGCCCACATATGAGTACCCAGTATGATGACATCATTGCACCAAACCCATCACATACTCCCTGTACAAATACAGGTGTATGTGACAGGGTTGGCACCATAATGTACTTATGTGGACGAGTCACACATGCGTAGAGAGCAGTTACTGTGTAGAGAGTAGCTACTGTGTAGAAGGCAGCTGCTGTGTTGAAAAAAGCTACTCTGTTAAAAGCAGCTACTCCAGTGGTTCTCAACCTGTTCGTCGATACCCCTTTGGGGGTCGAACGACCCTTTCACAGGAGTCGCCTAAGACTATTGGAAAACTCCTATTTCCCATGGTCTTAGGAACCAACACACTGCTCCTTGGTGTAGCAAAATGTAGCAGTGTAGTTTACTATTGTTATAAGAAGACTGTTGCCCATGCTACGCCATGATTCAAGACAAAATTTCATTTATTTGTAATTAGAAATAAATATTTCACAATATATAATTACATATTGTTTTTGTGATTAATCCCTATGCTTTAATTATGTTCAATTTGTAACAATGAAAACACCTCCTGCATATCAGATATTTACATTACAGTTAATAACAGTAGCAAAATTACAGTTATGAAGTAGCAATGGAAATAATTTTATGGTTGGGGGTCACCACCACATGAAGAGCTGTTTTAAAGAGTCGCCGCATTAAGAAGGTTGAGAACCACTGAGCTACTCTGTTGAAAGCCGCAGTATTGGAGGTAAACCAACACTTCATGAATTATAATTACCGGGTAAATGTAAAATCATGTATTATAAAATAATTAACTACTACTACAAAAAAAAATCTGTACCATGGGAACTTAATATGGATACTGATCAGTCTTTTTATATTCAGCTGTGGTTGATGTGAATAATGCCCCCTTGTGATAGTAACAGGTATGTAAAAATAACAACACAGAGAATGGTAAATCACAGGAAACTTTAATGAACTGTATTGACTGAACTATGCAAGATAACATCTTTTGTATTATTAAAGCTATTGTTATATATTATTTTTATTAGCAAACCATCCCATGACAATGGATCGTGTAGAGAAGAACGTTAAGAAAAGAAAAATTGATCTTATTTATATAGTGAGATTTTTTTACAGTATGGTTTTACCTCAATAATTACAGCAGGATTTGAAAAACCACAATATATTATTTGTTGTGAAGTTTTATCAGCCGAATCTATGAAGCCGAATAAACTAAAATACCATTTTGATATCAAGCATCCGAGCTTTGTAGGCAAGGATACCAACTATTTTAGAAGCAAAGCTGATGGACTTAAAGAAAGCCAGACTTGACACTGGTGGCAAGTACCACAAACAAAACGTTGAAGCTTCATATTTGGTGGCACTCAGAATCACCAGAGCTATGGAACCTCACACCATTGCTGAGGATTTACTGTTGCCAGCAGCCAAAGACATTGTTCAAGCTATGAGTGAAGACGAATTTGTTATGAAATTGAGTGCAATTTCCTTATCTTATGACAGTCTCCACTGAAGAATGATGACATGTCTGCTGATATTCCTGATCCAGGTAATCCAGGAAATTAAATCTGCTCCACTTCCAATATTTAGTATCCAGCTTGATGAATCTACAGACATTGTAAACTGTTCACAGTTACTGGTTTACATGAGGTATATTAATGATGGTGACTTTAAAGATGAGTTTCTTTTTTGCAAACCTCTTGAAATGATAACTACTGCACGTGATGTATTTGACACAGTTGGTTCATTTCTGAAAGTGCATAAGATCTTTTGGGAAAAGGTTTGTGGCGTTTGCACAGATGGTGCTCCAGCTATGCTAGGATGTTGATCTGGATTTCAACGTTTGGTACTGAATGAGTCACCAAAAGTCATCAGAACTTACTGCATGATTCATCGGCAAATATTAGCAACTAAGATGCTGCCACAAGAAGTAATGAAAAGCATCATAAATTCTGTCAATTATGTAAAGGCAATTACTTTAAATAGTCAACTGTTTTCACAACTGTGCAACGAGTTGGATGCGCCAAACAATGCTCTGCTTTTTCACACTGAAGTGAGATGATTGTGGAGAGGAAAAGTTTTAAAACCCGTTTTTGAGCTTCGGGGTGAACTCAAAATGTTTTTTAATCAGAAAGCAAGACAGCAGTTCGAAGCACTTTTCAGTAATTCTAGTGAACTGCAGAAAATAGCTTACTTGGTTGACATCTTGCCATCTTGAGTGAGTTTAATTTATCACTGCAAGTACCAAATGACTTGATTTGTCTGAAAAGATCCAATCATTGCAAATGAAACTTCAGCTTTGGATGAAAATAAAATGTACATGTTGCCTACCTTATCTGCTTTCTTTGAGGAGCATGACATTGAACCAGACAAAAGGATTATGATGGTAATTTCTGTGAAAGAACACTTGCACATGCTTGCAGACAAAATTTCATTATACTTTCCAAATCTACCTATACCCCATTTGCACTTTCCAGAAGCCCAACAGAGTCAAAGTTGAAGATGTTTCTGAGACAGTACAAGAGGAGTTCACTGAACTTATAAACAGTGATACAGTGAGAACTGATTTCTCTACAATGCCAATTACAAAATTCTGGATCAAGTGTTTGCAGTCATATCCTGTTCTGTCTGAGACTGTGTTGCGCATTCTTCTTCCATTTCCAACAACATATTTTTGTGAAACAGGGTTTTCCAGCTTGTTGGTTATCAAGTCTAAACACAGAAGTAGACTTGTTGTGGAAGATGATCTTTATTGTGCTCTTGCAAAAACTGCCCTCAGAATTTCTTATTTGGTGAGAAAGAAACAATCTCACCCTTCACACTGATGTTGGCGTTTTACGCATACTGTCGCAAAATGTAGCAATGTGGTTTACTGTTGTTATATTAAGACTGTTACCCATTCTACACCTTGCTTCAAGACAAAATTTCATTTATTTGTAATTAGAAATAAATATTTCATAATATATAATTACATATTGTTTTGTGATTAATCACTATGCTTTAACTATGTTCAATTTATAACAATGAAAAAACATCCTGCATATGTATCAGATATTTACATTACAATTCATAACAGTAGCAAAATTACAGTTATGAAGTAGCAACGAAAATAATTTTATGGTTGGGGGTCACCACAACATGATGAACTGTGTTAAAGGGTCCCAGCATTAGGAAAGTTGAGAACCACTGCTCTAGGCCAGAGGTCAACAAATTGTGACTTGCAAGCCACATGTGGCTTGCAAGCTCCAGTTTGCGGCTCTGTTGACTAATGAATTTGCCGACCACTGACCTAGACTCTCAATTCCAATAATTACAGGTTGTTGTTGTTCCTTATGATTAAGTCCCTAACTAGGTGATCTCTGACCTTTCCGTCCAAGGTTTCCCTCAATAGCTATGTTTAATTTGCCAATTCTGGGTGGATGTTATTCAATTCAGCTGTTCCTTCTATCTGCTCTGTGAGAAGGCACAGAGCCTGCCTGTGTATTTTCCTCGGCTTTGTCTCCCCCCTGGACAAACCTTTTAGGTGCCCATGGCTGGGGTGGCACCCATGGCTTCGGTGTTCATGGGTTGGCAGCTGAGGCAGCTGGTCCCTGGACACTGTGGTTATAGAGTCCTGGGAGGTATCTGAAGTCTCCCTGGTTGAAGTTAAGGCTAGGCTTCTGATAGCAGCCACTCTCCCCTTCAAGATGGTGTGGTCTCTGCAGCAGAGCTGGCTGCTCTAGGAGAGATTTCAACAGTAGTAGAGGCTGCCTGGTCAAGGGAGCCTGGTCCGCCAGTTCCCAACAGTCTTGTGGAATATACTTGCCAATAGTTTTTGAATAATAGCCAAGGTTAGGGGAAAGAATGGCAGAAATTGTTCTGTTCCTAAGCAAGCTCAAAGTGACCATTCTAGGCTATCATCTTCCAGGAGCCACTTTCCTTCTCTTATTCAACAGCTCAGAGGTTGCCAAGAAGCCAAGAGAGGCTTTTGATAAGGGCACGAATGCATCAGCCACCCAAGCCAAGTGTGCTTACATTGCAGATGGACTTCTACATGAATGACTACAGTTTCTAATCCATGCTCAATGGGCTCCAGCTGGTCTTAGTGGATGAGAGTACTGCAATGTGGTTAAGGGTACTGCTTTTATTTATGGCTTTACTTTTATTATTATTATTTGTAAGTTGTCTTTATTATTGAAAGTATCAAAGATTTGAATTAAATTCCAGATCTACTATTTTTCAGTCACATGTCCATAGGCAAGATATATATTCCCTCTAAGCCTCAGTTTCTTCATCTATCAATTGCAGAAAATAATGACCATATATGATAGGGCCACTGTGATGATTTTAAATAATGTATGTTAAATATGTAGTAATTAGAAAAAACTCAATACATGTTAATTATTATTATTACCATCTGGTACCCAGGTTCTAAAAATGCTTCTTTGTGTTCTCAGTATCTAAAAATATTTTTGTTAAAACAGTTCTTAAGGTTTTTATTTATTGTCCCCACTCCCAAGGGGACTGAGTGGGGAATGAATGATCCAAATGATCACATTTTTCCCAAATAACATCTTCCAATCCTGTTCCAGTATTTGAAACTAACATATTTCATTCCATTCTCTCTTTTCTTATAATGACCTATTTCCTATAGAGACCTCCCATATTCATTCAAATAGAGCTCAGAGGGGCCCATCATAATGAACCTTCAGGCACCTCTGAATCCTAATATGAACCTAAGATTTAAGAAAGGATTTGACAATGGTTAGCTGTTAGCTGAAAGTGTAAAAGAAGCAATATAAAAAGAAAAAAAAAGGAAGAGAGAATTTAAGTCCTCAAGAAATGAAGAAAGATGAATAGTCAACAAGGGAATACTTTTTGGAAGTCAAAAGTTGTATTTTAATTCAGATTTTCCTGCATGAAATTAGTAAATATGAGCTAAAAACATATTTTTATTGCATTCTGAGTAATAGTCTTCACAAAAGATTGTTTGGGAAACACTGGCAGAAAATCTGGGACTTGTTAGATGCCTCAGTAGGAAATGTGAATCGTGGTTCACCAGGCACAATTCAATTTGAAATTACCCCCTTTTTTATGCTATTCAATGAAAAAAATTAAGCTACTCAGTAATGAATGCATACTCTATTATAGTTATTGTGTTCTTTTTGAAAAACAATAATAACATGTCAGCATTATTCACTCCATGTGGCCTACCAAATTGCTTCAAGTGAGGTGCAAATAAGACAAACACTAACATTGAATTGTTCCTTTCTCTTGTACCCAGAGGCATAAACTATGGTTGTAGTGCGTAAGTTAAAATGGCAATAATAATATTAACAGTGGAAAAACAAATGAAAATGTTAAACTTGGTGAGACAACTGATTTCAAGGGACAGCAATTGTCAAGCTCCATGTACTTGAAGAAAATGTGCTGTTAATCAGCTGTATAAAGGGTATGCGTGTGGTATTCCATCTTTTGTTTTAAAGACAAAAGTTTTTAAACAATGCTGTGTTGCTTATCTGTTCAATCTAATTTGCTAGTAGGGGCATATGTAAGACTAGATTGTGGGCTCCATCCCCAGTTTGGTGTGCAGGAGGTGAGGCAGCTGGTCAATGATTCTCTCTCATCATTGATGTTTCTATCTCTCTCTCCAACCTCTTTCCTCTCTGAAATAAATTAAAACAAATATTTATTTATTTTTTAATAAAAGGGACTATGTCTGTTTCTAACACTAAGCTAGAATCTCCAAAGAGAAGAAAGTGGACAGAACAATCCAGGTAAGTGCAGAAAGCTGAAGCAAGGACATCTGTGCTGTTCTTAGAACGTGAGAAACAAGCCAGAGTTCAGAGAACTGCCTAGGTGGCCAGATTATCTGTGAAACGTGTTCTCCTGCACTCACCTGGGGCCAGTGATGGTTAAGGACTAGAGCAACTCCCTGAAAACTCTCTGAGCTCTAGAGTGTCATGCAAGTAGCTGACCAGCCTTTAGTTTGGAAGTCAAGGAGATGTAGAAAATTAATTTCATTGATAATGAGGATCCTAGAGAAGCAAAAGTACAATACAGAGGGCAGGGGGTAGAAAACAAAGTACTAGGGACCACTCCTTCCATCCCAGACAACACAGAGATGGAATGTAATCTCCTGGAATGTACATGCCATCTGGGAAGTGGGACTCTGATTCCGAGTTGCTATCACCACTCAGAATGGGTGTTTAACATAGAATGTAAGTGTAATCATAAAACAAGAGAATTATGTTAACTGTTTGCTTGAGTAAAATGTTACTGGAGGCAACAGCAGCTTTGTATTGATGAAAGAGGGTGATATGCACAAGCAGCAGCATTTTGGGTGTGTGCACTGGCAAGGCACGTGAGATCTTATTTTGTTTTTGCTAATATACTGAAACTTTATCAAATGCTAACTATGTGCTAGGCACTGTGCTAGTCACATTTCATTCCATTGAAATGAAATTGTCTCATTTCATCATCACTCAAGCATTGTGGATAGATACTATTATTATCTCCAACTTACAGGTGTTAAATTTGAGGCTTGGAGCAGTCAAGGCTATACATGTAGTTTGTGAGTCAAGTCCAGGCTGCTGTTGATATTGCCTGTGCATTTAAGTGCTGCAACAGCCTGCCTCACTCAGGCATTATCAGCAGCAGATCTTCCGGCAGACGTTGGTATTGGCAGTAACACAAGACCTCACTGAAGGGGTCTGCTGGAAAGATGGAATGTGTTAGTACATCTTGGACCCAAGATGACTGACTGAATTGCAGGTCATGCCTGAGAAAATATTCTGGAGGCATTTGAAGGCTAGCTGGAGTTCTCACTAAAGAGGGCCAAATCATTGCTATTATGCTCTTATTTTTGTGTCTGGGCTGAGGTGGCTGAGGAAATAAAGGCCATACAATCAGTATCCCCCTCTGTTACAAAGGTGAACAGATGGTACCCTGAAAGCATCACTGCATTGTCTGTTAGTATCTAGTGTTGATCCAATCTGAGTCTCCTTACTTTGCTGGTAATAATTATACGCATTGGGTTTTTATTTTATTTTTATTTTATGCATCTTTATTGTTGAAAGTATGACATATTCCTCTTTTCTCCCACTGGACTCTTCTAGCTCGCCCTTGGCCCCCACCCTAAGCCTTCACCATATTGTCTGTGTCCATGGGTTATGCATATATGTGTACAAGTTCTTTGATTGATCTCCTCCCACCCACCCCTGCCTTCCCTCTGAGATTCCACAGTCTGTTCTCTGTGTCTATGTATCTGGATCTATGCTGTTCATTGGTTTATTTTGTGCATCATGTGATACTTGGTTTTTATTTTAGGATCTTCTCTTAGGCCTTAGTATCCTGAAATTCTCTAATGATGTTAGCACTATGGACTTTATTCCCCCATTTGTTGTTCACAGACCATTTCAATCTGAATCGTTAAATCCTTCCTCAGCCATGGACATGTCTTGTAATCTCTAATCCTTGCTAACACAAGTACCATTCATTCTTCCTTTATTTTCCGAACTCATTAGTTATATATAGAACCCATATAAATTAGCCTTATAAGGTTCCTTTCCTCCCTCCTAGTTTTCCATCTTGTTGTCATCATGCTAATTTATATTTTGGGAAATATCCTTGACTTTAACTTCTAGCATTCTTTTGATTTTTTTTTAAGTTTTAGAAATCGTCTTTTTACTCATAAGAAGAAGCAAAATCTCCTCAAATATCTCTGAGAATTCTGATTGGAGTTTGTTGTTTTTTTAAAACTTTTCTCCTGCTCCCTGAATTATCTTCAGTTCCTCTGGGATCAGTTTTTGCTATTGGTAACTGAGGTGATGAGTATACTAACAACTCTTACTGTGGTAATCATTTTGTAATACACACACACACATACACATGGTGTGGCAAAAGTAAGTTTATAGTTAAAAGTATGCAAAAACAGTTTATTCTTGTATTATTATTTATTAGTTATTGTATTATTTCCCATATGAACAACTGCAAACCTATTTTGCCCCACTTTGTATATCAAATCTTCACATTGTACACCTTAAAGTTACGGAATGTTGTGAGTCAATTATATCTCAATCAAGCTGGAAAAAGTAAAATAATTACTTTGACAACTAAGAAAATTAAAAAATAAAATTTAAAATGAAGATGCTGGTAAATTCTGCTTAGTGGTCCTTGATTTTCTATTCATATTTAAAACAAACTCCTGAGTAGTTGGGTGGGTTTACTTTATTCTGTGCATTCCCTTTCCTTTCGTGGGAGGCCCATGGAGCTCTGACAGGACTGTTCCTGCTAAGTGGGCAGGAGCCAGCAGTTAGGTACTAGTCCTCCAAATTGCACTTCACTTTCAGACTCCAATTCCATACCATACACACAGATGTTCTCTGTGGCTTACTTAAGAGGTTTGATCTGGGTGATGATGATGATGATAAAAACAATAGCTAATATTGACTTAGCATTATATACAAGGCATGGCCTTAAGAACATCACATACATAAATTCATTTACTGCTCACAATAACCCTTTGAGTCAGGTACTATTATTATATCCCTTTACACACAAGGAAATGAGACACAGAGAAGTTAACTAACTTGCCCAAAGTCACACAGCTTAGTTAGTGGCAGAAGTAGGCTTTGATTTAAGATAATCTTTCTCCATGGTCCATTCCTTTATTTAGATTGTTTTTTACTTTTATTTATTAACTAGAGGCCAGTGAATGAAATTCATGCATCGAGATGGGGGGTGGGGGGTTGTCCTTCAGCCCAGCCTGTTCCCTTTCCAATTCAGGATCCCTTGAGGGATGTCTGATTGCCTGTTTAGGCCCGATCCTGGGTCAGGGTGCAATGGGCAGTCAGACATCCCTTTCACAATCCAGGACTGCTGGCTCCCAACTGCTCACCTGCCTGCCTTCCTAATTGCCTCTAATTGCCCTCCCCTGTGGGCCTGATCATCCCTAACTGCCCTCCACTGCAGGCCTGGGTCCCCTCCAACTGCCCTTCCCTGCAGGCCCAGTCACCCCCAACTTCCCTCCTCTGCCAGCCTGGTCACCCCTAACTGCCTTCCCCTGTAGGCTTGATCACCCCCAACTGCCCTCCCTTGCAGGTCTGGTCTCTCCCAGCTGCCCTCCCTTGCAGGCCTGATCACCCACAACTGCCCTCCCTTGCAGGCCTGGTCCCTGCCAACTGCCCTCCCCTGCTGGCCATCTTGTGGTGGCTATCTTGTGTCCACATGGGGGCAGGATCTTTGACCACATGGGGGCAGTCATCTTGTGTGTTGGAGTGATGGTCAATCTGCATATTACTCTTTTATTAGATAGGATAGAGGTCTGGTGCATGGATGGGAGCCAGCTGGTTTGCCCTGAAGGGTGTCCAGGATCAGGTTTGGGGTTCCCTTGGGGCATGGGGTGGCCTGGGAAAGGAGCCTGTGATTGTTTGCAGGCTGGCCACGCCCCCCACCGACTCAAGGGGAGGCCCTGGTATCTAGGATTTATTTATCTTCTACAATTAAAACTTTGTAGCCTGGAACGGAGCCAAGCCTTCTGCTTGCTCTGTGACATGGTGGCAGCTGTTGAAACTCTGTTGCCTTAAGCAGAGCCCTCGACAAGCAAGAGTGTGCAGAAAGCTTGGCTTCCTCCATCACCGGGCAACCCAAGCCTCCCTCCTGCTCTCTCTCTAGTGGTATCTATCTTGGTTGGGTTAATTTGCATACTGTCTCTGATTGGCTGTTGGGCGTGGCTGTTGGGCATGGCTGGTGGATGTAGTGGAGGTGCAGTCAATTTGCATATTACTCTTTTATTAGATAGAATTTGAGAGAGAGGATGAGAGAGAGAGAAAGAGAGAGAGAGGAACACACACTTGTTGTTTCACTTATCTATGTATCCATTGTTGATTCTTGTATGAGCCCTGACCAGGAAAGAACCTTGATGTATTGGTATGACACCCTAACCAAATGAGATATCTAGCCAAGGCCACAGTCCATTCTTTTAACCTCTAGGTTATATTCCTGAAATGATTGCCCTCTATGTGTAGAGGTGGGGATTAAAGGGTGATTAAAACAGCTTTTCCTATATAGATCTTAGTTTTAACATACAGACTTAAAGAAATATTATCAGCCCCATGTTTTCCTCATCCCCACAAACTCTGATCTTGGGGTTGTCCCAAAGTTGCTACTGCAGAAAGCTCCCACCTCACCTCGCTGCAGACCTTCTTGAAGGGAATTTTGTGCTGTTCCATCTGCTTCCTGTCATCCAGAAATGTGTTGAAACTTCTCATTCACTAATGACCACTGTTCTTCACACACCCTCATCTAAAGTACTTTGCTGTTATTGTTTATCCCTTTTTTCTTCATCTATGTTTCTATTTCAGCAGCCCCTCAGAGGCCTGGGTTGTACATTTGTGCTCAGACTGGGTCTTGAAGTGACTTCAAAAGTAAGTATGTTGCTATGGATATTTTGGCCATTTTTCTAAATTGCTAATATTGACATTGTGAAAAAAAAGTGTAGATTCAAGCTGTATTATTCATCTCCACTCATTTATTTTACATTTATATACAATTAACAAAGCTATACATTGTCACATTGACGTAGGCATTAATAAGGATGCATTCTAAGCAGATGGCTCTGCATAATTTTCTCTAGAATTGCAAGTAGATATTTAATAAGCTGGAGAAAGACTCATTTAAGCTAAAATCAGTTTGAATGTTCTGGGTGCTTCAGTGAAGCAATTCTTCAGAGGAACGTGAAGGACGATAGTTCATACTTCAGACTGAATGGTTCCTGAGAAATCATCTAAAGTGGTTTATGAGATGCTTATTCTATGTTGGCAAAATATTCAATAGCATAGCAAAAGAGGGTTTTTTCCTCACATGTTCAATACTGTTCTTCTATGGTTATTGTAAGGATTGACCCACCCAATAAATATATATAAAAGCATAAAGACTGGTATGTTGTAGATGCTTGATAAACATTAGTTTTCTCTGAAGTTGTGGAGTTTCAAACCAAACTGAGGCATTCATGTTAGAAGCTGAAAATGTGCTTACAATATGCAGTAGATAAGGCAAGTATAGGACTAGAGTTAAGCTCACATGGAGTTATGCAAACAGAGGGTCAAGTCATAGTTCCACCTCTTAGTTGTCTGTTTTCTTATGTCTGTTTTATCAGCTGGAAAATGAAGCTGATAATAATTATATCTACTTTGTGCAATCATTAGGAAGATGAATGTGTGTAAAGCACTTAATGTATCATAAAATGGATATAAAGCACTTAGCCTATTATGTGGCCCAAAGTACATGCTCAATAAATGTTATTGGCTGTTATAATTATTGTAACTCCCATGTTTTAAGGATATATTTTAGGGATATATTTTTGAAAAACATGGACCATAAAGACCTATGGAGTATAAAGATGGTAGCTTGAAGCACAAATTTACAACATAGGCCAAGTCATAAAGGGACTAGGGGGTAATACAATATTCGTAGCAAATGATGCTTTAGAGCAGCAATTTTCAACACTTTTCATCTCATGGCACACATAAAGTAATTACTAAATTTCTGTGGCATACCAAAAACTATATTTTTGCCTATCTGGGAAAAAAAAGTTATAACTTCTTGCTGTCATAATAGCATCTATAATTTGTACCATGTTATGGCAAAATTTTAAAACTCTATGTCTTTATGTTTAAGAGGGTATAGTTTTGTTTTATCAGGGTTGTCACTTTTAATGATTGTTAGTTAAGCTTTAATTTCCAACTCATAATTGTCTAAATATATAAAATGATGAATATTAGTGTTTTTATAGAAAAGTAGACAAATTTAATTATTTCAGAAAATAAAGTATATAATCACTCCAAAGCAATACTGATGGATATTTTGGGGAAGTTTCCAACTGAAAAAAAAATGATTATATTAAATCAATAATATGGATAGAAGAAAATTATTTCTATTAAAAAAATATTAAACCATTCTAGGGAATTGTTATGTATGTTGGAGTACATCACAAAGATGATTTCAAATGAACCACATCTTCTAGTATTCATTCACTTCTAGTATTCATGGACCAGACAGGGCTGGTCCTGTCTACTGTTTTAACCAATTAAATTTGAAGTTCTACACCTAAGTCCAAAGAAGGCTTGGTGACTTCTGCTTTTGTGCTTTGGGGAGCTCTGAGTCTCCATGGAAGATCTACTAGAGAATAATGTGGACAATAGAAGAGACCATGCAACTAAGGAGAGAGAGAGATGCAGCTGTCTGAATGTCCCAACCCAGATAGGTAAAAAGATAGAAGGCATCAGCTTTTGAGCCATGTTTGTCAAGGCACCAGACATACAAGTAAGCCAACCTGGACTTTGCAAACCAATTGAGTCCTAAGATTATTATAGCCTCAGCCAAAATCACAAGAAGCAGAAGAAACATCCATCTGATCCTAGCCAACCTACAAACTCAAGAGATCTAACAAAAGGATTATTTTAAGCCAGTAAATTTTGCATTGGTTTCTTATACAGTGATACATGATCAAAGCACATGGATGGATAGAGGCACGCACAGAAAAGTCCCAGCCGGAATGCTCTTCACTTCGTTTTGTTTTTCTAAGCACTGGGTTAGTATAGTGTTGAACATTTGTTCTCAGTTTCCCTCAGACAAGTCTATGCTTATTGAATCAATAAGAGCTGAAAAGGGCAAAAACATCACAAAAAATAACTTGTCAAAATAATCCAGAAAAATATTTTCTATAGTCATACATATCTTGGTGTCAGAACTTTTCTTCTTTAGATAAAATTACTATAATTCCTTTTAAGGTTTAAAACTAATAAACAGAAAAACAAAATCAAAGAAGCTGTCTGTTTAACAAGGGAGGAAATATTACTGTACCATTAGCATAGACTTATTTCCAAGTCAGCTCCTGACATTTCTTTTCTCTCCAGGTTGATAATTCTCATTTTAAAAGTGGTAATATGAGAAATGAAACTACACTCCATGCGGGAAGGGGTGCTTTTCACAGTGAGAAATTAGAGGAGTGGGAGCAGAAAATGAACTGTCATAATTTGCGAGTGTGATACCTGAGGACTAGACAGGAGACAAATTTCATAAAGAGAGTAGGAGAAATTTTGTTTTATTGACTTGTTTTGTTTTTACAATTGCTCTGGGTGTGGAATTTTGATGAGAAGGAGTGATAACCAACATAGGAATTGAGGTAAATTTTTGAATGGAGAATGCATGATGCCATATTTCACTAATAATGGAGATACGCATTTTTTTCTTGAGTTAGGAAGGCTCACATGTGTTTCCTCTCCCTGTGACTATTGTAAGGGACTGTCATACTCCTGGGGATTTACTAGAATTACACAAAAAAAGTCATTATCAATTTAGTTAAATAACAATATCTGAAACCCTATTTTAAGTAGTGTGTGGGAATGAGAAAATATAATAAAGTTTACAAGTTGTTAAGTTATTGGTAATCTAGTAGAAAAAATAAGAAATATATTTAAGTATGTTAACAGAATGTCATAGTAGAATGTCACAGCTAAATCAAGACTAGCATCGACAGCTAAGCTATTTGCGAAATTGGTGGGTTTATGATCTCTCTGACAATCACCTTGCATGAATGATTGTGCATTAATTTGCATATACTATGAAATAGTAAGGAAAATATTTGTTTGTTTTTCCGTGTTAATATGCTTAAAGAACTCCAATAGAGAAGAAAGGGGTGAGGCCAGTGAGTAATGGAATGTTTTTCTCCTCTTCCTTGGCTACTGGACTGGTTTTGAATCTCTGCTCACTGAGTTCTAAGTAAAAAGTAAAAAGACTGGTTTCATAAAGACCTTTCCAAAGTACTCACCCAAGTAGTGCCCTGTGCTAATGTTGCAGGGATGGCACAGGGATGGTGAGAGTGCCATCGTGCCCATACAATGACTAGAAAACAATGGGCACTCGATAAATATCTAATGAACAAACAAAACCTTGAAACATTTGCATAGTTGGCTTTGGGAGCTGCAGGAACTCATGCTCTTAGCCTGAATGCTCTTAGTCCTGGTGGGCACCTTTAACTTTAGCAACAAGAAAAAAAGGAGAGTCCTTAACTGGTTTTATAGAAAGAGAACAAGAGGGACCTAAAAAGAAACATGATGTCACATAGGGACTAGCACTACCATCTTGTTCACAATATATTTGAGATACATGGGAACTCACAGAATCCGTGGTGATGGCAGGAGGGAGAAAAGTGGAGGGGAAGTTGATTTGTACATTCCAGCAGCTGTGGGCAAGGGTAAGAAATCTATTTCACGAATATTAAAATCACTTCATTTGTGTCTACTTTTGGTGGACTCTGAGGACTTTTGAGTTATATATGGCACAATGTCATGAAAATAAACCTAAAAGTTTTCTGGTCCATGAAAGCAAAGAAAAAAGGTAGACTAATCCAAACAGGAGCAAATGTTCTACCTGGTTGTAGTGTGATTATGCTTTATAATGCTGTACAAGGTGGGATGTGCAAAAGTTAATGCCAAAAGGAATGGGCCACCGTCACATTATTGACATCCAGTTTCAATAGGTGACCTCTTTTAGCAGTGAGCATCATGTGTTTGGAAAAATGCTTACTCTGGGTTAAGGTGGGGGAGACTGCCTTCACCATGCTGAATAGTTCCTCTAATAATGCAATTTCTGATTTATTGTCTAGCCTTAAACACTTGTCAGTGCACCTTATGAAAATCAAGGCCAATTTAGTTTGAAGCTGAGCCCAGAAAAGTTCTTGCACATTGTATATTAAGAGGGTTTCTTTGGGCAAAAAATAGTTGCATGGTGAGTGAGTTCTGTTCTCAAAGACATCCTTTCTTTCCAAGGTTGTGTGGTGGTGACTTTACTGGGCAGTTTTTTACACTCTGGAACAAAATCTGAATCTGTACAGAAGCCCACACAAAAAAGTGAATTACCTTCTTAGGGAAATTAGATGTGCAAATATCCTTAGAGCATCAAGTAAAGAGAAATTACACTCTCAAAATTAAGAAATATCTAAACCAAACTTATTTCTCTTAGTCTTATCATGTTAAAAAGTGTATAATAAAATGTATTAAAATAGTCACAAACTAAAACCATGAAATATACTAATGATGTTTCAAGTGTTATAATATGTGGATGTGTGGATGAGAACCTTATTTGGATTACTTCTCTTTTCACAAATATGTTCCCTTTGACATTTCACATCCTTTTCTTTTTCTTATTGATTAAGGTATTACATATGTGTCCTTATCCCCTCCCTCCTCCCCCAGACATTTCACATTCTTCATGTCACTTCATTTCTCTTCCCATCTTTTTCCTGGAACCGTCTGAGTTACCCAAGGTGATTTTTCATTTCACAGAGTCACACACCCGAATAGCCACTGTAATGTCTCCCATGTTAAGACACCCAGGTAATAACTTCAGCCCTTGGTGCCTCAGCCCACCTTGTCTTCAAAGACCTCACTGGCTCCTGCTGCCTTTCTATCTGCAGCAGCATCCTGTTTGGACATAGCTTTCAAAACTGCCTTTATTTGTCTATTTTGGTTGTGAAAAATCCCAGCCTGCTAAAGACAACTTCCCAATTCTCAAGATCTGGCATGGTTTACTCTTCCTTACAGCCTACATGATATACAGCCCTTTCTCCATTCTTATGCTGAGCAAGTGTTTTAAATGTTACCCTGGACTACACTTTCTTTTCCTATTACAGGATCCTGGCTGAGACTGAAGGAATGATATCATGGATTAAAATGCCATTTCTCAAAATTTATTCCTGACTGGCATTAAACTAGCCAAGAAGATGGCATCTTAAAGGATGAGTTAATGAGTAATATACATTGTATTTATGTTGCCAGAAATACAGCAATCGGTCTGCATTCTTTACCCATCAGCATACTAGTGGCTTATGTTGATTAATTGTTTGGAAGGAAACTTCCTAAATCTTAATGATTATTTTAAATATAACATACAATGAGAATTTTATTTTAATGATGACCCTAGTATCTTATCAGGAAGCAAGAAAATACCCTAAATTAAATCTAGCAAAGGATGGTAGGCAGCAGGGGGAAGGCAGTGTAATAGCATTGCTAGCCCTGGGCCCTGTGGTCAGACTGATCTGGTTTAAAAGCTCATCTCTGAAACATATTACTTATGGGACCACAGAAAAGTCATTTAACCCCTCTAAGTCTCAGTTTCCTCATCTGTAAAAATGTAGTAAGTTTATTATGAAAATTATGCTTGATCCACTTTCAATAAATAGCAGTGAGGTAGGCATTTGCCATTATTTTTGGCTGTCCATTGACTTCAATACTACTTTATTACATTTGTCAAGTCCCTCCTTTTCCAGCCTCCCTTGTGGCCAACGTGGCCATGTGACTCAGAGTTAGGCAAGCAGACACTTGAACACAGGCTCTGAGTCAGCAGCTAGAGTTACAGAGGGCAGAACAGGAGAATGTGTCCTGATGCTGAGAGTGGTAGCTGTAATAGCTCCTGTAGGCCATGAGAACAGACCGGGGGAGCTGTGGAGGCTTCCAGAGAACACTGAGAACACTGGCCCTGACCACCCTTGTCCTTACCCATTCTAAATCTGTTTCCCAGCCTTCCCAATACTTTGGGGAGCCTCCTAATATCACTCCAAAAAAATTCCCTTTCTTTTTAAGTCAGGAAGAATGAGTTTCCATTACTTAGCTTTAAGAGTTCTAATTAGGGAGGCTGTTATTATGTCAGTTTTTAAGCTACATAATTTCAATGAATTAATCTGGAAACATTTTCTGGAAAAACTCTTATTTGTCTTAGTTAATAAACACCATAAGGATAGGACATGTGTGTGCCTGGTTCACCCTAAATCCTGAGTGCCTAGGAAATTATCTGGTTATGTAGTAAACGCTTCATAAATAATGACTGAGTAAATGGTAAGTTATGGGTATAGACAGAGCAATTAAAATGATATGCTATATTCTCTTTGCCAAAGGAGTAACAAACTATACGTAAAGCAATCACAAGGTGTTATGTTATCTCTGCTACAATAGAAAACAAAGAGTGGGAGAATATATTGCTTAACACCTCTTCATTCATAATGATGAACACTTTCTAGAGAAGAAGGGAAGAATATCCCAAACAGGAATTTCTATACTTAAAATTTCTGTAATGCCAAATTAGGAAAATCAAAAAACCCTTCTCATAATAATTGGCCAAATGCAATATATGTATCTCTATTTCTATCTATCTATCTATCTATCTATCTATCTAAATATATAAAACTATATTTATGTATGTAGTAAGGAAAGGTACTTTAGACAAACTCAAAGGATGTGCGATAAATCAATCTAAATAAACTGAAGAACATTTTAAAGATATTTTGAGGAACAGAGGAAAATTATCCCAGAGGGACAGTCAGCAGTACAGAAAGGAATAAAGGGCAAGGAACATGGTAAATATATGGGTCAATCAAAATGATAGTTGGCTGTGTAAAGCAAAAGTAATGTCTTGTGAAGATTACAAAGTAATAAGAGGAGGATAGTACATTTGCACATAAATGGGGAGGAGTAAATTAAGTTAAAGAGTTTAAAGACCTTGACATTCTTGAGAGGGGCAGGTAAATGAACATGAAACTTTGACATTAGATTTTGGCAGGTTAAGAAAGCATGCTGCAATTTCTATAAGAATTATTAAAAATGATAAAAACAAATAAACTGTGTAATGCAAACTCATAGAGCAAAAAAATAGAATGGTAATAACTATTCCAAAAACTAGCAAGAAAGGGGAGGAAAAAGAACATAGAACAGTGACAAAATTTAAAACTGCATAAATTAAAATCCAATAATTGCATTAAATGTAAATAGACTAAATACATTTGTCAAAAAAAAAAGCTTTTTGGAATGAATTAAAAATAACGTATTCAAATATAGGCAGCATATAAGAAACATACCTAAAACATGAGAATATTGAAGGGCTGAAAGTAACGAAGAAAAAGGGCTACCATGAAAGCATCAACTAAAAGGAAGCTGGTATGGCCAGATTAACAAAGGACAGATTATTAAATAAGAGGTAAGCACCTTACAATGATTAAAAGTTCAATTTATCAGAAAGATAGGAGATTCCTATGTGTATCATTTAGTAACATGACTAAACTGAACACAGGTATCAGAAAAAAATGGACATATTCACAATCATAGTGAGGTGGTTTTTTTTTTTAAATACAGTTTACCTATAATACATACTATGAGCAGACAAAAATTTGTGAAATATAAAAAATTCTAAAACATGATTAACAAACTTAACCTCCAGGCATTTTACCTCACCTAAGTGAACCACAATCAAAAGGGCGTGGAAACATCCAACTATCCCACACTATGTGAGACTTCTTCCTATTGTACGCTGACTATCAGCTGCCAGCTGCCTCGGAGAGAAGTCTGGAAGTCAACCAGACTTCTCCCTCTCTGATTCCCATGCTGCCTCACATTCCTAATGTGCACACTGCTTCTTTGTCCCAGAAGAGACAACTCTTTCACCTTAGCCTGCAGCTTCCCATCCCAGACCTCATATGGCCACATGAATTCCTCCTCAGCTCATATATCCTCCCCGGCAGGAAGCCATGGCTGACCAGGCACCTCCTTAAGCCCAGACAGGCTGATTCCACAGCTTACACTCTTCACCTCTCATTTTAATTCTACTGACTCAAAAATGCTATGTATTCACTTTAGGATCTGGACTCACCTTGCCATACGGCCTTCCAGAAACGAAAAATGAACATTTACTTCTAAGAGTTAGTGAAGAGGCCCAGTTAACCAAACCATTGAAGACATTGGCTATTCTTATAAAACACAATAACAACACAGCAATTTGAAGAGACGGATTAATGAGTTGTTTCAATCCTGTGTTTTAATCCCCAGATCTTAGATAACTGGTGACCTGGAACCAATTTTTTTTCTCTCAAATTCATATTAAAAGCAGTTTTTACAAGCAAATTTGTATTAAAAGCAGCTTAGTTTTTTCCTTGCTCACCTGCATACATCTCCTCAAAGACTAACATTATTAGAATGATAATTATTGTGTAGATTGCAAATATTTCCCCCCAGCTTGATATTGTATCTGTGTGATGATGTATGGATTATTTATTAATTTGCTTGCTTATTCTCTGTCTTTTCCTGTTAGAATATAAATTTCATGATAGTGAAAACATTTATTTTGCTACATCCCTAGCACCTACTTCAAGGCACAACACATAGTAGATGATCAATACGTATATGTCGAATGAGATACATGAATACCCACTGTGGACCAGAGTTGTGATGGTGCTGAGGATGTAAAGATAAAAGAAACAGTCCCCGACTTCACAGCACTCAGAGTCCAGGGACTGACTCTAAACATATTCTGAGAACCAAACATTTACAGGCTTCCAGTGCTGGTGAGATTCTTATACAGAGGGGAATGAGAAGAGAGAAACAACTTCTTAGATGTCCCTCCCCCATTACCCTTGACCCCAGCTATGAAGGTTTTCGTGAAATTCCCTGCCCTTGAGTGTAAACTAATCCTAGTGACTGGCTCCTAACAACAGAACACAGCAAAAGCAATGGATGCCACTTTCAAGTTTAAGTTGCAGAAAGATGGTGACTTCTTTCTTGCTCACTTTCTCACTTTCTGTGTCTCTCAGAGCATTTGCTCTGGAGGGAAGCACATTGCCATGTGTGAGGGCCACGGTGGAAGGTGGAAGAGTGAGGGAGCAAAGCAAGGGAAGAACTGACTTAGAGGGTATAGGCCCTATAACTGCTTGCAAACTCCTCCCTGAAAGTCTTGTATCTGAGCCATCCAGTTAGGCCTGATTCTTGAACCATTGAGATGGTGAGATAATAAACGTTTGTTGTTTTAAGCCACTAGATTTAAGGGGAATTTTATTAATCCACAATAAATGACCAACACAGAGACCTAGTGAGTTCATGCATAATTTTACCAACTTCATATCCACAGTAAGGGAAGGGTGAGGGGGGTGGGACAATGGGAAGATATGTATACATGTAACACATTATTAAATAAATAAAAAATAAATAAATAAATAAAAAAGGGAAGCGTGTACTGTAGCTAGCATTCGAATTTCTTACTTCCCTGATTCTCGGTATGATTATCTCCTCTTGGGAAATCAAAAAGGAAGCAAAGCAATAAAAGCAGGAAAGACACTTATGAATGGAAGTGCGCATCAAAGAGGAAGCATTAGTCCTCCTAACCTTTGGTGCTGACTGGTTAGGACTTCAAAATAGAGAAATAACTGCAGTACCTTCAGCAATTTTCAATGGTGATGGAAAAAGAAAGCACTAATTTTTCACATCTCTATCCCCGACTTTTCTCCTCTTGCACCTCTGACATTTTCCCTAAGGTTCTCACCTCTGCAGAAACAGCTGAAGAACCAGACACACACCAATAGATAGGAACAGGAAGGAAGAAATGTTAAATGCATAATGTTAGGTACAAATTAAATGGAGTAGAAAGTTTAACACATTTGTCTGTCTTAACCTTAAAACTTTTTATGATTTTGGCCCAATCCTGATAATGAAAATCTGAGCTCAAATAGATTGGTTTTCCCATTCTGTATGCCTTGGCCTTTGTCCTGACCCACGGGTTAAGTCAAGGAGGACCCTAGAGGGGGAGTGGGGATGAAAGGGACAAGAGACACAAGGAATGGAGACAAGACAAAGTTCTGATCAAGTCTCATTTATTCATGAGGAATTGGGGGTATTTATAGGGAGAAGGAGGAATGAGGAAGTTAGCGAAAATTCCTAGCCCTAAGGAGAAACACCTGGCTTACGGGAAAGAGATAGGGTTTGGGGTAATAGAAACCTAGCCCAAGGTTAGTGCTAACATGGCTGGAGCTTGCTACAAAATGGCTGTCAAGCACAACAAGTTTCCCACAGGCCTTTGCTTTAAAGACAATAACAACAAAGTCTTTACTGGACAATCAATTTTGCCTGGAAAGTCTTTAAATCTCTAGAGTAGCATTTCTCAAAATGTATTTCATGAAATATTATTCACATAACATGTCTTGCCAAAAAGAAAAAAGTTTACATTAGCTTGAAATTAGTTATTCATTCTATATCCTTTATTAATCCTCACTGGGGATCAATCCAAAAATCAGGTATGTACCTTGACCAGGAATCAAACTGGCAACCTTTTGGTGCACAGTACAATGCTCAACCAACTGAGCCACTCTCACCGAGCCATACTATGTCCTTTCAATGTACATTAATATACTAAAGGTTCTGAGAAGTCCTAGTTACAAAGCCCACATAATTTTGATTAATCAAGGGTTTCTCAGCTTTTTGGAACATAGAAACTTCACTCCCTTTCTTCTGCCTTCTTTCCTCTTCCTTCCTTCTTTCTTCCTTCCTTTCTTCCATTTGTTGTTGTTTCTGCTGTTTCACGTAATACTTATTAAAACACGAGAGGCCCCATATATGAAGATTCATACAACAGTGGGCCTTCTATCCCCTGGCTGCTGGCACTGCCTCCACTCTGGCTGGAGCCACCTTTCTGCCTTTACTCTGGCCAGGAGATGCTTTTCTGCCTTCCCAAGCTGCCCACAGGCCAGGAGTGGCTGGGGCAGTGCAGAATGCCTGCTTTGTCATCATGGCGATGATGCAAGCATCCTGTTTCCGGCCACTCAGCACCTGTGTATGCAAATAAGCTCCCATCTTTGTTGGGTTAGTTTGCATTTTCATTCCTGGTTGGCTGGTGGGCGTCACAAAGGTACGGTCAATTTGCATCTTTCTCTTTTATTAGTGTAGTTTGTAGGCATTGCTGCTTTAAGGATAAAGAATGATAAAGTAAAGTGAGTTCTACCCCTTCATCTGAGTCTTCTTAACTATATGGCCTTGGGTACGTTAACTTTTCTGATATCATTTTAAGAGGATTAACTATAAATTCTACCTCTTAGAGTTGTCAGCTTATGAATAAATATAGCTTTTGTTTCCCTTTTCTTGGAGAACTAACTTTCCCCTTCTCAGACTTGCTGCAGTAAGATCCTTGCCCCTCATATTGGGCTAATCACAAACTGTGCTCCTAAAGGGATGCTAGACACAAAAGGAAGTAAAACTTGGCCAAAATTTTTTCCTTGCCTCCTTCACAATCAGGAACTATGTTGGAAAGGCAGAAGAAGTAGTGATTAAGCCCTTAGCATCTTGGTTCAGTCTGTCTGGGTTTAAATTCTGTATCTACCATTTATTAGCTGCATTGCCTGGGTCAGAGACTCAACTCTCTGTACCCCAGTTTCTCCACCTGTTGAATGGGGACAATAGTAGTAGCTACATCCTAGGATTGTTTTCAATATTAAATAATTAATATTTTGAACAGTGTCTAGAATATGACATGCTAGCTATTATTAGTATAGGCTTATAAATAGAGAAGTAGATACACAATGAAATACTTAGCCGTACTTCAGATATAAAATAGCCCAATAGTTGAGGCAAAATTACTTTGGCATTGTAGTGTGCTTTCTTTTTAGAATTTCCACTTTGCTAGTTTGAACGTGGCCTCAGAAATGACAATGCCACCATGACATTCCTCTTGAATCACTGGGACTTCTTCACCATGCTCTTTCAGGCTCTCAAGCATCGGGAGTAAAAAAAAAAAAAGAAAAAAATCAGATACATTTTTATATATTAATCCCACAGACTCAGACTCTGTTAACCCTAACAGAATAAAGTGATGTCTTCTTAATGCATAATGATTGGGTTTAATAAAAGAAAATTTGGCTGAGAGTGGTGATCACTATGGATATGCATAAAAGGTCAGTAGGG
The DNA here is from genome assembly GCA_011751065.1 of Lasiurus cinereus. NCBI lineage: Eukaryota > Metazoa > Chordata > Mammalia > Chiroptera > Vespertilionidae > Lasiurus > Lasiurus cinereus. The sequence goes on from JAAGEH010000304.1 coordinate 10,715,233, forward strand.
TACAGAATGGACGCCATGAACATTCCACAAGGTTGAAACCAGGGCAGAGCTCAGCATGTGCGGCGAGCTGGAAGAGTGCTCTTAGCACAGCAGCTATTAATATCTGCTACACAACTTGACCTTTGTTGCTGTAAACAAGACCAGATAATTACATGTCCATTCCAAGAGCAACTCTGAGATGGAAATTGAGGCATTTGTCAAAGGGAAGAGGAAAGTAATTTGAACTAAAATGAAAAACGGAGCTTTAGTGTTAATATCTGACAGCTTTGCCCTTGTCATGAAAGATTTGTTACTTTAGGTAATAATTATAATTAGCATTCTCACTCAGGAAGTCTCTGAATCTCTCATTTTCTAGGGGAAGAGGCTGAAAGGAATGTGATATGTACAAATAGTCTTTGGGAAGGACATCTTTCCCCTCCGCCTTTTAGGATGGGTTTGCTGCCATGCTTACCTCAATTATGGATCCAAGATGAAAGAAGCATTGGGGTCACAGAATCAAGGCAAATAAGGTGACCACCTCCATTCTTGGAGCCCCCTTTCCCCTGCTGACTCACAAGCAGGTGCACCAACAAACCGATCTAAAGGAAGCCTGGTCTGTTTGTGGGCAGTCACCCTGTGGTGCCCTGTACCAGGCTGATCCTGGAGGTCAGAGGTGTTTTCAGAGAGGCAGTCCATCAGAATATCTGTTTAAAGGAATTCTTTTTAGCACAATGCTTGATTCCCACTCCCTGACTCTTTTAGTTGCAAAGGATATACAGAAAATGACATTGTAAATAACTGAACTGCGAAAAAGGATCACTCATTTCCAAGTGAAATGTCATTTTCTTTTTTTCAGGGTTATATTCTGTCTCTTTCTCCCTCCTCCCCCCTCCCCGCCCCTACCGCCTCCCCTCTCATTCTCAGCCTTCCAGGTTAAGTGAAAGTTAACACCAAATCAATGAAATTACTGAGACTTTCATCCAGGTCTAACAGTCAGCAGGGGGTTATCTCTGTTAATAGGCTGACATTATTAGGGAAACATACCTTAGTGGCTTGAGCTATGATGCAGTGTTGTTAAAGAGACATTGCCCAAGATCTTCAGTGCCTGCCACCTGCCAGGCAGTACATTTTGTGGAGCACCAGTGATTTGAATGGGTGTAGGAGATTCCTCTTTAATTGGGATCAAATGAAAAGGTTTTAAGTAGTGCACTGAGGCCCTGAAGTAGACATGCCTCTAAGACACAGACATTAATTGGCAAATGAGCTATGCTGACAATAATTATTATGAAAGTAGAATGTGAAAGTAAGTACTTCAGTCTGAATTTTCCAGATGATTTAGGAAGTGAAGTTTGACTGGGTTCAATAGGAAGCTAAGCAACGGCTTTAAGGACAGTTAGAACTGGATAAAATTCAGGCAGTGGGCAAGCACAGAGTGTTTCGTAAAGTGAAACTGTTCCATTGGAGCAGGTGGTTAGTAAAAGATGATCAGAAGTAAGACAGAAAATTGGGTTGAAGTCAGATTGTAGAGGCCTTTCCGCTTCCAACAAATGCATTTGGATGTCTAATTCTGGGTAATGGTGAGCCACTGAAAGTTTATTAATATTCAACAGTGAGGGCAAGATCGTTTGCAATCAAACCTAGTGTAAGAATAAAACAGGGAATTTTCAATTATTTCGTTTAATCATGGATAGCAATTCAATTGCTGCCAGGCATGGACATTCAGGGCAAATTTGCCAGGCTTCCTTCCAGTCTGGCAGGCACAGGAAACGGGCAGCAATAATGGAGTAGACCATCTGTATTTTGGCTACACACAGGCCTGGCTTCTAGTTACTTCTCAGCTTCTTTCTTGCTATTTGACTTTGGGCATTTTCTTTAACTCCTCTGAACCTTGGGTAAATGGAGATACAATATCTACCTCCTAGTGTTGTGAGCAGTAATTTGAAATGATATATGAGCTCCTGCTTCATAGTTTGCACTCAGTGAACAGTAACTGTTTTTATTTCAATTGTGATTATTACCATCATCAGTCATCTCAGGTACAAACGTCAGAATTGTGGCTGGATCCATTCTGAGTTGTTATTGCCCCCAAATGCTTATTTGAAAATGTCTGATTGGCAGTGAGCAGCAAAGCTGTCTTTATATCTGAGGGTCGGCACCTGATAGGAGCAGAAACACGCCCCGTTTGGAAGTGCTTTGCCTTCTCAGAGGAAAGTAGCACCTGAGAACCCAGCGTCTCCAATGATATCCTTTCCTGGGCACAGAGTTGTTGATTCCATCTCCATCTCTGAGACTCTGTGGAGAGGAAAGCAGGGGTGAGGGCACACTGCCTGGAGCCGAATTGGCCCTCACTCTCACCTCTGTGGAGACAGCTGAGGGTTGAGCCACCCAGACCTGGTGCCAAATTTTGACTGCAACTTAGGAGGTGGCTGTTCCTTAGACTGAGCCTCACGAGATCCATCTTTAAAATAAAGGGTTGTTGTGCAATCAGATGAGCTAATGTGTAGGAAGATCCTGATTTTAAGTGGGCCCTTGATACATGGTAGCAATGACTAATCTTTTTTTTTTTCCCATTCATCTCAGTAGTTTTTCTTTCAGGAAAGACCATGATCCATGTAGTCCACCTAGCTAGAAATGAAGGGAGAAATTATAGCTCTGTTCTTATCCCCTGCTAAGACTCAATGGTAATCTGCTGACTCAGTTTCTATCCTCTATCAAAAGGGGGACAGTCAAATCAGGCATGATGCTGTTCACCAAGATAAAATCCTTAGGTTATAACCCAGTTGATATAGAACTAGCCAGAGCAAAATGCTTGATAAGAAGGTAATTCTGCCTTGGAACCTGAAGAAAGGGAAGGAGTATGTAAGTGAAAAAATAAAAGAAGAAAAATTCTCAAAACTAGGAGGAGGAAGTAAAAAAAAATCATAGGGCAATGTTTTAAATAAGTATTTATTTATTTACTTATTTACTTATTAACAAGATACTGGGATTTTTAAAGCCAAATGCTCTTAGAAAGTCATCATAATATGAGTAATAGACAGTCATACTCCTTATTCAGATACAACCCAGAAAGGGGAAATTTGACGGCTGCCTATTCTGGGACCTTGTGAGAAAAATGGTATTTTGTTATCTAGAGTCAGCTGCTCAGAAAAAAACAAAACAAAAAAACAGCAGGACCTTTCTCCTGTTGTTATTCAAATACAGCCCAGTTCTCCAGCTGACTTAGGAGTAAGTTATACAGACAGTGAGCACAGACTAATGCCTTAATTGGTTATTAATATGTGGTCACTGCTATTTTTAGAGGTCACTGGTGTTTGGATAACTACCTCAGAAACAGAGTCCCGGTTCCATGGCTGTGTTCTATCACACATCAAACCAGGGACAGTGAATGGGTGATAAGTTGGGCCATAGTGCCACTTCCGGAAAGTCTGGTTACTTTTGTTTTTGCATCAAAAAGTCATGCTGGCAAGTTTCCTGGTAACTTGATTCATCTTGTATATTAACAATTAATCCACCAGGAAATGCCTTGACTGTAACTCAGTGTCAAAAATTGAACACCTCTTTGATCATGTGAGCCACAAAATAATGGTACTGGGGTTGGAAACAAATCAGTTAAATTTATTTAGAACATGAATCTGATCATGCGTTTTTCAGACTTGGGGAGATTTTAGATGTTAAAGGATAGGAAGGATATTGTTTTTAGGCATTGAAATGGGCATTCCTTTCTTAATTCTACATGACATTTGTTAATTAGTAAACTCTGATGAAATCTCAGACTAAAGGTTCACTAGCCACATAATGAATAGGAGTATCTACTATTGATAAACCAAGACCACTAGAGAGCTATCAGTTGCATTTCTAGAAGGATTAAAATAATCAGCAGGAATGAAATCAATAGAGAACAAGTTTTGAGTGTTGTATTTACAACCTGAGGACCTGGTAACGCTCCATCACCAAATAGTCTCCGCCATGGACTAGGAGCAACCCGTTCCAGGTTTGTTGAGTGCCCGTGTGGGAAAAATTCTGAGCGATGGAAACAGTTTGTCCCTGTGGCATTTCCCCAGTGGCACCTGGTTGGGCTTTCTCCCCTATGTGGATGCTTCGGGCTGTCACAGCGGTAACCAATACTAAAGGCCATGGAAGACTTGAGAGCTAAAAGCAAACACCTTGGTTTGAATCCAGCCACACTCTCCCAAACATGGCTGGGTCTGAAAGAACAGCTGAAATAGCTTCCTCCTGAATTTGGCACCAAATCTGCCCAGACGGAGGACTCCTCTGTTTCCACTAGAATGAGCCAGGAACAAAAACTCCATCCATCTGAAAATGCTTGGAATAATGTCAGTGTTGGGAAAGACAAGAAGGGGGAAAAAAAAAACACACACCTCATGGTTTCACTAATAAGGATTTAGGTCTGAGGATGGGAAATGGCATTCATCAGAGATCACCACCGCTGGTTGTCACTCAGGGTACCAAATAGTTGCTAAGAAACAATCCATACCCTGGCCAGGCCTTTAAATGCCACCTACGGTTAGAATATTTCTCCCAGAGGAAAACTGCTCCACTAAGCTACAGAAATACCAGCGGGGGCCAATTCTGATGATGATGGCAATGGAGCTTTACATATATAATCCATCACATTTGCGTTATCCTTTAGAAGATGAGCCCCTAATTTATTTATTTTTTGCCACAACTGCCATGGAATTTATTCATTTGGTTGCGGATATAAACTGACCAGTGGTGATTATCTATTTAATTTAAGACATTATGTTCAAGATGGGACATATCAGTTCACTTCTCCAGAAGTGATCTCAGTGGTGTGGAGAAGAGCCAAGAAATAAGCAAAGGAGTCATTTCTCTAAGCAATGTGTGAGCAGCTGAGATACGTGTTGCAAGTCACATGCTCTCCTATACTCTGCAATCCCCAGAGGGGCCTAGGGCATTCCTCGGTATCTATTTACTTTTATGTTTGATAAAATTCTAAAGGCAAACTGGAAGCAGGTGACTGCAAAGAGAGAAAAAGAATGTTGTCAGTTGTCAGACACCTGAAAGCAGCAAGAGGTGACAGATAAATCAGAATGCCAGGAAAAATAACCCATTCACACTTTATCAGTATGAGATCCTTCTGTGTAGGCAAAATAAGAATACTTATACAAAGCACACTATTTGGTGTTCACATTGATAACCCTTTGATACCAGGAAATATGACAAGTGATGTATTTTAGAAAGAGTTCCAACAGAAAAGGTTAAATTATTTTAAATTCTGCCATCTTAAAAATTCACTTATGTGCAAAGGTAAATTCTCAGATTGGTCTGCAGAGATAATGAAGAAGCAGACGAGTATCCCAGTTAAAAGAGTGGCTGCAGCTGCCAGTTGCCTGGGTTTGAAGTCACCTACTCTCTGTGAGTGTTTGGGTGATTCACTTTACCTCTCTGTCTGTCTGTTCCCCCACTTTAAAATGGGTGATAGGAAGGAGATAATTAGTTAATGTGGATAAAGCCTTAGAGGAATACCTGGCCCACAGTGAGCTCTGGTAAAGACTACAAAAGTTAAATATAAGTATAGCTTAAGAGAGATGAAAGCAACAAGTAACATTTTTGAGTATCAAAAACAGTATTTTCAACATCTACAAAACGCCTGGCCAGTACTCTTTAAAGACCTTCAAAGTAATGAAAACCCAAAAGGCTGAGGAAGTGTCACAGATCGGAGGAGACAAAGTGCACATAGATGTGTAGAGATGACTGATTGCAATGTACTGTCCTGGAACGCATCAAGATCGTCAATAAAAAGCAGGTGCAATTTGAGCAAGGTCTAGAGTTTCCTTAATAATAATGTACCAATGTTAACTTTAGGTGTTTATAATTGTATTACTGTAAGTTAAGATGTTAGAATTGGGCAAAAATAGGTGAAGAGTGTACAGGAACTCTCGGTACTATCTTTGCAACTTTTCTAAAAACCAAAAAGTATTTCAAAATAAAAAAGGTTATTTAAAAAAACATTTTCAGATTCCCAAGTGGCTGGTCAGTGGTAATAGCTTGGGTATCTTCATATAAGACTCATATATATATATATATATATATACACATATATATAAATAAAATATATATATACATATATATATAAATAAAATTTATATATATATACATAATATACATACATATACATATACATATATATGTATATATATTATCGATTTTTTTACAGAGAGGAAAGAAGAGGGAGAGAGAGTTAGAAACATTGATGAGAGAGAAACATCAGTCAGCTGCCTCTAGTACACCCCCCACTCAGGATGTGCCTGCAACCAAAGTACATGCCCTTTGACTAGAATCTAATCTGGGACCCTTCAGTCCGCAGGCTGATGCTCTATCCACTGAGCCAAACTGGTTAGGGTCATACAAGACTCTTGCTTCCACTGCCATCCAGTAGGGTGACTTGAGGTGACTTGGTTAAACATCTTGAGTCTCAGTATATACACTCAGAGAGTAGGGATAAAAAGTCCTACCTTATACGCTATTATCAAAGAGCACAAATGGAAACTCATAAGTCCACAAGTACAAACATTTCACAGCCTTAAATTGCGGCATTAGTCCAATCTTAAGACTATTCAATGACTCAACATATGCATTTTTAAATTTTACTTTTTAAAAACAACCAATAAATGAACTATGATACCTTCAAAAGAGAAAAATTAAGTCAGATGTTGAGCTCCTTAGAGAGCTTATATTGCCACCATGGTTTTCCCTTCAAAAGGAATACCAGTCTGTCAGATTTGACAACTAGTGATTGTGGAAGATCTGCACTGATACTGCATGAGTAACCCTGGGTGTGTATAGAGACTTGGGCAAGAAAGAGCTCAATTTAAATAGGTGAATTTGATGTGTTATTTTGTGATTGTCTGATTCTAACTGATGGTGAGCCAAAATAAGTTTCCAGCAAAATATTGCTATGGAAGCTTAGAGGAAGACCTGAAAGAGAGGCAGCAGGGAGGCTAGAGGGAGTGTCCACCCTCCGGAGGCCCGGCTGACCAGAGGTTAAGAGCCAGGCTTTTTATTCAGACTCCCTAGACAGGAAGTTAAGCTCTGATTCTCACATTTTAGAACTGGAGGAGGTGATTTTACCTGTGCGTTTTGTTTGGAGAGAATTAATAAGGCATGATCCCATTGATGATTTGGAAGCGGTGGAAAGCATCCATTAGAGCAAAGCCAAACCCAGGGCAAGCGTGGCAGTTGGGAAACTGGTAAGATGATCTTAGGAAGAAGTGATGAGGACCTGAGCTGTATAAAGGGCTGTGAGAACTGGGATGAGGGGTCTGAAGGAGGAGAGGAGACAGACCACAGGGAGCTAGAATCTGGAGGAGAGGCATCTGGGAAAGGAAACCAGATGGACTCTCAGGTTTCTGCAGAGGGGGATTTGATCCATTAACCAAAACAGGGAATTACAGAAGAATGAGGAAAGGGAATACTTACGGTTTGGGACATATGACATGTTTGCATTTTGGGACATTCACATGGTCCCAAACGCCTATCTGGTATAGGAGCTTATATTTTACTTTATATTCACTCTGAGTAAATGCGAGCTTAGAGACAGAAAGTATGAGATAGTGCAAGGTAGTGCTTAAAGATGCTGCTTCTTCTACTGCTCACCAGCTGTGTAACTACAGCGGCAAATTGCTTAACCATTCTCTGCTTCCATTTTCTCATTTATAAGATGATGATGATGATGATGATGATAACAGTTATTTCACAGACTTGGTCTGAGAATTAAACAAGATAATGCATATAAAGAACTAGTCCTGCCCCTGCCGGATTCATTGCAAATTCTCAATCCATTAGCTATTTGTAACTTCAATGGGATATTTCACTAATAATTCATAGCTAAAAAATAGGTAACTTTCCACAAGCTATGTAGCCAGAGAAGTCGGAGGTGCTACTTGAATTCAGGCCTGCCTCTTTGCATTTAGCACATGAATTTAGAGAGAGCTGTACTTACTGATGTCAGTGGGCTTCAGTTTCAAGAGTTGCACAAGACTGAGAAAAATGATGGGCCTCTACCTCCCACCCTCAATCTTTTCCACTTGGAAATTCCAAGGTCAATGGTGACCTTTGCCAGGGGGTCTCAGGAAGTTGGCACACACAAGGGAGAGTTTAAAAAGTGGATGGGAGTTAAGGAAGTGTAAGCCTTCATTTTTTTTTTCATTAAAGGGAAGGAGTCACTTGAGTGGACACAGGTGGAGGTGGAAATTGAAGACAGGGAAGAGTGGAGCACATTTATAGACTGAGAAGAGGGAGCTAGAAGAAAGTGTGACTAAATAAAGAGCAGATAACAAGTGAAGCCCAGTCTTGAAGGAAGCAAGCAGGGAGGTGACAGGCGTAGAGATGATCACTCTTCCACTGAAGGCCAGGAGGTGAGGACAGGTGCTCAGGTACTTGTATGTCAGAATAGGGCTTTGATGGGAATAAATGTCTGAAAATGTCTACTTCTCAGTAAAGTTAGAGAGGGTGGGTTGAACAGCACAATGGGGAGGAGGAGAGGCAGAGTGGAAAGTGTGGATGCATTGCTAGAGGTATGAAATACCCTTTGGGAGGTAGCGGAGGGGAAGTTAGACCAGAACTTGTGCAAGTATGTAAAAGCTGAGACTCAAAAACCAAGTGTGTAAAAGCCTCAGTCTGCTTTGTTACATGATTTCCTCCAACCCTACTGAGCACCGGTTTGGGAAATCCACAGAGAACGCCAAGTCCTCATTATATTTTGTGATATTTCTAAAATATACCCATGGTTCAAAAAGTATTAAGATCCTTAAACTAAACCCACCCATTTTGCAGGATGATTCACTGTGCAAAGAGTTTTGAGTCCCTTCCTGATGAAAGGGCAACATTTGCACTGATTAGTTTACATAAGGGAAATCCAGACGCTTCCCCAATATGTATGTTTGGGATCTAACAATCATCCTTTTTCTTCCAAATTAAAATGCAGCTGAATTCTAATTACACTCCTGCCAACATATTTATTCCTTTAGCAAGAGGATTGATTAAATCATGTCAGAAGAGACAATTGATTACATTAAGATTTGGCTAATAAAAAATTCCTGCCAGAATGTCTTTAAAGTGAGGTTCAGACTGTAGTCTCTTTAACTCATGAGAAAACTTTAGGAAACCAACAACAAAAAAAGTGTGTTTAGCAGGTGGGTCAAGATGCCTGGGTGGGGGAAACTTTGGTGGAAGAGATGAGAGATTGACAGCTTTTCCTAGAGAAAGTGGAAAACACGTAGGGCTCACAATATTGGGTGGTTGTGGGGTGGTAACAGAGGGAAGTCTGTGAGAAAACTGTGAAAAGAGGTCTATGCAACTGAATGAGGTGTTAAAATAGATGACTGATTCAGAAAACACCTAGAGGTTGGAGGGTGTGAGGGCTTAGAGTGTGTGTTTGTAGCTTCCATTTTCTCTCTGTGCCTCTAAGTGGCTCCCTGCATGGACCCTGCCACTACTCACCATTATGTTCACTCTCTTTCTTTGATTCTCCATTCCTGCCAGTTTCTCTCATTTCCACCACATTTTAGCTAGACTATTCAAAATCTCCATGCCTACTCATTAACCAATACAGCAGGTAAAGGCAGGCAGCACCTTTGAGGTGTTTGCAGGTAAGTGGGCTGTACCTGTGTCTGGTCCCGGAGGACTGAAGGAAGAGGAGCTGGGTCATATTTTCCCCTTCTTTTTTAATTTAGCAAACCTGCTTGGCTGCCATCAAGGAGCTGACAGATTGCATACTGTCATCATGTAATCTGAAGACTAAAATTCAATTTCCCTTTCTCAGCGTCAGAATTGGGAATGGGGGAATAGAACACCCCAACGACACAAGTAGGGTGACCTACTGCACAAGCCAGCTAATGACACCCTTCTGTCAGCTGGGCCCTGGGAGCCAGAGCCTGAGGGAGGAGCCCGGCCCTGGCAGATGGCAGCGGGTGTGCTGATTATAGAACTCAGTTGGACCCAGACTCCATTTCCCTCCCTGCATCAAGGTCCCTTCTGAAAATGGGCTGTTTACTTAAAACCTATTCATTCCTGTTTCTGTGCATCAGATTCCTAAGATAAAAATGAACACGGGCAGCTGTTGGAGTTTTGCGACTAACGATTCAATTCCGTTTTTGTGTTAAGGAAACTCAGAATTCATTTTACCCCATAATTATTCTTTGTAAGTAAGGAATCAAATCGGAAGTGGCGGCAGAGTGGACGCTAGGGAAAGAAATTCAAATAGCCACCGCTGTTGGTTAATGCTATTTCCCTTCATGGGAAATTCAGGCTTTTCTATTATCTCGCTAAAAAAAGAAACTGCAAACCAAATTTAGCAAGCTGGTGTTTTCAAGCCAAAGAATGTCAGCCCCGGAGTTTGGCTCTTGCTTTGCCTTCTGCTTGAGAAATGTCAGATTCCCTTCGAAGAGCAGTGCAAAAAGAGCTTTGGGATGTTATGCCCCAAAGTCACTGAACTTCACACCCAGTCGCATATAAACATTTAAGACCAGAGGGAGCCAATGTCCAGCCGTGCATGGAAACAAGGTCATCAAGATGAAAAGCAGCCCTTGGGAATGATCGCAACCCTCTGCCACCCGAAACCTCAGGGAGGAAAAATGCTACTCCAGGCGGCAGCTGTGAATTACAACATGGCCAAGAACTTCCTCCGGCCCCTCTGGGCCAGGTCTCGTGCTGTTTGGGAAAGTGACAGGGGTTATATTTTCACACCCAGCTGTTGCCTTATGACTTAGTAAGCACGAAGTTGTGGAGGTTTCTCTGGCTACCCAACATCGACTTATTTAGAACTCCCGTGGAAAGGAGAGCGGGGCTGTGTGCTGTGGCTGAGGGAGAAAGGGTCGTGTGGCAGGTGTTCTCAGCAGACGTGTATTCTGGAATGAGTTGTGTGAGGTATGGCATGAGACACAGTCTCATTGTCCAAGGCGAGGCTGTGTAATCCTGTCAGCCAGCTGTCTTGGGAGCCTCAGAGGCTGTTCATTTTTGGCATCGCCTTAGAAAAACAGCTCCTCCATTTTTAATTATTACAGAAGGAAAGGCATGAGCAGAAGAAGCACGAAGCTGCCCTCCAATGTCCTTTCCCAACTAGTACCTCAGATTGGTCAGGTAGATTACAAATGCTCAATTAAATAGCACGGTTTGCAGAGGAGAGCACTGGAGAGGGAATCTGAAAGTCGTAGTTTATTCTTGGCTCTACCTTTAGCTGGGAGACCTTGGAAGAGTTACCTTGTCTTGTTGGACTTGAGTTTCTACAGTGATAAAACAGAAGAATTGCAATAGATAGTGTTTACTGTACCCTGGGCTCAGTTCACTTCTTGAGTCTTCGATTTATCAAAAATGGGGATCACTTATAGCAGATTAGGAATTAATAATCCACTTCCATGTACTGTAAATTCATTGAGAAATTAATGGGTCAGAAGTCTATAATCCTGATGATCTAGCTATGTTGGAAAACATAGAAATATTCAATATTTGCCCTGTCCAACACAGTAGCCACTTTCTATTTATATCAGCTGATCATGTAAATTGAAACTAATGGGACTAAGGAACTGAATTTTTAATTTTGTTTCATTTTAATTAAGTTTAACTAGCCACATGTGATTAGCAGCTACCATAATGGGCAGCACAAATTCTACCACATTCTCCTACAATAAGCTAATAAGTGGTGTGCTGTGATGAAATGGGAAAAAAAAGGCCTTTGTTCTACTTCCATTTCTACATTTCTGGGCAGTAGTGGGCAAGGGAAAAGGCTCTGTGACTCAGTTTCCTTTTCTCCCAAATTTCAATGGTAACATCGACTCCACAGTATTGTTCAGAAGATTTAGTTAAATTCAATATGTGAAACATCTTAGAGAACCATAAAATGCTATATAAATGCAAGGTATTATCATGAGTAATTCACTGTTGAATTGTTTCAAGAAAAAAATAAAAACCCACAATGATATCTAAGAATGGGTAACTAAAAGTGAAGAGAGGTTGGTAATACCATGTATGACAGGTTCGATTTAAAAAGGAAACACTAAGAAGTCAGTGCTGAAGAAGGCAATGTGGAAAGGAAGGAGTGGGAATATAGGGGATGGAAAAGTCAAGACCCATGATATAGGGACAATAGTGAGGAAGTGTGGTGGACTTGTCTTTTGGGAAGGCATTCAGGGTTGAGATTTACTCATAATGAGGGGAGCATAGACAGGTGTCAATTCTGAGTGGCAGTAAACAAAATTGAGTTTAAATTGAATTTAAAATCATTAAATTCAATCAGAACACATTTTGCCCTCACTTACATGACTGCCCTAGAGAAAGGTATCTGGAGGGATTTGAGCAGCAAGCCAAATAGACCAAAATAAGTTATGTGGTAGAATACAGTAATGTAGATGGTTTGGCGTGGAAAGGAGTTGACAATGCTGGATTATTTGTGGTGAGCTCATAAGCCTCTTTAGATTTAAGGTGAATTTTGAATGAAAGCATATTTTTGTAGACCAAGGAAGAATTGTTGTGATACAGAAGTGCTGCAATCCTATTAGAATCATAAAATGTAACACATCCTTGCAAAGGCAGTTCAACAGGAAAAGGGTGATCTTGGCTGGGCTTGGCATCATGGCCCACCCCTCGGGTAGAAGGACGGAGGAAGGATGTAAGGGAGATATTAAGAGTTTAAAAAATATCCTGGGATTCTTTAGCACTTACCAAAAAATTGCACTTTGGTATTCATCTTATTAACTGTTTTTCCTTGTTCTTTTATCTCAGTCCCTAATAGGGATCAGTTCTGGAACATGCATGGGTTCAAATCCTAGCACTGTCATGTAATAGCAGTGGCATTGGGCTAGAAACAAACTCTCTAAGCTACACTTTACTTATCATGAGGAGCTCATGGAATAATTTATGCACAAACATCAGGAGGGATTCATGGAATAAATTATGCACAATTTATGCACACAGCTCTGGGCACTTAGAAAAACACTCAAATGTGTAATATATATATATATATATGTTAATATATATATTAATATTTATATTAATATATTTTAACATATATATGTGTATATATACATGTTAATATATATATTAATATGTATATTAATATATATGTTAATTAACCAGGACAATCGGATAGGAAGAGGTTGCCCACGCAGCGTTGGGGTGGGGCGGCAGGGGTCTCCTCATGTCTGTGCTGGAGGAGGGCCTGATCAGCAGTGGCCACAGCTGCTTCAAGGGCCAGAGAGCAAGGCAGGGCCGGACCAGTGACTTGAGGGTGAGCAGCATCACAAGATTTTGAATTGCACGCTGGGCTCCTAGTGTATTATATTAAGCTGTTTTAAACTTCTAAACATATAATAGAAAAAGAACCAAAAGCCTTTCACTGGATGAAATCAGCCATACAATCATAAACACTGATTTCTATAAATGAATGCCTTTTATTTTATTTTACAAAGCATAGTCCATTCAAGTTAAATATTGCTTTAATTTCTTCAATCAATTCATTTTTTCTCAATTTTGAAATCAAGGGCCTGTTTTGTTTAACAGCTTTATTGAGGTATAATTCATATATTATAAATTTACCCATTTAAATATGTAATTTATTCATTTTAATTAATATTATCGAATGCTGCCAAGCCCAAACCCTATCCTAGGTGCTGGGGATGCTATAGTGAGTAAGGTGGATGAGGTCTCTGCTTTTACAAAGATTCCAGGGTAGTAAGAAAGAGAAGTAATAAACAAGGTATATAATTAAGGGTGAGGATGGAATAATAGAATAGGATAAAACAATAGTGACAGGCTGTTCCATTTTAGAGAGGATGACCTCCTCTCTCTGAATCAGTAATATTTGAATGAAGTGAATCATGTGACCATCTAGGAAGAGCGTGCCAACCAGGAAATAGCAAGTGCAAAAGCCCTCAGGCAGAAGCATGCTTGTTATGCTCCTTGGACTTGAGAAAAAGCTGTAGGGAAATGCCACTGAATCAGAGGAAAGCAAGACAGGAAGGAATCAAGGTGAAGAAGAACCAAGAGCCAAGTCAGACAAACTCTTGGCTTCCAAAGTAAGGCTTATTAATTTTATTTTAGGTACAATGGGAAGCCTCGGAGGAATGAGCAGGGAAATGACACAACCAGGTTTACCTTTTAAAAGAGGATATCGCCGTGGCTAGGTTGTGGCTCAGTTGGTGTATGGTCGTCCCATACACCAAAAGGTGGCAGATCTGGTTCTTGGTTGGGACACATGCAGGAAGCTGATAAATGTTTCTTTGTCACATCAATGTTTCTCTCTCTCTCTCTCTCTCTCTCTCTCTCTCTCTCTCTCTCTCTCTCTCTCTCTCACACACACACACACACACACACACACACACACACACACTCTTCCTCTCTCTAAAATCAATAAAAGTAAAAGAAAGTCTCAAGCAGTTTGGAGAACAGACTCCAAGAAGTAAAGAGTAGAGACAGGAAGACCAGTGAGATGGTTAGTGCAGTGGCCCCGGTAAGAGACAGCAGAGACTCTACCAGCAGTGGAGCTGGTGAGAAGAGGTGAGATCTCAAGTGCATTGTGATGACTCAATTTCCTGATAACTGAATATGGGTTTGAAAGAAAGAAGAATAAAGATGGCTCTGAGGATAAGGGCCTGAGTAACCCTTAACTAGGGGTGCCCTTTGCTAACATAGAGTATGTCAAAGGAGCAGGCATAGTGGGAGTGAGAAGAGTATGAAGCAAGTGGATATTACAAGAGTAGCCTGTTGTATGTACTTTGTTGGAAAATAAAGGCTTTCTACTGAGGATTTAAAGAAGACCAACAAAATGTCCTAGAATCATCAGAGCTCAGAACTGCACTTCAGGTGTGTCCCATAGAATTCTGTATACAAAAAAGCTAAAAACTTCTAAGCCTATTTGCTGAAAAAACAGGCTATACAATGAGTAAGGCAGAAACTATATGTGGTAAAAATGAGTTTGTCCTATATCTTTCATTTGAAAATTTGGGAAGGGTGTGTTAGAATGAGTTCTGATAAGCTGGTAGATAGATAAGAAAATATACTGAGCATCAGATATATTGAAGGCAAGAATGGAGAGAGATCTGTTTAAACAAGCACCTCCTTACTGTTTTATTGTGAGAAAACACAAATTCACAGCATGCAGGCTGTAGGATTATTTTTCATTTAACACCAGGGAGCACTTCTTGAATTTTTTAAAGTCTTGCTACAAAATCCAAAGATGGTTGGTAAAACTGGCTGTTTATTGATGCCGCCATCTTGGATTCCTCCTATTGAGAAGGATTAAGTACATTTCTGTGTTTATTCATATCTCAGTTCTGTGGTTAACTGTTCAAGATCGATCTGTATTTTAAAGTATATCAGTGGTTTTCAACTACTAGTTTATTTATCTGGAATGTCAGAACTATAAATTTTCTTACTCCTTATCTTTTTCAGAGATCAGCTTCCAGAAACTTTACCCAGGAGATCTGACAAATGTCTCCACTGAGTGGATGAGTGAAATAGTGTGATATACACAATATATACATATTCAGTAGGACATCAGAAGTTCTTAAGTATGTCTAGCATCATATGAAGCAGTCCATATTCTACAATTAAAGGAATTCTACAGGATGCAGAATGTCTTTGATGCATCTCCTGGAGGGGTGGGGTGAGTTCAAGCTTTTTCCCTTTAGTAATCATGTAGCTGGAAGAATAATCTTTGAATGTTAACTTATAAGTTGACCTAAAGATTGTTTCTATCAGTCCACAAATGTGTTCTGGTCATATGTATTGGATAAAGCATTAATTGGCACTTATTTTGAAAACAAAAGAGAATTTGGATAATCTGTGACCAATCTAAACAGTATACTTCTGTGTGTTTGTGTGATTCCATATTTAGATGGGAATTGGTATTCTAACTAAACATTTTTTTCATATACAAAGTCAGAGCAAAAGTAGATTTACAGTTGTTCATATGGAAAATAATACAACAGTAAATAATACAAAAAACAAAACTCTATGCTCTGAGTACTCACAACTGTAAACCTATTTTTTTAAATTTCTTTATTGATTATGGTATTACATATGTGTCCTTATTCCCTCATTACCCCCCCAACCTCCGACTCATGCCCTTACCCCCCTGTTGTCTGTGTCCATTAGTTAGGCTTATATGCATGCATATAAGTCCTTTGGTTGATCATGGGGAAGGTGGCTTCTTTATCTTCCAGGCTGCAGCCAGCCTAAGGCACTGGCACCCAGTTTCTCTTTCTCCCCCAGAACATAGAGTGGGCAGATATGGGGCAGGTGGCTTCTCTAGATGACTGAGGTGGGATCATGGGGCAGGTGGTTTCTTTGTCTCCTGGGCTGCAGCCAGCCTCAGATGCTGGAGCCAACTTCTCCATCTCCCCGACTTCTCCAACTCCCAAAGGCCCAGAGCTGGGAGTGGGGGTGGGGAGGGAGTTGCGACCATCTTTGTCAGGTTAATTTACAAACTTACTCTTGATTGGCTGGTGTGTGTGTCACAGAGGTATGGTCAATTTGCATCTTTCTCTTTTATTAGTGTAGATATATATATGTATATATGTATGTGTATGTATTTATATTAAAACATTTGTATAATATATATTAAAATATGTGTCCTTGCTTTATATTTATATATATGTGGATAGATATTTGTGGAGCTATATATACATAAATATATAGCATATACATCTATAAAAATAAAAGCATAATATGTTAATTAGACCAGACATCCTTCTGGACAACCTTCTAGACAAAGCTGGGGCTGTGAGGGAAGCTCAGGTCCCAGGTGCTAGAGGAAAGCTCATGCCAGCAGCCAGGGGAAGGAAGGCCTATTCTTGCACAAATTTCTTGCATTGGGCCTCTAGTATATATATCTTATCTAAATAAAAGAGTAATATGCAAATTGACCATCACTCCAAGACATAAGATGGCTGCCCCCATGTGGATACATGGCTGCCACAAGATGGTCTGCAGAGGAGGGCAGTTGTGAACAGTTAGGAGTGGCCATACCAGCAAAGGAGGGCAGTTGAGGGTGACCAGGCCAGCAGGGGAAGGTAGTTGTGGGTGATCAGGCAAGCAGGGAGGGCAGTTAGGAATGACCAGGCCAGCAGAGGAGGGCAGTTTGGGGAGACCAGGTTAGCAGGGAAGGGCAGTTGGGGGAACCAGGCCTGCAGGGGAGGGCAGTTGTGGGTGGTCAGGCCATCAGGGAGGGCAGTTAGGGGTGACTGGGCTAGGACAGGAGGGCAGTTGGAAGAGACCAGGTCAGCAGGGGAGGGCAGTTGAGTGGGACAAGAAGAGCAGGGTAGGACAGTTGGGGTGCCAGGCCAGCAAGGGAGGGCAATTAGGGGTGACCAGGCCTGCAGGGGAGGGCAGTTAGGGGTGACCAGATTGTCAGGAGAGGGCAGTTTGGGGCAATTGGGCTGGCCAGGGAGCAGTTAGGCACTGATCAGGCTGGCAGGCAGAACTGGTTAGGACCAATCAGGCAGGCAGGCAGGTGAGTGGTTGGGAGCCAGCAGTCTTGGATTGTAAGAGAGATGTCCGATGGGCAGTCAGACATCCCTCGAGGAGTCCCAGATTGGAGAGGGTGCAGGCTGGGCTGAGGGACACCCTGCCCCTCTGTGAATGAATTTTGTGCACTGGGCTATATATATATATATATATATATATATATATATATATATATATCCAGCAGAGTTTTATGTAGAAGGATTTCTTTAAATTGATTAATATTATGAGTATAACATTGAAAATTTTGTATAACTTGTGTTTTACTCTAAAAAACATGACTCAGATCTTTTAATGTGCTTACATATGTGTGCATGTCATCCTTTTGTAGATTGCATGGCATTTTATATTTTGATATGCCATAATTTGTTTCATAATTCTTACAATAATGGACATTGTGGCTAATATTTAATCATTAAAATGAACATGAAATGAATCTCCTTGTCAAAGTCTCCAGCTGCACATGTATAAATACTTCTCAGGCTACACGTATGTAGCTCAAGTGTGCACAGACACATAAGGGTATACACATGGTTCTTTAATCCATCAAGAATATATTTTGTGAATGGATAATCAGTTATGCCAACACCATTGCTGAGCTGTTCATCTCTTACCCAGAGTTGAGACGCTACCATTCTTGTACCCAAATCATATATGTAGCTATACATATGTGCCTCCATCTGGACCTTCTGGTCTGTTCCATGGTTTTATTTATCTATTTTTTTTTTGCCAAAAGCATACTGTTTTCATTATAATATTTTTAATAACATTTAAAAAATCATTTTAGCAATTTTTGCATATATACTCTTCTATGAGAAATACTGTGGGAATTTGATTAGGACTGGATTGTATTTGAAGATAAATTGGAGAACTTTCATCTTTATAATATTGAGTCCTTACATTCATAATGCTTTCTCCATTTACCCAAAGCTCTTTTACTTCCTTCAGTATGTTTGTATAGTTTTCTCTATAAAGTTTCTGCATGTGCATTAAGTTTATGATTGAGTACTTTTTAGTTGTTGTGGCTATTGTGAATTGAAAATTCTAAAAATTAATTTCTAATGGTTATTGTTGATAGAAAAGCTAACACTCCTACACTCATTACTGCACTATTTACAATAGCCAAGATGTGGGGACATTTCTAAAATGGGAAAAATGATTCCTACATAACACATAATCCTAACATAACTTTAGGGATTTAAAAAGACAACATATTTTAACATGAATTTCAATGGCTAGAATGTAGTATATAATCATTAAGGGTTAGTTTCCATAATTTGCCTTTCCCCTTAAGACTGTACTGTAAGATTGAAGGGAACAGAGAGTAGCACCCAGGAAAATGCTGGCACAGAATTATTGTATGAAATTAGGCACAGCATTCTGGTGCTGTTATAACATCTCTAGATATTTGTTTGAAATATTTCTTTGAGGGGGAGAGGAAGGACATTTTTATATTGAAACTTCAGTGATATAATGTCAGCATTTAATATCTAAGTAATTCTAACCAAAATTTACGCTTTTTCAGATGCCCTTTCTTTTAATGTGTTTGTTAAGATAAAGGCTATTTCATGAGCATTTTAAAACTCTAATTTTAAAATAGAATTGTAAAGAAGATGGAATTCTGGAATAATTTATTGGATAATCTTAAAATTTTAAACTTTATCATACATATCAGAATTTATGATTGACAACCCAAGTTGCTCTTATAACTGCATCCATTCAGAAGTCAAGGATATCTTTCTAGCTTTTGAAGAATCAACTTCAAAGTTGTCTTGAGAGGTCAGAGCATCCCTAGGTTGCCAAGTAGTAGATGTTTTGATCTCGGTTTCCCTGCTTTTCTCTTTATCATACACCTGCTGGGCTCCAGGATATATTTATAGTGCTAGCCTGCACCTGGCAGGCAACATACTCTATAATTATAGCCAATTACCTAAAAGTAAATAAGAGCTTTGAGTCTTTGAGTTAAAAATGTAGCTCTATAAAGTGACAATGCTCTCACAGCCTTTAAATTTGGCACTATATTTGGCCTTTGTGTTAAAATTCTCAAAAGTATGTTTTCCAGCTGACCACATAGACAACAGAACATTGTTGGGTGTTTTCATTCTTGTGCATGGCACAGCTATGTCTTATCTGATTGTAGTGAATATTCACTGTCAGCTTTTACCAATGCACAAAACAATTAGTAATATTATGAAATCCCATCAGACTTTCTGCAGGTTGAAAACTGATTGTGCTAAACTACTTCCCTAATTCATATTTCAAAAGAATAAGCTGCACATTCTCTCAATTTAAAAGAAATAAACCTACTATTAAAATCCCAAATGGCCCTGCATGGATTTCTCTTTAAATAAAATATTCATCAGTGAATATAGGCCAAGAAGCCAGTGTGCTCAGGCAACGAAACCTTTGTAGCACTTCTCTTCATGTTGAGAAAGTCTTGCATGTTGATAAAGATAACAATTCTGACAGGAGACTTTCCCACATTCATTGCTTTTATAAGGTTTCTCTCCAGTATGAATCTGAATTACATCATGGGAAAGTTAGTTTCATGATCCCTTTAGAATAGCTATGGTCTCGAATATGGAAAGCCAATTAATCTACAGTATAAAGCATATGGTCCAGAAATTATATGTGAAAGTTATTTGAGAACAATAATGCAATGTTTTATTATACAGGATAATACCTCAGACTGTGAACTAGTTCAAGGAAACAATCATGTCTTATTATTAAGACCTTTTGATACTTGCTTTAGCACCTGCCACAGCATAGAAATCTTAAACATTAGAAATAGCAAGGTGATAGTTAAAGCTAAGAGAATGTTCAATAATGACAATGAAAAGAAATAAAGTATTTCTGTCCTACAATCTTGACCATTGAAACTGAGGCTTGGTAAATGCGGAAATGGGTCAGAGCCTGATCCAGAGACCAGGAAGCCCTATTGGACTGGGAGAGAGTCAAAGGACATTAGATCATAGACCCAGGTCCTTAAGCGATCCTGCAGAAAGTTGTGGGGCTTTGGTCAGGTGATCTAAGTCTGGAGGAAGTTTCTATAAAATGAGGACAGTCCTAACTGGTTTGGCTCAGTGGATAGAGCATTGGACTGTGGACCTCAGGGTCCTGAGTTTGATTCTGGTCAAGGGCATGTACCTCCCTTGCAGGTTTCTTCTTGGCCCAGGCCCTGGTCAGGGCTGGTGCAAGAGACAACCATTTGATATGTTTCTCTCATATCGATATTTCTGTCTTCTACTCTCTCTAAAAATCAATGGAAAAATATCCTGGGGTGTGGATTTTAAAAAAATAGATAAATAAATAAATAAATAATAAAATAAAATGAAGACAAAACTGAATCACAATCCAAAAACACCCAGAGACCAAGCACAGAGGCACAAGATAAAAACCAATTGTAATAACCACCTAGAGATGATTTAATATAAATCTGTTAAGTGAGCTATAGGACACATTGTTACTAACATGTCCCTGACCCAGAAGAGCCAGAAATAATGGAAACTATGAAGTGTTCATTCATAATGAGGATGACATAGGGATGTTGGCTGGAATGTGGGGCCTATGGTGGGAGAACGGAGACAGCTTGTTGGGTCCCTAGTTTCCCACACTATGGATTTTATCTGAATTATCAGAGTCATTCAGAAAATGGGAAACAAAGAGTGTGATTCCTCACAGGAGTTTCATGTATCACTCAAAATGCCTGACTTTTCTGGAATTCCAAATTTTTCAGCAATCACATTCAAATGCCACATCTTTTTATAACACCACATATAAGAGGATTATAGTTGTTTTCCTTTTTAAAAAAATTAAAACCACTTTATTTTTTTACAACTTGAAACTTATGAATTGTTTATTCCTGGAATTTTTCATTTAATATTTTCAGACCACGGTAGACCACAGTAACTGAAACCACGAAAAGCAAAACCATGAATGAAGGGAGCTACTGTATAATGCTAAATATATAGGTACCTAGAAATATGTAGAGCAAAATATTTACAAAACTAAAAACTAAAAGGAGAAAGAGATAAGACTATAATCATGATTAAATATTTTATAATTCAGTAACTGATAAGATGAGAAAAAAATAAGACTACAGAAAATTTGAATAACAATGTCAACTTGACCTAATATCTAGCAATACTGAAGTAAAGAACCCACACAAAATGCACACAAAATATTAATATCCTGAGCCCCCAAATAAGTGTCAATACATTTCAAAAGGTTGAAATATTACAGAGAATGTCCTTGGAATAAGAAAAATTAAGTAAAAAATAATAAAAATATAACATCTAAAAATATCTCCCCAAATTGGTAATCAAACAATATACTCTAAACAACCCATGGTCAAAAGAAATATGTCAAGGAAAATTAAAAAATATTTCTAATTGAATGACCATGAAAACACAATATATCAAAATTGGCCTCCTGAGACAAATGAACTTATTCATTACCATTCAGTGACTATTTTTTAAATGAATTTCCCATGTGATGTACATAAAAAAGGAAGCAGCTCTCAAAGCCCTTTGGGTAGGGATACACATGGCACATGGAGCTGCTCCTCCTCCTTGCCTGTTTGCACATGCATCCAATAGAAGAAGAGCAGTGGCACTGTCTATCATTGGGTTATATACAGAAAAGGGCTTTTCTGGGAACTGAGACATAGAATAGACATTTCTCACTTTGGAAATGTATTTCTTGCATTGGTGTGGATGAGTGTGTGTGTGTGTGTGTGTGTGTGTGTGTGTGTGTGTGTTGATAAACTATTTTGGATTTCCTCACTGATGGAAGACCTTGCTTGTTGTCAACATTCAGTATCATTGATAGAATCCTTAATGCACATGCTCCTGGGCTTCGTGGCTATCATAGAGACTGAAGGTGCTGTCAGGTGATGTGTGGTAGGTCAGCCTTGCAATGCCAGCGCCCTGTCAAGCTCTGCAGAGCTTTGACTTATTTCCATTTTTAACTGTTCATCAGCATTTAATTACCAGTGGGCACTTCATCCTGAAAGTTGCCACCACCAGCTAACTTTAAGAATACAGGAAGCTCCAAGAGGGCTCCTTTACCCAAGTACCTAAAATAGTGCAATGTTCTCATCTAGCTATTAATTCCAGTATTCATAGTAAGAGAAAAGAATTCATGGTGTCCACGTTGGAGGTGGGATTGTGAAGCCAGATTCCAGTGCTTGGTGAGTAAAACAGAAGCAAGGGCCTCTCTGTAGCAGCAGTGTGGCCATGCATTGACGACTCCTCTGCTTTTATAAAATACTTAGGTCTGTGACTGTAGTAATCTTTTCAGACTTCAAGTCATACATCTTGTTTGGAAGAATGAGAGCCTCTATTCCCAACACATTGGAAAGTGCCTAGGCATACAGGACAGGCTGCCTTATAGCCCATTTCTTATCTCTGGTTAGATTATCTATGTATCTCCTCCTGAATATGCCTTATACTCACCCACTCATTTCCAAACATTTTCTTCCTTTCTGTTGGGCCAAATTAAATGCCTTTTCTGCCCTACCCAGAACCCCCAACTTCCTAAATCATGCTGGTTCACTGGTTTGAGTCTTCATGGTCTCTGGCACCCTCTGAATGACTATGACCTAGAGCAGTGGTCTGCAAACTGCAGTGGCTCATGAGTTGGGCAGTTTGCTGCTCTGCTGACTAATGAGTTTGCTGACAACTGGGATAGGGACTTAATTACAAGGAACAACAACAGCCTGTAATTATTGGAATCGAGAGTCTAGGTCAGTGGTGGGCAAACTCATTAGTCAATAGAGCAGCAAACTGCAGCTCGAGAGCCACTGCAGTTTGCCAACCATTGACCTAGAGTATTCTCTTCCTTTGTGAATACCTCAAGTTCTGATCATCCGCTATCTCCCAAGTAATGACCTAAGTAGAGATTTGTTCACATAAACAACTAGTTGTTGAGAAAACTTGCCTGAGGAAGGGAAAAATCTACTGGGCTAAATAGCCTTGAGTTTTTGTTTCATTTTGGTCTCATATTGACTTTAGATAATGCATTAAATGTTACCATGCTTTAGTTAGCTCATCTACACATATAAAAGCTTAAGTGACCATCACAACCAAACAAATGACCGAATAGGCTGTATGGGGTGACTAGGCCAGCAAGGGGGTTAGTGAGGGGCAATCAAACAATTGGGGGCAACCAGGCCTGCAGTGGGGGGGCAGTTGGGAATGACCAGGCCAGCAGAGGGGGGCTGTGAGGGATGACCAGGCCGGCGAGGGGCATGGGGAAGCAGTGAGGGGTGATCAGGCAGGCAGTCAGGTGAGCAGTTAGGAGCCAGTGGTCCTGGATTGTGAGAGAGATGTCCAACTGCTGGCAGTAGATGGACATCCCCCAAGGGGTCCCAGATTGGAGATAGTGCAGGCTGGGCTGAGGGGAACCCCCCACATATTGTACATGAATTTCATGCACCTGGCCTTTAGTCTATATATATAAAAGCCTTGACTGAACAACCAGTTGATTGGTTGCTATGACATGCACTGACCACCAGGGGGAAGATGCTGAATGCAGGAACTGCCCCCCTGGTGGTCAGTGCACTCCCACAGCCAACCTTCCATGGCCAGCCAACCTCCTGTGGTCCCTCCCCGAGTCCAGCCTGCTCTGATGGGCCTCTATGGGTTCTGATTACTGGCCAGGCCGAGGGACCCCATCTGTGCACGAATTCATGCATCAGGCTTCTAGTCTTAAATAAGATGATAAGACAAGGTGATTCTTTTTTCACTTTAGTACACCATGAGTTAGGCTTATTTAAGGGCAATAAATCCATTTATTTTTTATTGTTATTGCTACACTAAATAATATTAAGTATTAGTCATTTACAAGGAAAATGTTTTATTTTTATTTTTTATCTTTATTGATTTGAAAGAGAGAAAGAGAAACCAATTTATTGTTCCACTTACCTATGCATTCATTGTTGATTCGTGTATGTGACTTGACTGGAGGTGGTACCTGAAACCTTGGTGTATGGGGACAATGCTCTAACCAACTGAGCTACCCAGCCAGGCCATAGAAAATGTTTTAAAAAGCATCTATTCCTCTTCAGTTATATCTTCCAATATTTCTAAATCCTCTTCCCCAGTATTACATAAATGATGTATTAAAGTGAGGTAGAGTTGTGCTAATATAGAAAAAGTTTCTGTAGGAGTTACGTTTGAAAATAAACCTTAAGGGAGTAAGGCATCATTTGTCAGAGAGGAATAGGAGATACAAAATACACAAAGGAAGAAATGAGCCAATCATGTGCTGGAGGAGACAACATACAGATTGGATTGACAGACCTAAATAATAACAGTAATAACAGCAACAGCTGGGACTTGGACAAAATTTTGGAATGTCAGGCTGTGGAATTTAGATGTGATGGGTCAGGAGCACAGAGCTTCTTAAACAAGGAAAGTAATTCAATAAACTGTATCTCATTTTCAGTGTTATTGAGATTATTGACATGTGGCATATGTAGATTTAAAGTGTACAATCAATGTTTTGATATACATATATATTGTAAAATGATTATCAACTTCTCACATAATTACCCTTTTTTTATATTGTAATAACAGTTAAGAGCCACTCTCTTAATAACTTCCAAGTATATACAGAGCAGGGCAAAAGTAGGTTTGCAGTTGTTCATATGGAAAATAAAACAATAAATAATTAATAATACAACAATAAACTGTTTTGTGTACTCAAGACTGTAAATCTACTTTTCCCCACCCTGTAATATAGTATTGTTAACTACAACCATTGTGCATCCCTAGAACTTACTCATCTCCCTTTTACCAACATCTCCCCATTCCCTGATCCCCATCCCATGGTAACCACCAATCTACTATCTATCTCCATAAATTATGAATATACTTTCTCTTAAGAATAAGATACCCCTGTAGCATAATGGAATATCAATGAGACTGGCAGAGACTAGGAGGGGAGACAAGATTGCAGGAACCATGCATGACATAATGCACCAAAGGAGGACATTGGAAAAGAGGCTGAAGGCACACACATCAGGACAGTATCTCTCAGTGGCATTCCCTGTTTAGGGATATTGGCAGATGTTCTATCACATAAACACCACCCACAGCACCAAAAAACAACACAAAAGCTATGGGTGGTAAATTCTGTGATAAAATACATTTGGGAAATAGTAGTCCAAACAATTAAAATAAATTTATTTTCTGTAGTTGTGTTATGTGATTCTCCAAGAAGGAGACACATTTGATGTAAGACTACCGTCTTTTTCCCACCTATAGTATTTCTTAGGCCTCGAGTTCCACAGCACATGAATTTGAAAACAAGTTTCTCAGAAAAAGGGAGAGATCTTAAGCACATTATAGAAACGAAAGAGAAGAGAGAAGAACTTCAAAGCCCAGGATGATTGAAAATACATCTCTATATAAATCAAAAGTTGGATAAAAAACAACTGAAAAGAAAGACAAAATATGGATAAAAAAAGAGATAGGTTATGTGTGTGGAGTGTCTCCATTTTGATCTAAAGAAAATGACCTTGTTGTCAGTTTGCAGGGTTTAGAAGGTGATAGGACACCTAATGGGAGGTGGCCTGTCCTTGCTTTTGAAAACATGTTGGTAAACTTCATACACCACAACCAGGGTTATAAGGCCTTCGTGACCTAACCCCTCCCACTCTCAGCCCCATCTCATGCTACCTTCCCTTCTTCTCCTCTTATTCCAGTCACTCCTGGATACATTCAGGTTTTGAATAACTGTCATTTCAGTGCCATTTGAATAACATACTTCTGTGTGTTCCTGCCCCTGATCTAGAACACACCTCCCACCTTCTTTTCCTGGCTAATGCCTAGTCATCATGCACGTTTCAATTTAGATGTTTCTTTCCCCAGGAAGCTTCCCTCTACCAGCAAATCATGAGGACCTGTCAGACCTCTGTGAGTACTCACATTGCCCCTGAAGTCCCCTCCTTTTCATTGTAATTGCTGCTCTGCCCCTCTGTGTCCTCCACTGGGAGGTAAGTTCTGTTGAACTCTGCTTAGGGTGGCAGGGGATGAGGAGTATGAGCTAACCTTACTCACACCCTTCTCCCAAGTCACATGGCAGTGCTTGGCACATAGAAGGCACCTGGTAACTATCCATTAATTACCTACGCAGCCCCTTTGACAAGTTACTTTAATAAGATCCTGTGGTGCAATGAGGCCCTAACACTTCCCCCTGCAACAAGCTTGACAAGCTTGTGACAGTTTCCCTCAAAGCACTCTGGGCTGTTTCCTCTTTATTATGCTCCTTAAGCATCAAGGTCCCTCAACTGCTTACGATTCACAGGATGTTTGGCCAAAGCCAAGGGAATGTTGTGATACAACGTACATACAGATGGACAGGTTGGCACACTAACTGATTCATTCATCTATTAGCATGTAAGCTCAAGCAGACCAAGGATTTTTGTTCTTTTAGCTCACTGTAGCATCATCAGCAGCTACATTCATTCTTGGCTCACAGTAGGTATTACATTGTCGTGGGAGATGTAGTGTGCAGCCCAGATTCACCCTTCCCCTTGGACCAAATGTTGGAGGCTGACTGCTCACAACTGTCTCACCCCAAGAACTCCCCTGACTGAAGAGAGCTGAGTGACCCAAGGTTTCATGCCCTTTCCAGGGGTATAAAGACCAAGCCCTCTTGCTGAAGGGTCATCCAAGCTCAAGAGTTTCCTGTGGAATTGACTAAATTGACTAAAGCTTTGTTATTATTACAGTGCAGTTCAACTCTTTCCTCTGTCCAGTCCTACATCCTTCTCTGATCATTGTTGATCCTAAAGGACCCTATCAGTAAACTGCCTATCTCAAAGTCCATTTCAAGGGGATCTGAAAGTCCATTTCATGGGGACCCATGAAATGTAAGACCCTAATGTAAGTCATCAATGATAAGTAAATGTATGGATTAACAACTTTTATTGAGGACCTTCTATATGCCTGGTATTGTCCTACGAGCCGAGAATAGAAAGGTGAATAAGATAAACAACATCTCTACTCTCAGGTAGCTTCCATTTTAAGAGGGAGACATGAACAAATATAATTTCAGATGGTGATGTGGGCAATGGGAAAAACAAGTGGATGCGATAGAGAAGAGTTGAAGGTCAAAGGGCAAGTTTTAAAAGGCCTCTCTGATTGTTATTTGAGCTGAAATTGGAATGATAACAAAGAGCCACAAACATAAAGATCTGATGACAGTGCTTCTAGTAGAAGGCACAGCTCATGCAAATGCCTGGAGGCAAAAGTGTTTGGAACAGTTGAGGAACACAAACGTCCATATGCCTGCAGCAGTAAATAAGCAGCAGAGTGGCAGGATAAAGCTGGACATGTTGGTTGGAAATCCATCACATAGGGCCTTGTAAACCAGTAAGGATTTTGTATAAAGTATCAGGATACGCCTTTATCACACAAGTAGGGTTTAATGGCCAGCTTTTATAATTGTCACTTTGTAATTCTCCCTTCTTTCTATCACTAGTCCAGAGAGACAGTTTTTATTTCTTTTAGAGTTTTTGTTCATTATAAAAGAAAGAAAATATATTGGGCTATTTTTTTCCTTCCCTTGAATTAAAGGCTAGAGTATATTCAGGCATCTCTTAACATGTTCTATCTCTATTTAGTCTGGCTTTTGATGCCCCCAACATATTCTGTCAGAAAGATAAATACACAGCTGAACCCCAACTGAGAATAGAGTGAAAGCCTTTCTGGGCTCACATAGGGTTGGGCTGCAGTGGAGGGCAGGAGGAGCTATTTCTCATCCATGGTGGCTGAGCACCAGCCACAGCCTGCTGAGAGCCACCACTATAATTATGTACCTCGGGTATTTCAAATAAAGATAATAAATGAGAAGTAGCAAGAGGAAGATCATTTTGTCAAGAAGCAGAAATTAAACTATGACCACAATTAAGTACTAAATTAATTCCGAGCCTATGATTACCCAAGGCAAAGAGCAATGTCATGAGACCTCTTCGATGGAAGGAAAGATACGGGTTAAGGAGAGAACAACTTTTTTTAACAGTTGCTGAAATCAAGGACAAATTATTCATTTGGGTCCTAATTACAGAGGTTTTGAGGAATCTAACGGATACTATTTGTTCTGCAAAATCATTTTTACGTGTATTTCACATGGCCATTTCTTCTATGAGCTCTTGACTAAAAGTCGGTACAGGTCATGGTATATAGCTGTGTTTTAGATGACATACTGGGCTTATATGATCCAATGTGCTACCATTACTGACCAGAATGTTATTGGATAGATGGTTAGTATTCTCTTTGGCAGTTTGCAAATATCATTCATTTTTATCAAGGTTTTGACAGTAGCTCAAGCACAGATCATCTATCTTGCCTGAAAAAAAACCTGTAGGATTTTTAGATGCCAAATGGTCAAGTTACACCTGAAGATATAATACTCCCCTGCTCCATGTCACAGAAATATTTCTTGAAAACAGTCCCTCCCTTCTGGACATCTGTTCAGAGGTTCATGTCAGTTCATGTTCAAAGTACTCTCTGCTCCCAGGGCTACTACCTTCCATTCAGTTTCAAGATCCTTTGAAGGGCAGAGTCAACAGTTACTGTCTGATTGTTTTTACAAAGTAATATCGGCTTTGCCTCTTTTGGGTTTATAGATATAGTGCAATTTAGACTCCCTTGTTCTTCTGTGTAAGAAGGAGGAATGAAGGGCTCTCATGGAGCTGGAGCACAGGGTTAGGTTAGAAGCAGGCACCTGAGAGCAGCAGAGGAATGAGCCCATATTGTGAATTCTAGGAGGGACAATAAGACACCTTGATTGAGCAATGCCTCGGGTGCTCAACCAAACAAAACAAATAACTTTCAACGTGTTACTAGTTTTAATTGTGAAAGAAATTGTACATGACTTGGGAAATAATAGAAAAAACAAAAAACAAAGGAAAAAGAAATGGCCCATAATTCAATAAATGATTCATCTTTCTCTTCCACATTTTGATACATTTCCATTCATCAGTCTTTTTATCCATGCCTACTCCCTACCACTCAATGTCCCAAATCTCACAAGCCTGAGGCATGACAAAATATTATGTCTGCTTTTTTATGTCTAACTTGTCATGATGTGAGTCCCACCCCTACCCCCATCAGGAACTAGCTGTCTGGAGGGGTCTCCTGGCAGGTTTTCCTGGCAAATCTCCTACTGCCTCAGAAACAGCACCAGCACCCCTGCCCCCCACAGTTTCTCCACACTGGCCTCTCACTTTGCCACCTCATTGTGCCTCCATGCCCTCCATCCTCATGCATCCCTGAGCTGCAGGGACACCAGTCGGAGCAAATACATCCTCACTCTAGCCCCATGGAAGGGCTGCTGCAGGTCCCACTCTTCAGTGGCTACTAGAGGTACGACTCAGAGTCTAGAGAGCTCATTTCATGGCACTTTCTTCCCTGTGTGGGGATAACTCAACTCCTACCCAACAGAACTCCCTCAGCATTTCCACACCTTAGAGTCCAGGTCCAACTTAACCCCCAAATGAGGCCTCTCGCATCCAAAATTAGCCTCTTCCCAAGAAGGCTGAGAGTGGGAACAAACGTTACATTATAGAAATATTACTTTAATACAAGCGTGGGTTCTGACCCTGGGGCCTTAACAAGATAATCGAAACAGGCCAACAATGTATTTCTCAAGGCCTAGGTTAGCATCTTTTCTTTTTTCTTATAGTTTTTTTCCTTCTCTCTCTCTCTCTCTCCCTCCCTTCTCTCTCCGTTATTTCTATTTTCTTTTTTCCCTTTATTCTTTTCTGACTTCTTTCCTTCCTTGTTTTCCCTTCTATCTACCTCCAGCCTCTCTCTTCCCACCTTCACTCCTTCTGATCTTCCTTTTTTCCTTTCTTCCATTTTTATAATTTTGCTTATCTGAAATAATATAAAAATATTTTCTGATATAAAAGTACAATATGTTCCCATTGTATAAAATGAGAAAATCCAAATGAATAAAAAAGGATAAAGCAAAAAGACTTATAAAATTAGCAGAGCTAACCACTCTGTTATCTAACACATTGATATATTTTAAGAAGAATCTTAAAGTTCAGGTAATCTCAGGTATTAGAGCCCTGAGAACCTAGCAAGGATTGTGCATCCCCTTTAGAATTAAAACTAGACTAAGAGGGAGAATTCTAATAAAAATCTACAGGAAAGTGGATGCCTAAATTAAGTTTTAACTGAAAATAAATTAGTATTTCCCAGTAAGTTCCAAAGTATAGGTAGACATTTATTTATGTAAATATTTGTTAAAATAATTTATTTTACTGTTTTATTAAAGAAATTATAGATCTTTAAAAGTTATTTATCACTATATTAGATGACCAAAACTATGGCCAGAAAAGTAGAGAAAGAATTTGCACCAGAACTCTTACATTAGCATTAGTACCAGTAGCATCATATCCACACTTAGGAAATGTGGACCTCTGTTAGGGCTTTTCAGTCTTCTTTTTTCTTTCTTGTATGGACTGCTAAAATTAATATAAAATGGGCAATCAAAACTTCTAACTTCTAGCCCTATTTTTTTATTTTATTTTTTTACTATTTGGTGAGTGTTTACTTGATGTTAAATGGATGAGAAAACCTGTCATAGATGATTTTGTGAAAACAAAATGAGATATTTGATGTCTAATACCTTTGAAATGCTGAATCAGTTGTATGAAATATGGCAATGTTGTTTCAAAACTTTGCCTTTCAATGGATTAAAAAAAAAACATGGCTGTTACTGTCATTAGAACATTTTTTGGTGAAAAATGACACCAAAAGAAAGAATCACTTTGCATTGCTCTATTCTTATATTTTAGACTGTTGGGATCCAGGTGCTCTAGATGGAAGATATGTGGGTGATAAGCTGTATCTTTCCAGAGGAATCTTTGATTCCAGCCTTCTTCTTATTTTAAACTCACACCATTTGCTTAGTTCTAGCTAACATGTTTTCTAAATGCACCAAATTCTGTTTTTGTAAATTACCTAGACAGAATGCTACACTCACACCTCCATCACTGCGACTAATTAATCTTGGAGACATTTCTCAGGACTTCAGTTATGAAACCTCATGAAAAACCTGCAAACAAAAGAATTGCTTCGAAACGTTTGACATGAGTCAGGTTTTATAAGCTTTTGGGGAACTTGATTAAGAAGCAGCTGGTGTGCTCATAGAAAGCAGTGATATGTTCAGCATTTAGATGAACATACATGGCAAATACTTTTGCAGCTCCACCAAGTTAATTATTTCAGATGATGTTGTGCAGGACACACATGCAGAGGACTAAGTGTCCCACAGATTTAGAAACCTCCTTTCTGCTACTGCCCAGGGGCCGCGACACCAGCAGGTTTGTGGCTGGAGCAGAGTGTGAGAGGGCATGGGGACTTCAGACCAGCAACCACTGCGAGCACCTTCCACCATTTCCTGCTCCCTCACCATGTTCACTGCCCAGTGCTCTACACTTACCCATTAAAGGACATCTGCCTACTGCCTTCCATGATAGATTTTAAAGTTAGGTGGTGCCATGGTGGATATGGTCTAAATTTTTTTAAATTGAATTAATTAATGTTTTATTTTTCATTTAATTTATTGGGTGACATTGGTTAATAAAATTATATAGGTTTCAGGTGTACAATTCTATATGATACATCACCTGCATGTTGTATTCTGTGTTCAAGTCTCCTTCTATCTCCGTTTATCCCCCCTACACTCTCTTCTACCTCCCTTCACTCACCTTTCCCTCAGGTGATCAGCACACTGTGTTTTTGAGTTGCTGTTTTTTTCTTAATCCCCACCCAACTCCATAATCCCCCCTCCCCTCCCACCCCTCTGACAGCTGGCAGTCTGTTCCCTAGCTAAGTTAAAGGATACTAAAGCCCCTTGTTCTCTCTCTCTCTCTCTCTCTCTCTCTCTCTCTCTCTCTCTCTCACACACACACACACACAGTGTAGAGCAAGAACGAAGGGGACATTTTAGACACCTTTGACAATCTAATACGGAGTCATCGTCAGCCAATGTAGTCACATCAAGTGCCGTGTCAGGACTAAAGTAATGGGGTGTAACAGGAATGCCCTTAGGAGGCACTGAGAATGCCCCAAACCAAAAGTGAAGGACTCCATAAGGACACCGCATGAATGGGACCTCCATCCCTGTGGGTTATCATAACTCAGAACGTGGCTGTACTGTGGGTCATGATCAGAGTCCTGCTGGCCTTCCCCTCCACTGGACACTGCTGCCACTGCCAGCCACCTGGATGGAGACCACCCCTGCCCACCTATGGACAGCACTAGTCACCGGGACTGTGTGCTGGATGTTCACTCTGATCGCTTCTAGCGCTTAAACTCTTCCTCTGTGTACAACCTGCCTGTGACTCTATTGGCTTATTGGGGAGTCTCTCCTAATACGCTCAGCACAGTGGAAAGACAAAACGTGTGTGAGTGACTTATTTAGGGGATACTCCCTTGTTGATGACACACCCACACAATTTATCCAAATAGAATATATCACTTGGAGTTAACTAAGTACATATTTTGTTTATATATATATTTGAGGTGAAAGGAAACTCCTTAGACTATCATTAGCCATCAGAACCAGGTTTTGAATGAATTTGCCAGTCTCTCTACCTAGGCAACTTGAAAGAGATGGAAGTGCATTCAGGAACATTGATTTCAGAAAAAATGGAAAGAAAATGACCCTGAAGTATAGGATGCTCCTTGTGATACAATCATGGGAGATGCGACATGGCCATGCCATGCCTGGGGCCGGAGGCAGTTCTAGAATGTGGGGCATCTTGATATGGGAGAGGGGCAGAGAAAGAGTGTTCAAATTTGAGCATTTATCAACCAGCAGCAGACAAGTCAAGAGTTTCTGTAGCCTTGTTGTAAAGAGAAGATCAAAAGTGTCCGGCACTCCAGGTAAGCTCGGTTTTACTCACCTGGCATTTTTCACAATGAAAGGAACTTCTGAACACTGTACTGAAGTTGTGAGTAAACAATCAAGGCCCATTAATTCAGTACTTTAAATGGAAGTCACAGGGAGGCAAAGAGGAAACATGGAACCTGAATCAAAGAGAGAACTATGACAGTCATCCAGGTGGAACAGTCCTGAACGGCGGGAGATGAGGAGAAAGATAACAGGAAGAGGAGAAGCATGGGCACACGTTTAACATTGTACATCTCCCTTCTTTTCTCCTGGGCCATTAATTCTCATGACAGGAGATCATAAGCAAAGCCAGAGACAAAGATCAACATTAAAAGAGAAAGTCACCAGCTGAATATGCAGTCAGGGGTGCTGCGGCTGAGGGTCATGCTTCACTCACTTTGACTTCATATGAGATGGTTGTGGGTTGACTGGAGCTATCTAGACCCCAGATCTTTTTTTAGTATCAATTGACAGTGCCTCTTCCTTTCCCCACCCATAGCTATTAAGTCACCACCCAGTACCTCACCCTTGCCTAATACTCCACCCACCCACTTTCATACACTCACACACATGGGCACACAAATGGATGCACACACACACACACATACACATGCATATATACATACACATGCACACACAAACAGATGCAGATAGATGCATAACACAGAATCCAGGGTGTTTGCTTCAGTTTGCTGCTCTAATCCTGGAAAACTAGTTTCTCACCGCAGGAATTAAATGGGGCCTTTCTGCCCTCTATGGGGAAAATCACAGGGTCCCAAATGAGGGTGGATTTCTAGGACCTAGAGCACCAAGAGCTATGAATTACCTTCAAATACATTTCAGCAGAGCTTCCAGTGAACAAGATCACTGATAAGCAAAATAAAATAGAATAAAAAACATTAAAAAAGATCACTGATAAGCAATTTAATTTCTTATAACCAAAATAAAATGTAAGTAATGAACTTGAAGCAACAGCAGGACAGATCAGACAGAAACATACCACTTACCTCCTTTCCTCCCCCTCACTGGTCTTGCTTTTGTAGTAAAGTTTTATTACCATGGGGACTGCGCTAAGAATATATGAGAGAAAGCAAAAGAGGGCTGTCACCAGGGCTAAATTATCTAGCAGATCTGCATGGGAGTGTTGCTTATAAAAGTGTGGTTGGAGGTCATTCCCGGCTAGACAATGCGCAATGAAGATTTTTGCGGTTTCACTTCATCCATGAGCTGCAAGTCTGAATTCATATGAAAGTAATTTGCTCAGTAAACTCCTGTTTCCTGATTAATTTCAGCTGAGAAAACTCAGCAGACACAATATGTAAAAACTTGCTGAGACACCGGAAAAATCTCTTGTAAGTCTTCCTGGCCCCCATGACTATTTCATTGCTTGGTGTCCAGTCCCTCTCAGACATTGCTTTGGTGCTTTCTCTGTGTGTGTAAGAAGATGTGCCAGATACTTGGGAGGCATGAATCAGACACATCTCTCTATTCAAGGAGTTCACAGTTGAGGAGGGAGCCGAGGTACGTACACAAGTGTGTAGGATATCAAGTAGAAAGCCACATGAGTCCTAGAAGAGGCAGAGAAATGGGGCTATGGGAATTCAGGGAGGGGATGCATTCTAAATAGAGCTATCAGAGAAGACCTTATGGAGGAGTAGGCTGAGCCTGAGGGATATAAGGGCCTATATTCCATTCAGAGGGAAGAGAATGAACAGAGCACACACCACTGGACATTGTGTCCATGGAAAGGCAGTTCTAGCTGGTGAGAGCAAATGGGGGTATGGAAGGCTCTCAAGGAACAAGAGCATAGGTCTGAGATTTAGGGTCAAAATTGAAGACCTTTGGGAGATATGTGAGGGTGTTTGGATTTTATTCAGAGAGCAGTGGAGGCCTATGAGTGTCCAGAAGCCCAAGGTAAAGGCTGAGCCTTATCAATTCAGGTTAACGAAGATATTGACACTGAGAAGGAGAGACTGTTGTAAGATTACTGTAGGCATACAGGTGAGAGGGCTGAGGGCCTACCTTAGGAGGAGAGGGGCTGTACAGCAACAGAGAAATGGGAGAAACAAACATTGATTGATATATTTCTTTGGCCTAATGCTCCATGACCCAAAGGCCCGCTGCTGAAGAAGCCAGCCTGGAGGATTTCCTTCTTTCATCCTGGCTTTGCCCAGCATAATAAGACCAGTCGTGTGGGTGACTGGGGATGATTGACAACATCTGAGAATTTTTTTTAAATATATTTTATTGATTTTTTACAGAGAGGAAGGGAGAGAGATAGAAAGAAACATCAATGAGAGAGAGAGACATCCATCATCCGCCTCCTGCACTTCCCACAGTGGAGATGTGCTCACAAGCAAGGTACATGCCTCCAACCGGAATCGAACCCAGGACCTTTCAGTCCGCAAGCCGACGCTCTATCCACTGAGCCAAACCGGTTTCGGCACGTCTGAGAATTTTTAATTTGTTCCAAATAGGCTGGTTGAGGATGAGCAAAAGGGTGGTTCTGCTTTTACTTCAACAAAGGATTCAGACTGATAGAAAACAAAAAAGTTGTTTGGAAACATACTAGTATATATATCACAAATGGGTGTGTTTCAGCATCTTTCAGAAACATTGCTTAAATGGATTTCAGTAGAGGAAACATCTCCTTTTCACGGACATCTATAAAATATTGATGGTGTCAGAGTCTGGAGGCTGGGAGAGTTTAAAAGACTGAGACCCAGATCTGAAGAACTGAGTTGGTTTACCACCAATGCCATGGTGCAGATGCTCCATTTAAACATCAGTTGAGTGTGCCATGAATATCAGAAAACACATTTCCAAGAAAGCTTTGGTGGCATCTAAACTAGTTCTTACCTGCATCCAAGAAAAAACGGTCATGTGACTGCGTGAAGATTTTGGAATCTGTTGGGTGGTAGGAGTGATGGAAGGAGAAAGAATTTACGTCTTGAACATACTGTCAACTGGATGCACAGGGCCAGAAAGGGTTTTATTTGATCTCCTTGGTGGATCAGTTAGCACATTAAATCCAAACCAAACAATCTAGAGAAAAAGACTCACAAGATGTCAAACAGGATGTTTAATTTATATAAAAAGGACAAAAGAGAAATATTTTTGAAATTCTGTTTCACAGCCATAATTCATACTCTTTGTACTTGTATATTCCCATAGGTTTTGGTCACATGAAGCAAATACGGAATTTAAAATTTAATGAGCTCTACTCATGGCGGGCCGCAACAGCAGCCTCCCAAGGTGTTAGCTTTTAAATTGTAGTGTATATTTAGGAAGTAAATTGATGAACTCTTCAGCACTGAGTCACATGATATTGAGTCAGCTCTGGCTCCTGAACATCAAGCAATGCGTGCATTTTGGCCAAGAATAGAATCCGGGTCTTTCACATGGCAGGCAAGGATTCTACCCTTGACCTATCCTAATGTATTTGTACACCATCACATTCAATCCTCACAACAACCCCATGGAAAAGTAGTATTACCCCTATCATGCAAATGAGAAAAATGAGGTTCAGAAAAGTGAAGTGTCTAAGACAGAGCTGGGATTTGGGGCTTCTAGTCACTGTCTTTGAGGAGCAAGCAGCTTCTCCTCCTGATCTTCTCCTCCTGATCTTCTCTTAACACTGCATTCTCTTCCTGTTCTCTCTGTTAATCCTTTTTTGCTCTTTGTCTTCAGTTTATCCTTTAAATGCAGGTAGTTATAAGTTGAATGGTATTCTACTTCAACCAAATTTATATGTTAAATTCCTAACCCCAGACCCTCATGATGTGACTTTATTTGGAGAGAGGGTCTTTACAGAGATAATGAAGTTAAAATAAGGTCTTTAGTGGAGGTCCTAAGTCAACATGACTGATGTCCTCACAAAAAGGGGAAATTTGGACTCATGTACACAGAGAGAATATGATGTGAAGATGAAAGCAGAGATCAGAATGATGCTTCTGTAAGCCAAGGAACCCCCAAGGTTGCTAGCAAACCACTGGAATTGAGGATAGGAGGTGGCACAGATTCTCCTTCAGGCCTTAAAAGGAACCAACCTTATTAACACCCTGTTCTTGGACTTCTAGCCTTCAGAGCTATAAGGCAATAAATTTCTGTTTAAACCACCTAGTCTGTGGTAGTTCATTACAGCAGCCTCTCCTCCATCCAAGTAGACTGTTAGACAGACATGAGCAGAGCAAGGACCGTGGGCCAGATAAGGTCACCAGGGCAGAAAGTTCCTCGTGCCTAGCAATGGGAAAAACTGAGAAAACAGGGTCCTTGCCAGGGTGGCCTTTCCTCCCCTAACATATCTCTAGTCATGCAATTCAGATCCCCTGACTGCCCCCCCCTTTTTTAAATGACTTTAAAGAGAGAGGAAGGGAGAGGGGGAGAGAGATAGAAACATGGATGAGAGAGAAACACTGATTGATTGCCTCTTGCATGCCTCCCACCTCCTGACCTTTTATATCTCTGGTCATGTGGTTTGAACCCTTCCCAGACCTTTCCTCCCTGGCATGTTGCTAGTCATGCATATTAAACCTTCTTAGAGGGAACAAACAGGGGAGTGGGAGAATAGCCTTTTGGCATTAAGTCCTGAGGACAATGAGGTTCTGACCTGCATCATATACATCTCGGCCTCAGTTGTGTTTTAGCTCCAGGCCCAGAAAAGCAGCAAAAACAGACAAGTGATGCCATGGCTGACATCAGGACCAGCTGCATTGACTAATGACCCCCTTCCCTGGTGCTGATCAATCTGAAAGGACACACCTGAAAATCTGATGAATATTGTATTAAGACCCTTCCCTGGGACATCCCCTAAAATCCCCACCCTTAAAAGACCTTAAGAGGGAGAACCCAGCACACTCACCTTCTCAGGAATATGCCTGCTGAACCTTTCCTGTTTCTCTTTTCTCTCCTCTTCCCTCATCCCTCTCGCCCCCTGGCTTGTTACCTCTACCCTGCTTTCTTCTAAGCTCCAAGGGCCCTTCTTTGCCTCTATAACTTGTTTCCTGAGCCCATTTTCTCTATGACTCACTTCTTTTATACCTGTGACTTTCTAAGTAAACTTTCTTTTATGGTTTCAATCTTGGATCTGAATTCTTTCTTAGCCAGAACTCAAGTACTAGGTTGCTGAACTGAGGTCCAATCACCAGTAACATCTGGTGCCATTTCACCACCAACTTTATCACTCCACTTTACTGATGAGGCAGCTGAGGCACAGAGCAGAAAAACAACTTGGCCCAAGAGCACAGAACTTAGGTTCAAACTCAGGGTGGCTCTAAAATCCATATGCTTAATTACTATACTGCCTGTCACACTCTATGTTCTTATTAGAGGCCCAGTGCATGAAATTTTATTAGAGGCCCAAAGCATGCTTCCTAAGGGGCAGTCAACAGCCAAACAGAACAAACTTTCTCGTCAGGCTTTTGAGCCTCAGGGGATGTCCGACTGCAGGTTTAGGCTGAATCAGTCGAATATCTCTCTCACAATCCAGAACCACTGACTCCTAACCATTCACCTGCTTGCCTGATCACCCTCTAACTGCTCTCTTGCTAGCCTGATTGACACTTAACTGCTCCTCTGCCAGCTTGATTGCCACCAACTACTCTCCCTGGTGGCCTGATCACCCCCAAAGCTTTCATTAGTATAGATATGACCCTTCAGAGAAAATTTTACTAACCCTGCTTTACAATAAAGGCTTGATGATTGAGTCATTGGGACCAGATACCAAAATTTCCTTCCTTTGAATAGTGGAGGGAATAATTATCTTATCTTTAAGTTGCCTTGAAATTAAAATAAGATAATGACTTAGAAAAGTATAAAAGCACCATATAAAGACAACTGTCTTTTTCATGTACTGAAAAGACAATAAAGTGGTAAAATGAAAAACACTATTTTTAATCTCCCCCTTCCTTTACAGCCTTTCTTTAAACTTTGAAATTTATAAAAATTTCACTCCAATTTTTATTTCTTTACATTCAATATTATTTTGTATTGGTTTCAGGTTTTATATTAGTTACAGAATAATGGTTAGACAATCATATACTTTACAAAGTGTTCCCCAATATTTCCAGTACCCACCTAGCATCATATGTCATTTCAATACTATTGACCATATTCCCTATTTTAGTGACAATGGGTTTACAGATTCTTTCTAGTCTTTCTTTTGCGTTTTTCGCCTTTCCTTTTCTTTCTCACTTTCCCTCACTTTCCTTATAGAGTACAGTGGTACCTTGAGATACGAGTTTAATTCATTCCATAACCTTGAGGCTCGGTAAACTGGTGGGTAGTGTGCAGCCGGCCAATCCGTGCGATTACTCCTATCTCAAATGTTGCTCGTATTTCAAAGCAAAAATCGCTAGTATCTCAAAAATCTCGTATGTTAGGGCACTCGTATCTCGAGGTACCACTGTATCTCAATTGGCCATCAAAGCTCAGTGAAGGCACTGGGACATGCTTAATCCATTTTACAGACCAAAAAACTGAGGCCAATTCCAGTTGGCTGCGGAACTTGACTCAGCACACAGGGAGCCCTCAGAGCCATGCTCTCTGCCCTTCCTAAGGGGCAGCCGCTGGGTGAACAGAACAAACTTTCTCATCAGGCTTCTGAGCCTCTTTCTCAAGCACCTCTTCATTGCAGATGCTCTACATTCTCTCCTCGCCCTGTTCCCTTACCCCCATCCTTTACTGCCCCCCACTTCTCCAGAGCAGGTGGAAAGCTTCACACTCATTGCCAAGGCATGGTCTGCTGAGGTGCAGGGTGGTGCAGGCTTGCTTTTAGGCCAAGGCAGAAGCAGGAGTCGCCACCTCTGAAGTGTGAAGGCCGCCTAGGGCAAAGCTGGTTAGCACTGGTAGCTTGTCTGAATCACGTTGGTCAGTCTGGTACCCTCCACTGAAGTGGCACCCACCACCCCTCAACCCCTGCGGGTCCTAGCCCCTCAGCCTCAGCATCCTTCCATGCCCCCTTGATCCCTGGCCTGGTCCACCAGCATCTTGGGGCCACTACAGAGCCTCTCTCTCTGCAGGTGAGGCAGATCCCTGCCCTTGGTCTCTGTGAAGCTGTGAATCTGTGGCCAGAGGTCTGGTCTGGGTCTCAGTAACCCCATGCCTAGATGTTCCCAAGGCCCAGGGCACCTCCCTGGGCAATGATGTTCCCGGGAAGTGGCTAAGCAGACCCAGCTGCTCCTCCCTGGATTTGTGATGTTCCCTGGGGTCCTACAGGAGTATCTAAGCAAGCCCAGCTGTTCCTTTCCAAGGCTGTGATGTTCCCAGGCCCCGAAGAAATGGCTAGGTGGGCCGCTGCCCCTCCTGGGGCCTGCAATAGACCTAGAACCCTTGGGTGGCATCTGGTGCTACCCACCCCACCTCTCTGGCCCAATGGACTGGTATCTTGTGGGCAGTGTCTGGCCTCCCCTGCCTGAGATGGACCCAGACTCTCAGGAGCGGGCCATGGCACTGCCTGCCCCACCTGTATATGCAAATTAACTGTTCTCTTTGTTGGGTTAATTTGCATACTCCCTCTGATTGCCTGTAAGTGTAGCAGAGGTATGGTCAATTTACATGTTTCTCGATTATTAGCTAAGATAATATTCATTCTGGTTGAGTGTAAAGATATTTCATTGTCTATCACATTTCCCCAGATGCAATAAATTCAAGTTGTGCAGTGAAGGTTTTTTCCATAATGCAGACAAAAATCCATTAAGACCAAATCCTAGTCTATGGTCTATGATCATTTGAAATGAAAAATCCATAAAATGTGAGGTAAGGAGCTTTCAAAGATTTTCAGTCTCTGAGATTCTCAGTAGCCTTGAAGACGTTAGGAAGTACTGTATGTTTTATTTTGCTTTTTCTGGATTCTCTTCCCAGCCCTCCAATCGAGCACTTTTGTACATGTGTGTGAACTTGAGTGTGCATTCCTGCACACACAGACACGCACAGACTCATTGGCATCACAATCCCATTGAAATCCTGCAAATATATTTCATGTTCTTGTGGGTTACCAGTTATCATCAAGGCCATTCTGGAGTATGATGCTCAGTTGTAACATGCCATTCAAAGAATAAAATATCAAGCTTTTGGATTATTCTTTCAAATGTTAGAGATGATTGTAATTTCTATCTATAAAATCACCCTTGCCCACTTACATTTTCTCCCTGAAGTAGTAGAAAAGGAAGAATTCCAACCAGAGATCTTGGAACTGAACAAATCCTGTAGCCCAACTATACCACAGCTCAGAGTGAGCAAACTTCACTGCTACTTGTTCTTGAAAGTCCCAAGGATTAAATGACTTCTCTGCTAAAACATTGTTAGGTATTGGGTTAGACTGTCAGATTATTGGACATTTCCTAAAAACTTCTAGTTTTTGGTAGGTATGTGTTCCTTAGATATAAAAGTTCATGATTAACTGATTCCTTTAGCCTTTTCCAAAAATTGATGTTTAATGGAACTAACTAGGCCCACAACAAAGCTTCTGGGTTGAAACAAACTCAGGAAACTTTGTCTATATTTTTTCTCTTAAAGTTTCATAGTATGAACTGTCTTAAGACAGAAACCTCACAAAAACAGAAATCTGATTAATTTTATACAAAATGACCATTGAGCCCAAGTCCCAGGATTCTGACTTTACAATCTAAGATTTAATCAATAAATCCTTAAGGTGTGTGTTTGTTTCTTTCTATGCATATGATCATACCACAGAACAAATGTCATTAAACATTGGGAAATCTTGCTGTTAATTCCTAAAAAGATTATTTTATCTTGAAAAATTCTCCCTGGCCCTTAAAAAGAAGTCAGCTTCTCATTGTATGGACATGGAGACACAATCTGTACTTGTTTTTTGTTTTTGTTTTTGTTGTTGTTGTTGTTTTGGGGGGGATTGTTGGCAGGTAATGACCCAGCCCATAGAAGAGAATGAGGAAACTGCAGGAAGACTAAATGTCTAATGTGACCATCATCATTTCAAAAGAAATGAAAGCTTCCCCTACCTTCCTAACTTTCAAAGCTTCTAACAGCTGGAGAACCCAAGTCCAGTTGGAGGAATGAACACAGAACAACCACATAAAGACTTGCGTTTATAGTGTTTACCATTTCTTCTGTACCCTTTTGCTCCAAGGTAATTTATTACTGCTATTACTAATGAAAACATTACAAAGGGTGAAAGATCTTGGCTGCCACTCTCACCACAGAGCTGTGCAACATCAAATGAAATGAAATGCTTCTGAAACTGACAGCTGGAGAAAATCTTGTCACCGCAGTCACCGTGTCAAGTGTGGCGTAACACCTCCATGCATGTTTCTTTTGTACCTAAGAACCACTTTCCAAATAGGGGCTACATAATAAAAGAAAACTGGGTTTGGCCAGCACAGAGAATTAGCTGTATCGTTAAGAAAGCTGGTGAGTTATATGGCATGGTATGGTGATTTAAAATTTTTTCCTCCAAGGATCCGGCACGAAGTATTTTTCTATGAAGGGTTTAAATAGTTACTTTTCTTCATATTAGTTATGGAGAAAATTAGGATGTTAACTGGTGATCCAATTTATACTGCAATTTGATCCTATAAGAGCTCTGCGGGACTCAGTTACTCATGGAAAATAGTTCTTGCCAGATCAAACACTCTCGGGCCAAAGTCCAGGATTCTGATTTTATATGTTCTGTTCTGCCTCCTTTATTTTTGCCTCTTAGATTGTCATGACTGCCCCAACCCCTTACCCCAAAAAGGAGGCTGTCTACCATGCAATCTAACCTCACATGAGAATTAGTAGTCGCACCATTTAAGTTCCTGTAAGGTCTTGCCTCATGAAGTTCTTCCCAAGTGGAATCAAGGTAGT
Organism: Lasiurus cinereus; assembly: GCA_011751065.1. Classification (NCBI taxonomy): domain Eukaryota; kingdom Metazoa; phylum Chordata; class Mammalia; order Chiroptera; family Vespertilionidae; genus Lasiurus; species Lasiurus cinereus. The sequence continues at coordinate 10,758,454 of JAAGEH010000304.1, forward strand.
ACCTTGTTTATCTTTCCATCCTTGTCCTTTCATCCACTCCCTGGAGCAACACTGAAAGCTTAATTCTGTATAAAGAAAAAATTATCTTGCTGGCATCTGGGGTATGCAGAGTTTTTGGGTCTAGTTTGTGAAAAGGGATGTGTATGTTACATGTTTATTTAGTCCTTGTTTTTGACAAGCATCCTTCTTTGTGAAGTGCATTGTGAACTATTTCTACGTGAGTGGATGTTACTTTGGTTTAAACATTTCTACAGCTGGATAGATGTCTCCAAGTCTAATAGGCATAGGATCATGTCTCCCTGTGTTTCCTAGAACATTGGTGTCCATGAATACTATAAGTTTTATGATAAATGACTCATTTTCAAATAAGTTTGAGAAACATTATCTTTAGCCCTCTCTTTTAAGAGACATAAAATTCTCTGGTGCTGCAAACACCTGTCATAGGTGTCATAAAAATTATTTTTAACTGTAACTCAGTGTGTCTCTAATTCAACTGGCTATGAAGTTCAAAAATTTTTAAAGAATCCACAGACCTAGTAACACCTGCCAATATTCAAAATCGTTGGGGAAACCTGAACATAACTGGGTAGTGAGGTCCTCCCCTTCCTCCTAACTTTCTTGCCTCCATTTTCTCCCCACTGCCATTGCCAACATGATCACTCCGATGCACTAAATGGGATACAGGTTTATCTTTACAATAGAGATTCCAACTAGCTTTAACTCAAACAGCTGTACATTAGCAGTCCAGGATTTGAATGGTTTCTTCAAAAAGATAAGAGACCCAGACAGAGTTCCTGTATCTTATTCCTCTACCATATGTACGTCTTACAATCCACATGACCCAAGATGTCTCAAATCTGTCTATATTCCAGGCAGGGAGGAAGAGGAAAGAGCAGGGGAGGAAATTCTCTTTTCTTTCAAGAACATCATTTGAAAGTTACAACTTCTGCTCATATTCCACTGACCAGAACTTTATTGCTTGATAACTTCTAGTTGTACAAGAAGTCAAATTACTAATTTTTCTTAATCTGGTAGCCATTGGCACACTACAAAGTTTCTGTGTTATAGGAAAAAGAAAGAACAGATATTGGGAAATAGCTCACAGTCTCATTTGATATCTCATTTAATCCATACAGTGATTATTTTTGAGGTGAGGAATTTTATTCCAAGTGTACAAAAGAGAAAATGAAGTCCCAGAAAGCTTAAGTAATTTGCATATTGCCACCATGTCAAGAACTATTAAGGAATTCTATGTATTTCCAAGCTCACAAGGTAGCCCGCCACAGGTGCATGGATTTCTGCAGAAGACACAGGCTCTTCAGTCAGAGACAAAGGACTTTGTTACTTCATGGCATAGTAGGCAGCATAAGCTTCCTGTTCCACTGGTTCTTCTTGCCATCCAAATCATATAGAATGATAGGAAGTAGTCCAGGTAGATGTTGCATCACAATTGAGGCACCTTGGACTTAGGAAAAGCCAATCTTTAAAGAGGCAGCAAGGATAATCTTCTGCCCAACCTTTGCCTTGGAGGAAAACTTTTTTTGGCATTTTAGTTTTTTGGGTTTTTTTAAAATATATTTTATTGATTTTTTACAGAGAGGAAGGGAGAGATATAGAAAGTCAGAAACATCGATGAGAGAGAGACATCGATCAGCCGCCTCCTGAACGCCCCACAGTGGAGATGTGCCCGCAAGCAAGGTACATGCCCCCAACCGGAATCGAACTTGGGACCTTTCAGTCCACAAGCCAACGCTCTATCCACTGAGCCAAACCAGTCTCAGCGGCATTTTATTTATTTTTTTTAAAAAAACACATATCTCTCTATCCCGGAGATAGAAATCATCTCTAATCACCAAGGTGTTGGCTCATTATACATCGTTCTTAAAGGATATAGTTCAACAACAAAAGGTTGTCGGTTCTATAGGAACACAGAGATCCATGGAGAATATTCTCCCAACACATAGATGGTCTTGCTATTTTCATTACAATGTAGGTACTTCTTCAACAAGTCTCCCATAGTATCCTGACCATGGCTCTCCCATAGTATCCTGACCATGGCTCCATCACAGCAAGTCTCCCTTTTATGTAATTGTTTACACAACTGGTTCTCCATGCTAGGATGTCGGCTCCTTGAAAGCAGAAGCTATGGCTTTTACTGTTACATTCCTGGCATCTAACACAATGGTTGGAATACAGAGCATGTTCAGTAACTATTTTGAATGATGGTTTTGATTACAGTACATGAGAATGAAGTTTATTTAAGAAATAGAAAATCAGCAAACATCATATGTTATTGAATAAACTTAAGGTTCCCTTTGCATGGATCTTAGGACAGATGGTAATTTTCAAAGACCACTTCCCTGACCACTCTATCAAAGATGTCACTCTAGATAAGTCTTCACAACACTTATCAGTGTCTGATATTATCCTGCTTGTTTCTTTACCTGTTTATTGTCTGGATTTCCCTCCTGGAATACAAACGCTATGTCTGCAGGGACCTGCCTACCCTACAACCTGAAATAGTGCTCAGCCTATAATAGGAGTTTCATAAACAGTTTTGAATGAGTAAACTCATCATTTACTAAGTTCATACTGTTTACTAGGAACAAAAGGATTTACAGTGCCTTAGTGATGAGGAATATTGTTACTTTGGGTGATTGAAACGACTCCTACACAGGACTTCGCAGCATCGTTTTTGTTGAGGAGAAGAGCTTTGCATTCTCACTGCTAAACATTCCACTGCCAGCGTGGGCTGCACCATGCACACTGCCCTACCTGCCTGGGTCATGCTGGCTAAGATCCTATATCCGCATCTGGCTTCAGTGCCTTCTTCTCCCAGGTACTCTTCTAGCTCTTAGAATAACCATCCTTCTTAGTGGGCACTCTCAACCCTAGTCAAGTAACATCAGAGACCTTCCTCATCAATTCTCTGGCTCCCATAGATCCAAAGACACTGGACTCCTTCCTGGGGTATTAGCCCTTGTTCATGGTTGATTTTGCCTGGGGCAGTTGTGATATTTGAACCCTTTCCTTGGCTCTTTTTTGCAGTGTGTGGTGATCTCCTGCAGCAGTGTTGCATTATGTCTTTCTAGGGATCTTTTGAGAAACTCTGTGGAGTGTCCCAGCAGTGCGCTCTGAAACAAAGGGGTCAATTTGATTTGTAAGAATGTATCAATACTCATTTTGTTCATTATTCACCCTCTTCCAAAAATGATGTGAAGCAGAAAAATGTCAATATTGAACAACAAAAATAGTAGAATCCCTTGGTGGGGAAAGATCATTATAATTTGTTTAAGTACCAACACATATTGATATCAGTAGGAATGTGGAGATGGGGGAGGAGGGGAATGACCAGAGGAAATTACTAGTATATTTAATTTTTCAAGCCATCATTGATTCTAAATGAATCATAACAGTAGAGCTTTGTATAGAAAACTGGATGAAAGAAGGTGAAGGGATTATCCAAAGAACATATAGGCATAACTCATAGACACAGACAATAGTATGATGATGGCCAGAGGGAAAGGAGGTGGGGAAGGGTTGGAGGTGGGCAAATGAGGGGAAATGGGGACATATGTAATAGTGTCAATAATAAAAGTTAAATTAAACATCTAATCGTAATAATCATTATTAATCATATTCTCATCTTTATAGAGGAAGAGATTAGTTCAGAGAAGTCAAATATTTACTCAGAGTCACAAAATAGGTAAATGAGATCTGGGAATCAATTCAGGTTTTATGATTTTATCTCCATTGAATTTGCCTGCCTCCGAAGGTACTAAATACTAAGATGCAAACTGGAAAAGCTGGAAGCAAAGTAAGAAGCCCTATCCAAGAGTGGAGGCACAAGGAAGAATAAAAATCCTGGCTGGGGGTGGGGGGTATTTTTGTGTATCTTAATAATAAATATAACAAGGTTGTTGTATTCAAGGTTGACTAGACCTCCAAATATCTCAATCATCGATACATAAGCAAATTAAAATTTTTAAATTGAAACAATTCGTATCCATTTTATTTGAAAACTTTGCCAGTTTTAAGAATCACCTAACTATCAGGTATATACAGTTCATGTCAGAGGATGAGCGTTAAAAAAATTTCTATAAAAGATCATGCCACTTAGAAGCACATTTCCCCTGAAGGTTACTATGAATTGGAGTTAAAGAAAACATTTTTAAAAATAAATATGTATAATAAACCTGAGTAAAACACAGAGTTAAAAGGACTTTTTAACAAAATTTAATGCATAATTTTGAGTTCATATTTGCCTATGTAATGAACAGAGGGTTGTTGTTTTTTATAACAACATCCAGGAGAACAAGGTTTGGCTTTATTATAGTATGTTAATTAATATAAATTTGCCATTATTTCTTATAGCTATTTTTTTAGCTTTTCCCTGAAGATTTTCAAACACACACACACACTTTCCTTCCAGAGAAGATATGCAGAAAATATTTTACCCTTCATCATATCCTACCACTGAGAAGAGAACCAACTTTTAGCTTTGCATGTAGAAAGGATCAAAATATAAGCAGGAAAAGCAGGTCTTCCTTGCCTGCCACATAAAAGGCATACTCAAGGGGCATCCAGAAATCAATGTGTACATTTATCAGATATTCAGTCCCTCCCTTTTGCTCTTAAGAGTGTTGAGGGTTGGAATAATTAAAACAACAACACTTGGGACCCTGAGTTTTTCACTGGTGTTTTAAATGACAAGAAAATACATTACTCAATATCAAAATAGAAGCACTATTTTTATTTAAACAGAGCCTTAATAATAAAAGCTCCCTTATTTCCATTCCTTATGGAATGTTGAGATTTGCATTCTTTTCTCCCATTTAATAGCAGTCTGGCATCAAAATTTCAGAGTTCTTCCTAGCATGTTGTCATCTATTCTGATATGCACTTTACAAATCACAAAAGCATGGAAAGTGTGGAGGGAGAGTATTTTGTTTCTGGTGAGAGCCATCCTTAACCAGTCATGACATGACAATGCCAGATTCTATTTCACAGGTAAGAAAAACGATGATTGTGGGCTGTGTGGATGAAGTTAGCCTTGATTATTCTTCTCTTCCAAGCCAAGAAATTACCCCAAACTTAAATGGACCCAATTGATAGGGTCCTGCTTAAATTGTGAAGAAAACAGTTATAAACTTATTTTCTAATCCTCAGAAATTTTCTGAGAAAGAGAATTGACTCAAGGGACATAAGTGGCCTAATGGAATAATTAAAATTATAATTAAATTAAACCAAGTGATCCCAAGCCTACTTAGCTCTATAATTCCCTCCGGAATTATTCTGACATTTGAGGGAGGGGGATGCTGAAACCACTTCTCTAGCTTTCTTCAGTGTAAAAGAGGTCTCCAGACTCTCAGGGTCTGGGAAAAGGTCAAGAAGAAACAGAAACCAGGGCAGACGAGGCTGACATACCCTCCCTAGTCAGTTCTACTTTACTATTGATGGCTGTGTGGTCAAGGGAATTGACCCTACACTCTTCTTTTTCAATTTCCTCATCTGCCAAATTTCTGGGACAACTAAAACCTGCATCACACAGTTGTTATAAAGCTGAAATGATACCCATGTATAATAAGCACTATGGGTGGTGCTTAGTGTCACTATTCATATGGGTAATGCTTCAAATTGGGGAAGTAGAGACTATTCCAGAACAGCTGAAGTTAATGATGGTAAGTACATTAAGCTGGTGTTAATGGTATAAGAGCTTTTGTATGAAGTTGGAAGTTAAAATTGGCAAAGCCTCCAAATCTCTGAGAACAGGACTCTGGGAATGAAGACAGGAGAGGCTTCGAGCAGTTTCTCCTCTCTCTTAAGTACAGGACAAAAAAAAAAAGTGCCCTCACAGATGAAGAATAAGAGAATGAACAGGAGGGAAGTCCAGTGAGAAAAGGGGTTTCTGTTCTATGTGCCACATAAGCCATTCTCCCAGCTTAGAAAGTGATCCAAGGTCTTTATATCTTTTTGTTATTGTTTAAAAGATATAAACAATACAGCTACCACACTGACTAAGATGGCTATAATCACAATGATAGACAATAAAACTGTTAGCGAGGATACAGAGCCACTAGAACCCCCCTCCGCTGCTCTGGGAGCGTTAAGACAGATCTGTCACACAGTTCCAAAAGTTAAGCATAGAGTTACCATATGACTCAATAATTCCACTTCTGGGAATATACTCAGAGAATTAAAAACTATGCGCATACTAAAACCTTTACATGCAAGTTCATGGAAGCATTCTCCACAATAGCCAAAGAGTGGAAATAATTCAAATGTCTTTCAACTAATGAGTGGATAAACAGACTGGGAAATAGCCATAAAATGCCATATTATTCAGCCCTAAAAGGGAACAAAGCACTCACCTCAGAAACATTATGATAAGTGAAAGAAACAGACACAAAAGGCCAGATGTGGTATGATTTGATTTACATGAAATGTTCAGAATAGACAAATCCATAGAGACATAAAGTAGATTAATGGTTGCTAGGGGCTGGAGAAGATGAGGGTGGGTCCTGGGGATTGGTGACTAATGTGTATGGAATTTTTTTAAATTAAATTTATTGGGGTGACATTGGTTGATAGGAACACATATGTTTCAGGTGTGATTTCTGTGAGGCAAGATCTGTACTAGTATATTGCACTGTGTGCACGCCCCCCAAAGTCAAATCATCTTCTTTCATCATGCATTAGGCCCCCTTCACGCCCCACCTCTACCTCCCACCCCCTTCCGTCTGGCAACCACCACACAGCTGTTTTATGTTCTGGAATTAGATGGTGGTTATGGTTATACAACTTAGTGAATATATTAAAATCCATGAAATTGTATACTTTGAAAAGGTAAGTTGGTGGTATATGAATTAGATTTCAATAAAAAAGTTGTATGAGAAAAATCAATTGCTGAGTAACACTTTATACTAAATTAAGTTGAAGACAAATGGGGGCTTCAGTTTTGCAAAGGCTTCGGTGAACCTGAGTCAGGTGACTCCTTTCTGCTCCTTCATTTACCTCATCTGGAGGCAGAAACAACAGCTGCCACCCACATTTGTGATAAGACCTGAATGTATTTTTGCAAAGCCTGTTTTCCAGCAGAAGGTGATATACAAATACTAGGCAACAAACACAGGCAGCATTGAGCACTAGGTACTTTAAGTAGAGTCACATGTGTCAGTTGAATCTGAAACATATGGGCAGGTATTCATTTCTCACAGCCAGGGAGCAGCCTATTTAATGCAGTGAGCTCAAAATGGATCACCCATGGGGGCAAAGGCTGGGACGGACACACACACACACACACACACACACACACACTGCTTTGAGATTCAAGCTTTAGGTTATTAGCTTATTATATCAGTCATCATGAAGTCCTGAATATAAAATTCTGTTTTCAAAATAGACAAGCTTGACCAAGTTGTCAACTCTGACAACTCTTTTAGAAAATAACAGAACACTCTTCATCTTACTGGGAAGAAAAATGGTGCTTATGAGGTTCTGGTCACATCACTTTTGGTGTAATCAGAAGGACCTCAATCTTCTTCCTCCATTTTCTTTTAAGACAGCAGACAAGAGGAATAAGAGGCTGAAATAAGGAAAGGATGTCTCGCCCCATTGTTGAGTACATGTTGCTAGTGTCATCTTTTACAGAAGAGAGAAGCCGTCTGGGAAGGGTGGTGCCTGAATCCTAAGTTCCAAACAGCCTCAGCAAATTGGGATGGCCTGTCCTTAATTCACTGCAAAATGAACATGTTTCTAACAAAAGAATCTTCCTGCTCCTTATGCATGATCCACACAAATGGGTCTGAGATTGGCACAGTGTAAAATCTAAAGCAGAGACACAGACCATAGTCCACTCTCCCCACTGGGCTCTTTCTGCCTCCAGCTCTCTCTGCTATGCAGATGCAGGTAGGCAAGAACCTGTGGCTTTCCTGGAGCTGAGAAACATAGCCTGTTTCCTGCACCTCATCATGTATCCTCAGAGCCACTAGCAAAAGGAGAGGTAAAGCTGAATTGCATTTCATGCTGAAAGGCCCTGAATCTAGTGACACTCCTCTTCATGCCAATTCTTCCCTGCTTTTAAAACAGCCAAGAAAGCAGAAAGGACAGACAGGTTGAGACTAATGTGGAAATTTAAACATACATGAAGTCGAGGATTTGTCTCTCATCCCACAAAGAAAGGAATTTCCACTAACACTGCCCTTTCAGAAATAGCATGTGGGAAACACCCACTCCTTTTGATTCCTCTTTACTTGTTCTTCCTTATGAAAATGGAGGTGATGAATATTCTGATTGGTAAATCTGCCTCAAGCCAAAAGATGCTGCCATCTTGGATACCTGAAAGCAAGTGGGAGTGTAAGGCTTACAAATGCTGGATGCCTGTGTTCAATGATAGTGGGCTTCCAATTCTCATGTGATAAGCAGATCAAGCACTGGGTTCGTCAATTGGAGATGAGAAGCTAAAAAGAGGAACAAAATCAGGGACTTGGGGTGTGTGAGGTGGGAGAGAGAAGGGGAGAGGAATAGGCAGAGTTGAGCTACTGGGAGGAGAGAATAGAAGATGGAAAGAGAAGGTAAGTTTCATTTTTCAGTGTATCCATGTATTGCCACATGATCTGAAGATAAGTAGAAAATTGAAGGATTTCTCTGAATAAAATAAGACTATCACCTAATCACACACATATATACACACAATGTTAAAAAATGAACCCATTTTTTTTCCATAGGCAAATGCAAAGAAAGGAACAATGTTAAGGAGGAAAATGCTCTCCTTTATAGCTGTGTGTGTGTGTGTGTGTGTGTGTGTGTGTGTGTGTGTGTATCAATGTTGTCCGACCATACGGAGCTCCCATTATAAAAATTAATAATCCAATAACCCAGATTTGCTCTTATAAAAGAAAATTCCTGAAGAACAGATGGAGTTCAGCATTTCCTCTGGGTCCCATCACTAACTTAACTCTCAGAATTAGTACATATGGGGTGAGCAGCGCATCACAGTTCAAGGCATTAGCATGAAGGCCAAGCTTTAGGGAAGAACGGGATAGGGACAGAGCAGACAGGCCAGGCCATCCGGAACACTGTCCAGAAGAATTCCCACATGTTCAGGAATTTGCCAGCTCCTACATTGCCCATGTAGGGGGATTTCTGCAGTCACACAATCAATGGACTTATCTTGCTGCCATGGCAAGCTGAGAGGAGGCTAGAGAGATCCAGATAAAGCAGTTGCTCTGGATATTAAAATAGCAGCTTTCATAAATACAAAGTTGAGAGACTAGTGTTAAAGCTTAGGCTATTGGTTATCCTTTTCAGGAAATTGATGGATGTATTATGAACAGGAATAACAGAGGTTTCTGGGAAGAAAGAGAGCAGAGGGAAACCCCTCATGACTTTTGTCCCAGTATTGAGGAAGCATCACTCTGTAACTCTATTAATATAGACACATTAAAATGTCATTACTGAAAGTGAGGTGTATGTACAAAACCTGACCCCTTTTCAATGGGCAAAGTCAATTTGATTATGGACCCATATTGGATAATGTTTATTTATTTTTTCAAAATGACACAAACACTTAAACCTGTCTAACATGGATTGCACTTTAAGAAAACTCATTTGTTGAATTGTAAAGTTGTATTTCTCACTCCCATTGGTTTTTTATAATTACTAAACTAACATGGTTGTTTTTAAGAGTATCAGCTTTTGAATTCAGGGCTCTCATTATTAAAGAAATAGTAGGAAGAGCCTGCCTTTGTGTATTTTAGTGTCTTCCCAGACTACAATTGCTACTATAAATGTAAACATTTCACAGTGCCACTCATCTCTGATATACCTTCACTTCCCCTGTAGCTTAAGGATTAGGGATTCTGTGCCTTTAATTTCTTGGGTCATCTCAGGGCTGAGAGAGGCTGAGCCCTCTCAGACTCTGGTGTTCTCTTACCTCACTGGAGGTTAGCAAGAATTAGTGCTCCCAGCTCCCACCCTAGGCTACACCCAGGATTGTCTTCAGTCTAAGTTAACTAGCCACAGCAAAGGAGCTAGGTATCAGAAGTTTTCTTCTCTGCATTTAGTTAAATCCCAACTGTCCATTTTGCAAAAGGAGTCAATTGTACAAATATAATAGATGCATTATATCAGCAAATTGGTTACTTTTAAGAGCTACTCCCCACCCCTTGAAAATGCATGCTTAAGTGAACTCAATAACACCAACTATAAGGCTTGGTGCGTGTTAGGGTTTAGATTTGTCCATAACTAATTTAGATTCATCCATCTTTCTTTCTGATGCAGGAATGCCAGGAAAAGGCCTGCGGGCTGGGCAGAAATGACAGACTGTCCATTATAGAAGTTGGCTCTCTAATTCCCTGGAAATTGAGTTGTCAGTAGCTAGGTCAGAGCTCATAAGTGAGAAAATCATCATCTTTTCTTTTTAATAGAGATTACTTAAATAATTATCTTGCAGGAAATGTGTTTTAAACATTGATCTCTGTGAGGCTGAGACAACCTAGACACACTCAAGGGAGTAAGGAGCAAAAGGCAGCAGATTTATCACCAGTTTTATCATTTATTGGATGTATGGCCCTGATTAATTTCTTATTTTTTTATTTTTTTTAAATTAAATCTTTATTATTCAGATTATTACATTTGTTTCTCTTTTTTTCCCCTCCATAGCACCCCTCCACCCAGCTCCCACCCCTCCCTCTGCTCTTAGCTTCCTCCCATTGATCTCATCCATAGGTGTATGATTTTTGTCCAGTCTCTCCCTGTACACCCCTCACCCCTTTCCCCCTGAGAATTATCAGTCCACTCCCTTTCTGTACTCCTGATTCTATTATATTCACCAGTTTATTCTGTTGATCAAATTTTTAATTCACTTAATTTTTAGATTCACTTGTTGATAGATATGTATTTGTTATTCATAATTTTTTGGCTTTTACCTTTTTCTTCTTCCTCTTCTAAAAGAGTACCTTTTAGCATTTCATATAATACTGGTTTGGAGTGGATGAACTCCTTTAGCTTTTTCTTATCTGTGAAGCTCTTTATCTGCCCTTCAATTCTGAATGTTAGCTTTGCTGGATAGATTATTCTTGGTTGTAGGTTCTTGCTATTCATCACGTTGAATATTTCTTGCCACTCCCGTCTAGCCTGCATCGTTTCTGTTGAGAAATCAGCTGACAGTGGTATGGGTGCTCCCTTGTAGGTAATAAACTGTTTTTCTCTTGCTGCTTTCAATATTCTCTCTTTGTCTTTTGCTCTTGGTATTTTAATTATGATGTGTCTTGGTGTGGTCCTCTTTGGATTCCTTTTATATGGGGTCTGTGTGCTTCCTGGACGTGTAAGTCTATTTCTTTCACCAGATGTGGGAAGTTTTCAGTCATTATTTCTTTAAGTAGGTTTTCAGTATCTTGCTCTCTCTCTCTTCTTCTGGCACCCCCACAATTCTGATGTTGGTACGCTTAAAGCTGTCCCAGAGTCTCCTTACATTATGTTCACATTTTTAGATTCTTTTCTCTTCTTGCTTTTCCAGTTGAATGTTGTCTGCTTCTTTATATTTCAAATTTTTTACTTGATTCTTGCCTTTCTCTAGTCTGCTGTTAGGACTCTGTATAATATTTTTTATTTCAGTCAGTGTATGTTTAATTTCTATTTGGTCCTTTATCATCTTTAATTGGACCTTTTCCATCTCTAGTTGGTCCTTTTTCATCTCCTCTTGGGTCTCACTAAATTTATCCAACTTTTCTAGCATATTCTTGAAAAACCTTATAAGTGTGGTTTTGAACTCTATATCCAGTCGTTTTTTTTCCTCCATTTCTTTTGTTTGTGATCCCTTCCCTTGTCTCGGCATTTTCACTATGCCGGGGAAACGTCTGTGTGGAATTCAGCCTTATGATACCAGACACAAAGCCACAGAAGCCTCTGTTGAGCTTGGGAGGGGTGGAGTCTCAGAGCTTAAGAGACTGCCTTGCCTTCCAATCGGCCCCGCCCTCCACGGCCCCTGAGTCTCACGTGACTGGGTAATCGCTGGAGCGGTCCTCGTGCGCGCGCCCGCAGTGCCTCTAACTGCTGCCTTTCCAGCTCCCCTATGCACTAGGACCACACGAGTCTAGGTCCCCAGAGTTTCGCCTAAAACAGGGGCCTAGTGGACTCAGAAGTGGCACAGTTCGGAGGGTCTGTCTCCTGCCCACTCACGAAAGCCAGCGGCACAATCAGCAATCTGTCCTCCACACAGCACCGTGCGCGTGGGAGAGCAGACCTGATCTTCTGGGACTCCCCTAAATTTCCATGCACCTCTCCCTTTTCACAGTCCAAACTACCCCCGTATGAGTTTCGGCTGGATCTGGGGTTTAGTGTTGCAAGATAAGGGGTTCAATGCCGTTGGGAGTCTTCGTTTCCCTCCCACCAGAGAAAGCCAAACAGGTACTCGGGCACCTGCTCTCTCAGCGCACGCGTCTCCGTACCTCGGCTTTTTGCAGCTCCTCTGGGTCTCTGTGAGCGCCTCTCTTTCCTTCTAGCTGTAAAACTTACACTTGGCCAGCTTTCCTGTGGTTCTGGATGATGTCTGTTCTGTCTTTTAGTTGTAGTTTTGAAATTGTTGTGCGAGGCAGCAGTGTAGGTGTTTACCTATGCCGCCATCTTGGATTCTCCCCCTGATTAATTTCTTAACCTCTCTAGGCCTTAGTTTTTCTCACCTCTAAAGTGGAAATCTTGCTTTGCTGATTTGACTCAGTGGTGGGAGCATGGGCAGTTGGACTATAGGGTCTCAGGTTTGATTCCAGTCACAGATGCATATCTGGGTTTCGGGCTCAATACCCAGCTCCGAGGGGCAGCATGAAGGAGGCAACCAGTCAATATGTCTCTCTCATATTGATGTTTCTCTCTCGTTGTCTCTCCCACTGTCTAAAAATCAATGGGGAGAATATCCTCACGTGATGATTAACAAAAATAAAAATAAAATGGAAATCTTGGTGCTTTTGCAATTTTGGGGGTAGGGGGGAACCCCAGAAAGATCCACATGCAGCCCTGGAACAAAGAATAAATGTATAATAAGGAACATTGGCTAAGCGATGAGAAGATACTAGTATGCCTTGCAAGGCCAAATTTTACCTCTGAATTATCAAACTGCTTTTAAAATGGTACTTAAACCAGAATCCCTTAGAAGCCTTGTTAAAAGCACATTGCCTCCTCATACCAGAAAGTTTGGCTATAGTAAGTTTGAGGAGGAATCTGTATTTTAACAACCTTGCTGATGATTTCAAAGTGTGCCAAATCTTGAAACCCAGTAGGTTAGGGCAACCTTAACATGATGACAGAAAACAGTCATTTTGCTTTACTCTAATACCTTCATCTTTAAAGTAGATTAAAAGATACAGTTGATCAGTTGATAATATTTTATAAATCTAGGCTTTTAAAAAAACTCTGTGTAAATAGTTGCCTAACTGCCTTAGTGCACCAATTTAGCTAAGCCATGGAGTAAAAACCCTAAGGCTTCCTGGCTTCACAGATGGTAAAATGTTCAAATGTGGTGCCTCCCTTTGAAATCTCCCTGACAATCTCATGTCCCTTGTGGAATTAACCAAATCTCTTGGTTCCTGGTTCTTAACAAACAGTATTTACATTCATTGTGTACACAGCCCCACCAACTGTGAGCTCCTCGGGGAAAGATATTAGCCTGCTGAGATCTCCCTGCCCCTTCAACATGGTACCAGGCACATAGGAAGCATTGCATAAATGTGTGTTCATTTCAAAGTTTCTTAAAGTAACTTGTACTTATTTTATAAAATTTAAAAAATATGTAGAAAATTTAAACATAACTACTGGTAGCATTTTGAAATTCTTGTTTGAATTTGCAAACCCATTAACCTCTTCAAGAAGAGACATTTCCCAATCTCAAGTAATTTCGCTTAGGAAGGAAATGGATTGAAACTTCCCCTGACGTTAAATATTGATTTAACATCTCATAAACACAATCCCTTCTCCTCTGCTGTGTAATTGTTTTTAAATGAAATGTCAGTGGATGAATAATAAGCAACTCCTTTTACAAATATTTGAAGATACCATCCCCCTCAAAAACCCGCAAAAAAATAAAAAATATAAAAACCCTCTTTCAATGTCAATGTAGTGAGCCCCTAATTATCCATTCTAAGCACAAAGTATTCTAATACACAGAACACACAACCAGATTTCCTCTTACTAAAGTAACAAGAGAGAAGATGCCAGGGAAGTGCTTAGGGGAATCAGTAATTGCCTACTGACTCGCTACACAATGCTAGTAGAAGAGCCAGAAGCAATGAGCAAGCAGCAGTGCTGAGTTTGTGGCGCAGTGGCTTACACACACACACACACACACACACACACACACTCGTCCCAGTCCTTAGGGAGCTCACAGCCTGTGGAGAAGACAGGTACATGAACAATCAATTACCAAGTAAGGTGGAAAATGCCTCCTGGAAGGAGAGACAGCTGTGCTATGGGAATGAAGAGAAAGGAAATGCTGTCTGGGGACCTGACAGACTAGGAAACATTGGATCTGAGTCTGGAAGGTGAATAGAAATGTGTTCATCCAAATATATTCCCAAGGACAGGTATTCTGTTGATTGAACTTGCTTTTGGGGTGATTCAGGTCAGCACCCTCAAAAATAGTCTTTGAAAAGTTTAACAATAAAATATATGAACTGATGAAAGACCAGGTGAGTGGAGTTGCCTGAGCAGAGGCTTGAACAGCCCAGCCAATATGTTTAGAACAATAACACCTCGTCATGCTCATGGAAATGCAGGCAGCAGGATGTCCGACTTAGTAATAGAGAAAAAAGGAAGGACACATAAACTATAAAGAATGTATTCATTTTTCCCAATAAAGACTAAGCCCCTTCATGTGCTCTTATTAATTCATGAACTTTCCAATTCATGTTGCAGAACTCATCCTGATGTTTTGAAATAGCTGTTACAGATAATCTACAGGGTTTTACTTAGCTCACATGATCTTAATTTTTATTTCTGCTTCAATCAGCTCTGTCTACTAATTTATCTGAGTCATAAATTGGGTATTTAGTTAGATTACTTAGCGACACCTGGTGGCAGAAATTGGAACAAAAGACGATTTAAACAGGAGTTTCTAATTTATACTACTTGATTTCAAGAAAGCCTTCATATTCCAAGTTCTCTTTTCAACCCATCTCATCCTCATGATATGTGGTGATTAATTTTATGTGTCAACTTGACTGGGCCAATAGGTGCCCAGATTAAACACTCTTTCTGGGTGTGTCTGTGAGTGTGTTTCAGATAAGATTAACATTTGAATCAGTGACCTCAGTCAAGTAGATCGCCCTCTCTAATGTTAGTGGACATCATTTCTTGAGTACCTGAACAGAACAAAAAGGCAGAGCAAGAGGATTTCCCTCCTTTTGCTTTTTGCCATTCTGCGTGAGCACTGATTATCTCTTGCCCCTGGACTGGATTTTACACCATCAGCTCTCCTGGTTCTTAGGCATTCAGATCTGATGAGAATTACTAGACTGGACTTTCTGGAGACAGCAGATTATGGGACTTCTCAGCTTCTGTAATTGTGTGAGTCAATTCTTCATAATAAATCTTCTCATATATGTAAAATCTTTACATATATATAAAAGCATAATAAGCAAATTGACCAAATGACTGAACAGCAGAATGACCATCCGGAAGACCCCCCCTGATGACCACGCTATGACACGCACTGATCCAGGCAAGTCAATGCAGGTACAATGAGATTGGTCGGGGCCATCGTGACCCCATGATCACCCCGCAGAGCGAGACCCAGGCTACTTGACTGGAGGTGTCACCCCATAGAGGGAGGCAACCCATGGCAGGGGATGGGGTTGGGGAGGGTAAGCACTGCACAGATGACACGCAGTTGCAGCAATGGGGGCTGGCCAGCTGTCAGCAGCTTGGGGAAGGAAAGCCCCAATAGGTCCTGATCACTGGCCAGGCCTACAGGCTGTACCTGAGGGACCCCGGATTGCAAGAGGATGCAGGCCAGGCTGAGAGACACACATCATATTGGTTCTATTTCTCTGGAGAACTCTGACTAATACATGATACTAAAGCAAATCCAGGCAAGCAGTTTTACCTGAAAAATAACTGATTAGAGGAAGAGAAGGACAAGAGGGAGGGAGATAAGGAAAGAGTAAAAAAGGGAAGGAGAGAGGGGGAAAGTGATTGAAGGGATTTGTTGAAATCAGAGGAGCCAACATCAGACATGACGGTATTTATTTATTGATTTGTTTGGCCATTTTTTTAAAATCAGAAGACATTTTTTAAAGGCAAGTGTACCTCTTGATGTAGAAGATGTAATAAGAACCTGCTGTAGTCTGAAGGAGAAAGGCTCAATTAATATATTGTTTCTGTCTTTTTCATCCAGCTTTGAATGTATAGAATAAACATGATTTTCAACTTGAAGATTCATCCAAATTTAGATATTTTTAAAAATATTTTTTTCATTGATTTCAGAGAGAGGAGGGGAAGAGAGAGAGAGAAAGAAACATTAATGATGAGAATCATTGAGGGGCTGCCTCCTGAATAACCCCTACTCGAGATTGAGCCTGAAACTTTAGCATGTGCCCTGACCTGGAATCGAACTGTGACCTCCTGATTCATAGGTTGAAGCTCAATCACTGAGTAACACCAGCCAGACTAAAACAGACTTTTAAGAATGCAGACCAGGGAGATGAACCCTCAAAAGGATTTTAGAGCAGCAAATTAAGCAGTGCTCCTCTGCTGCTTCCCATGGTACAGCTCTCTTTCTGACAGTGGGATTCACCTCAAGGCTTTGGCTCATAGGAACTTTATCTGAAGCATAAGAAGCTGCTTGCCCTTTAGAGGCAAAATCCAGAGGTGGTGTTGTAGAGAGTAGCCTTGGCTCTGAAACCCAAATGCCTTGTGGACTCCCTTGTTCCAGGCTGTAGATAGGATACTGATCTGTTGATCTTCACTCATCTGTTCTTTATATGCGCTCTTCCTCTGTCTAAACTGTCCACTGAATACTCTATTATTCACCTTCAAGATACAAGAGACTATCACCTTCTTCAGGAATTGTTCCCTAATTTCTCTCACATCCAGTTATTGATTCTTATACATACAATAACCTGGTAATTGTACTTGCAATGATTTATTATTGTGTCTGTGTTTTTTATTCACTAATGACCTCCATGGATAGAGTCACTAAGGACCTCCAAGGCTATGCAACATAGCCTTCACCTACCAATCCAGCCTGTTTATTAATTAAACTAGAGGCCCAGTGCATGGAATTCATGCATGGGGGAGGGACCCCCTCAGCCTGGCCTTGCCCTCTCGCAGTCCAGGACCTCTTGGGGGATGTCTGCCTGTCAGCTTAGGCCTGCTCTCCAAGGAGACCGGGCCTAAGCCGGCAGTTGGACATACCTCTTGCAGTCTGGGAAACCTTGCTTCTTACTGCCCACCTGCTCGCTGCTCCTTACTGGTCCACTTGCTGCTCCTTAGCACTGCTGTGGAGGTAGGAGAGGCTCCCGCCACCATTGCTGTACTTGCCAGCCGTGAGCCTGGCTTCTGGCTGAGGGGCACTCCCCCGCTGTGGGAGTGCACTAACCACCAGGGTTCAGCTTCTGCATTGAGAATCTGCCCTCTGGTGGTCAGTGCACATTATAGCAATGGGTCATTATAGTCATTCCACCATAATGGTCCCTTAGGCCTTTATTATCTAGATATTTGGGCATCTAGTATGCACTATGCACTGAGATGAGCCATGGTAATACAATGATGAAAAAGATACAGGTCCTTCCCAGCACTGCTTGATTGTAGCTTCCATGTTCTCAATACTCTAAGTATGCTAAACACACTGACTTGGTCCAGACCCCACATGGATCAGAGGAGAAGGGAAAAACTAAGGCCACTGAGGTTATGATATGGGTATTGGCTCCCCAAAATGGCGGCAACCAGAACCTAATCTTTACTGTCCCAAGCCCAGACTCCATTCAAACCAGCATTAGCCTTTATATGCAGGGAAATCTAATTCAGTGGCTGGGGTGCAGATTGGAAGGCATTCCAAACATAAGCTGTCCTCAAGTTCATGGTAGTACTTGGGTCACAGTTTCAATTATATTTATATGAATTGACATCTCCAAAATGATGGGGATTATGAGACCCAAGGTTTGGCCAATTCATACAGGGAAATGGAAAGGATGGGTAGGGGTCAGTATTGCCCTCCACACACATCATAGAGCCAAATTGGGTTCAAGGTACTGGAGCACAGAAAATTGGTGTGTGAGAGAGTCCAGTCCATATAGATCCCAAGTACATGGGGACTGGCAAAAGACGATGTGGTGCTCATTTAGGTGAACCCAAGTGTTTCCAATACACCAAAATACCAGGAAGCAACACTAATTTCAACTTATTGCTGGAATGTGGCATCCCTAGATAGTCTATCTCCTTGGTCAGAGAGTTCAGAGGACAGAGGAAAGCAGGGATGACACTGAAGATTCATGGCATTTTTACAGAGTCCTCCCAAAAGGCATGAAACAAGACAGTGGGATTTCAGGTGTGTGGGAGATAGTTATATCAAAAGTATTTATTTTTTGAAAACCTTCTGTTACTTATATTTTTGACACTTATAGATACAGCGTCAAAAATCAGATGTATGCTAATAGTTAACAATTCTACTTTCAACTGCTGTTTATCCTAAGTGATACTAGGCAAACATTATTTATTAATATTTTGGGTCAGAAGGTTAACATTTTCAAAGTGTGCTATAAAAGTAATCAAATGGTTTAAAATATACATTAAATTATATCGAGATTTAATATCAACCCTTAAATCTCCTAATCAGCAAAAGATAATATTATTTTATTTGCTTCAGGATGGAATCTGATGCTATTTTTTCCCTTGAAGTTATTTTGAATGAAGACTTGCTTGACTGAATGACAATATACAGTTAAACTATTTTGTTACTATCAACATTAGTAATAGCAACATTTATTAAAATCAATGTATAAATATACTATGAGATGCATGGAAAGTAAGATGGATTAGTATATTCATGGGAGAAATAATAGATGCATAATTATGTGCAAGTGCAAGTCAATGTCCATTATTAGAATCTAGGTGGTGGGTACATGGATGTTTACTTTAAACTTCTTTCAACTATGTTGTATAGTTTTAAATTTTCATAATGGCATAATGAGAAAAACAATTAGGAAGAAACAAAGTATTTCTATAATTTAAAACATTAATGCATGAGGTATCTTCAAAATTGTTTTATCAGATTTATTATCTACAATTTTTTAAAAAATCAGACAACTTTCATAGATCTTTCCTAGTACTGAGAATAAATTAAATCAATACAAGATGACTTTTTTTTATAAAAAAGAGAACTTTATTTTAAATTCTCAAAATAAATCAGTTAAACATATACATATCAATGTATTTACAACACATATGTATATATGTATTTGCCTAAAATATATGTATGATTGTATTTATTTGAATTATCTATAAATATGTACATGCATATTATACATATTCATATATGTGTATGCACGTATATGTGTATTAGAATATGTAGAGCATAAAGAGGTGTTAGACAATAAGATGAAGGAAGCGTGAAAGAATGTAAAAACTTTAAATAGATCTAAAAGATGAGGTTTGACCATTTTAGATTGGAGAAGTAACCAAGAAAGGTTCTCCTAAACTATGTCAAACAAAAAAGCCTGGAGGAATAATTTGGTAAGGATAATGGCGTGAGATGAATATTAATAGGCAAGTTCCATGCTTCTACAAGAAAAGCCTGTAGGGCCAGGAGGACTCAGTATAGACTTGTCCTGGTTGTGAATCAGGTTCATTGGGGAGGCTTAGAGAAGGCACAGACACCGAAGCGCTCGCCCCTCTGAGACTGATTCAATGAGTCTGGACCAGACCTGGGCATCTTCACTGTTTCCAGGGCCAGAGAGAGTTCCATGAAGAGCTGGTTTTGAGCACCATTTCCTTGCCCTGAAGCTGCAGACAGCAAATTATTTCTTAGTCATGAGATCAGCGGACCTATAAATTTCTCTTTAAATCATCAGTCCTCGCTGTGGTCTCCTCCTATTTTGTTCAGCTCAGTTCTGTTAGTTGAAAGGATGTTATTTTTTCCAAGGCTCCAATGAACTGACATTTCACACTTGAAGAAAATCCATTTATAAGCTCTACTTGGGCCTTCCTTCCTTCTTTCCTTCCTTCCTTCCTTCCTTCCTTCCTTCCTTCCTTCCTTCCTTCCTTCTTTCTTCCTTTCTTTTCAAAAGATTTGAAGTAAAGAAGAGGAATGGGTCTAACAGGACTTCCTAAGGGAAGTTGGGGCTTCCAAAAAAGATATATACATGTAGGGAGAGTAGAGAAGGAGGGTGATCAGTTTGCCAAACCCAGGGAAACACTTTTTGGTCACTTTTGAGAACTCTTCAAAGATTTGAGGCAGAAAATCATCAATCAGGTGGTCAGGGTCAGAAAGGTAGAGGGCCATCATGCATTACAGTTTGCTTCAGAGAATCCTGGTTTGGGCCTACTTTGCCAGCATGATCATTAATAATGTCCCTTTCCACTCTTCAATGTACTCTGGACTTCAAACAATGAATTATATGGTCAGCCTAAGATTAAGGAAGAGTGTTTTGGGAAGCAGATTATAAATATAGATTTGGCAAATTTCGCCTTTGTAGCTTTGTTTGTAAATTGAGAATGCTACCTTGACTATCATTATGAAAGTTAAATCAAGGTAAAATGCCTGGCCCCAAGTCTGGCACTGTGTTAATAGCAGGGTAAAGCCATGGCTCAGAAGGTAGCCTGCCTGGATGTAGATCAAGACTCCACCACTTCTAAGCAGTGAGACTTCAAACAATTTTCTTATTATTTAGATTCCTCAGTTTCTCATTTGTGAAACAGGTATAAGGAAATTCCCTGCCTAGCAGAACATATGGTAAAGATAAAATGAGGTAGGCTCTACATCATATTTTAATTATACCTGGACCATTTAATACTCAGTAAATGGAAAATATTATTATTAACACAAAGAAATTTAGATTTTTAATCTCACCTTGTGGATAGAATGACATCTCACTTAATTTGAAGGTGTCTTTTTGTGGTATAAAATATAAAACAAAGACTCATTAAGTGTCAAGTTCCATTTTGGCCTTTGCCATTCTGTTATTTTGCATTCTTGAACTCTAGCTATTCCCCACCTCCACTCCCCTTTTTTTTTTCATAAGCTCTCAAAAGTTGTTCTGCTTTGTTTTTTTACTGTCATTACTATTTTCTAGTAAAGTGGGACCCTACAGAACTACATTTGGGCATGACCTCAGGGTCCCCGCCTTTTTAATGAGATAAAGAATTGGGAAAGGAACAAAAGAGTATTAACCATGTGTTAAACAGAGACTGCGGAGAAGTTAAAGAGGAGTTGACAGTAAAGCATTTGTTTCAACCAAATTTTCATCCCAAAGGAACTACAAAGAAACATAGCATTTAGGTACTGGGCTTGGGGAGTTAGGTAGAGTAGGAGGCTTAGAATTTTTCATGAAAACATTGAAATTCAAAGTTTATATCTAAAATTTTTTCTTTATATAATTAATATAAGATGGTAGGCTACTATCACAGATGGAGTTATGTTTATTCATATAGGTATATCTTTCAGTAGAAACCAAATAAAATTAAACATGGCAATGTTCAATTTGTCAAGCAAAACATTTTTTATATTGCATTGTTAGCTCTCAGTATAGTTAGTTTTACTGAATCAAAGAAACATATGTAACTAATGACCAGTTTACTGAAAGAGCTAAACTTAGTAGGATGCAAATAGAAAGCAACTCAATTTTTTCCCCCATTGATTTGTTTTTTCTTACAGAGAGAAGAAGAGAGGTAAGGAGAGATGGGAAGAGAAAGAAACATTTATATGAGAGAGACACATTAATTAGTTGCCTCCCACACGCGCCCCGACGGGGGCAGAGATTGAATCTGCAACCCACATATGTGCCCTTGACTGGGAATTGAACCCATGACCCTAATGTGCATGGGCTGATGCTCTAAGCATCAAGCAACACCAGGCAGATTGCAATCCAATTTTTTTTTTACCTGTTCTCCCAGCTTATTCTTCCCCACCCTTGAATTAAATCTTGGTCACTCTTAGATAATGAATTTCAAGTTCCATTTTCAACAAAATAAAAAACATCCAGCCAGAGAAATGTGAAAATTTCAAACTCTCATCCAATTGAAAACTTACCCCTTTCCCGGATCTGGATCTGCTTTATGTTTGGAAGTCTGCCAAAGGGGAAATGGGGCATATGTAGCATGTGGCTTAGCACAATGGAAATTTAGTTTATGTAGTTTTTTCTCATAAAAAGAGAACCAGCTATAGCGGCATTGGAATAATGTATTGGTCAGGGAGGGCTCTGCTCCATCTAGTCATTCAAGGATTCAAGATGCCTAATGTGGATCCCAAAGTTACCCTAGTTTTAGTTTGGGTTTCCCTAGAAGTAGACCTTGAAATAAAAATTTGAATGAAGGTAGTTTTTATTTAAGAGGCAATCACAGCCAACAACTAAAGAGTAGGGAAGGGAGATGGGGAAAGGAAAGAAAAAAATAGTTACACAAATTATAACTGAGAGGAAATAGAAAGATATCCTTCTGGAAATTGTACAGAATATGTGCCTCAATGTTATCTCACTTATGGAGCATGAGACTTTTTGAGGAAGCTGGGGTATTGATCTACCAACTTCAACGGGCATTGACTTAGGATTGTTCCAATACTGGGGGTTGGGGAGGGTGCTAATTTCCTGGCATCTCTAGCCTATCATATATATGGGGAAAGAAGGCTTCAGGCAAAGAGATGTAGACAGAAGCAGTTGAAATATAGGTTATTGTGTATTTGAATATTAAAAGCTAAAGGCAAGTGGGTAAGACATTTATAGTGTCATCCTGAATATCAGCATTCAACTGACAGAGGGAAGAGAGAACATGGAAGATTTTATGGGAAGTTAATGTGAGCCAGGGTAGCAAGTAACATGCCATATTCACCCACATCCACTGCACAAAATTCAATCATATGTCCACATCTAGTTGGAAAGGTAACTCCATGGTGGGTAGTCAGTTTCCTGTATGGTATACTTATGGATGGGGAGCACAATCCATGGTGTACTTCCAGCTATCTCTACCACACCTGCCTGCTTCTTCTCCACTTATTCATCTTGTTCTTCTACTTTTATCCTCCCATTAAATCATCTGCATTTTGTTTTTTCAGGAATGGAGTTGGAGGAAGGAGAGGAGATCTGAGGCAAATATATATATATTATTAGATTGATTCAGTTGAAATCTGTCATTAGTGCTCCTTGAGTGTGCTAAACACTGATTTTTCCCCCTAATATAATTTTGTGGGTTCTTTAGATCTCCCATTGCTTATGATCTCTCACCTACTATTTTTTTCATGTGGGTTACAATATATAAGTCCCTCCAAGCTCCTGATTATTAGTGGTCCCTCTTTATTGCATTTACCTTGCACAAACCAGCAGTATTTGAGCACAGGCCATCTAAGAACAAACTATCCATCCCCTTCCATGTGATGCATGTCAGTCTCACCAGCATCTGAACAGGTAGACCATCCTCCACACTGCCTTGTCCTCAGCTCTAAAGACTAGCTGTCTAAATACTCTTTTAGCTTTTTGGTTTTGGTTTGGTTTTTTGAAGCAACTTTCAATTGAGGAAAGGGAAGCTCACCTATCCCTTCTCTCCTCATTGGAAGTTAGGTGGAAAGCCTCAGAATGCTGAGGCCAGTTAGGAGGGATGAGGCCTGCAAGGGAGGGCAGTTGTGGGTGATCAAGCCTGCAGGGAAGGGCAGTTAGGGGTGACCAAGCTGGCAGAGGAGGAAAGTTGGGGGCAACTGGGCCTGCAGGGAAGGGCAGTTAGGGGCAATCAGGCTGGTAGAGGAGCAGTTAGGTATCAATCAGGCTGTCAGGAGAGTGATTAGGGGATGATTAGGCTGGCAGGCAGAAGTGCTCAGGGGCAATCAGGCAGGTAGGCAGGTGAGCAGTTGGGAGCCGGCCTAAATGGGCAGTCAGACATCCCTGGAGGGGTCCCAGATTGGAGAGGGTGCAGGTTGGGCTGAGGGACTTCCCCCCACCCGCCATGCACAAATTTCATGTACCAGGCCTCTAGTAAAAAAAATATTGTGCAAAATAACTTTCTGTTAGGTTTGAAGCTGCAGCAGTGATATCAGGAAGAATGCCCAAATCCTTGTGCCACTCAGTATATCAACAAATAGCATGCCATAATAATTCCCCCTTAACCCAGCAGTGTAGTGTGTCAGGACTTATACTGAAGATTTTCTATTCTCCTAACAGTTCTGAAAGGTAGACATTATTCTCCCCATTTCACAGCTGAAGAAATAGGCTCTGAGAGGTAAAGCATCCTTCCCAGGACACAGAGATGGCAAGTGATAAATGTGGTATTCAACCCATATATGCTTAATCCTCAATCTTGCACTTCAGGGTTGTTTCCTAAGGCTGCCACAACAAAATACAGAATTTCAGAGCTTATGGAATAGAAATTGATTCTCTCATGGCTCTGGGGGCTGGAAGTCCAGGTCAAGGTGTGAGCAGAGCCATGTTCCTCCTGGGACTTTGGGTGGAATACTTCCCTCTTCCTAGCTTCTGACAGTGGTCATTGATGCTTGGCCTTCCTTGCCTTGCTGCTGTGTCTCCCCAATATCAGCCTCCACTGTCATATGTGTGTGTCTTCATATCATCTTCCTTCTTTTTATAAGGACCTTATTCATTGATTAGGCCTTGTACCTTAATTTCCTCATTTTTAACTAATTAAATCTGATATGACACTATTTCCAATTAGTCACATTCTGAGGTAAAGGGAATTGGCACATTTAATATATCTTTCCTATAGACCCAGTTCAACCTCTAACACTGTTACCCACTATGACGCTGTCTCTCTGAGGAGTGTGAGAGTGAGTCCAGCATGATTCCCTTAACCATGAGAGCATAGAGAACAAATTATTCTGGGACCTCACAATAAAATGACACAACGAAGTAGAGAGGGAATTCTACAAAGCACATTAAACACCAATTACATTATTTCTGCTTTCTGTCATGACATTTTATTCAATAAACTACGTCTCTTAAACTATTCCCTTTCAATAGAGATGCAACTGCAAAGCCTTACATTTAAACAATGATGACTTTTATTAGGGATTTGACTTTATTCTACAGAAAAGAAAAAAAAGGGGGGGTAATTTGACTAATGTTGGGAGTGAAAGAAGACAAGTGAGTCAAGTCTCGTGCAGCTTACTGTCTACGAATAACCAAAGGCTTACATAGTATTTTGTGTAAAAAGTGTTATGGCAGGTCAGCTCTCTACATGCAACCTGTGGTTCCTCTTCCGAAGTATGGAGTTTGCCACTCAGCCAGGGATGGCGTGACTGCTTCTCACCAATGGGGAGTGAGCTGAAATGATGTGTGTCACTTCTAAGTTACATAATCTTATTTTCCATTCACAGGTTGGGGCTGAAGATATCAAGGCTCTAGAGGCCTACGATTGAGGGAATCTGAGTCCCTGAGTTACTATGTAAAAGAAAATTGTCTTCCAGCAGGGCACTCATTGGACCATTATATTAGATAAGCATAACTAACAGGTTAGGGTTTATATGTTACAGCAGGTAGTGCTATGCTAACTAATACAGAAAGTTGCATCTTAACACAGAGGGCTGGTATTACATACCACTGAGTCAGCTCGAGCACATTGTGAATGACCGATGTCTACACTGTCCTGTCCTCAGCACTCCTGCTCAGCTCCTGTACACTCATGCCTATGCTTTCTGTTATAGAGTCAATATAAGTGCAGTACTAGAGAGAGCGCTACTACAGCAAAATACAAATTACAAAGTCTTAGTGGTCAAATGGAGGGAGTGAGGATGTAGATAACACAAGTGAGAAAACTGGAAGCCTATACTATAGAGGCAAGATATTCGGTAAAATTGCCACCTGTCATCACTCGGACAAACTAAATGCCTATTGTGGCTATGTCTTTAGAAGTGGTTGGAAACAGTATTAGTCTGTGATGACTTGTCTTATGTGTTAAGCAAGGTATGATCAAACAATCAAAAATAATCTTATGCCAAATTGGCTGATTGGAAATCACAGTTGGAAATCACAAGGGTGACAAAGCTAACTCCTCTAGAATTTAAAAAGCAAAAAAACTGAAAGATAAAATCTTTGAGAAACTAAAGCTTGTTAGGATTTTTCCGTTAAATAAAGTGATTCAGCTCTGTGGTAAAACCAGTACAAGATTATCAAAGTCCCATCCATTCTTTTGATCGCCTCCAAAGCAGATGTTATGTTGAAAGTAGAGACTTGAGGAAACAGATAAAGCAGTCATAAGCAACCCTATCTTCAGGAATGAATTTGAGATGTGATTCTTGATATATGGTATGAATTGGAAACAAATAAATTAGAAGTGTACCATATTTCTGAGGGATTTTTACTGTAAAAAATACCACTATAATGATTTAATGATTATTCAAGTCTCAAAACCCTTCAGACCGCAAACTTCTATGGGCAAAATATTAAGTACCGAAAACTCTGCAGATCCCTTGCAGACCCCTTGGATAATCCTTAATACCTATTTCAGAGGAGCCATAGAGAATATTGTTGGTGGAGGGGGTGGGGAGGGTGGGGTGGGAGATGGCAAAGAGTTTTTTAGAGTTTGGAATTATGCTACACAAAGAAAAACTAAAACAAAGTTTCTTTCAGAGAGCAGATTACAGCTCTAACCCCTTCCTTTCAAACTGGATCTAGAATCCTCTTGACAAGTCTCCATTATCATTTTCTTAGTCATGTTTTGTTTTATCTGGCTCATTTTGTTCTTTTCCTCATAGGACTTATTCAGTCATAGAATCAGATATTATTCCAAGGAGCTCAACTTCCTTTTATTGGTAAATGGCATTTAATAACCACAATTTGGTGTGCTCATTGCTATAGCGCTGTCTTTATTTTCAGGCACTTTCTGCAGACAACCCTGTGGTACTGAAGGTGTGCAAGATACACACACACACACACACACACACACACACACACATCTCTTTATCTCTATCATATAACTTTTATTTATCTTTAAATTCATGAGTTATGCTAATAACTCCAATTGCAGTGCAACACCAGATGGTTTAAACATCCTTCTACCCATATTGTAGCTCTTATTCAAAGTGAAAAAAAACTAGCTCCTACTTCCTTAATATATTTATTCATTTGTTCAATCTCTATTTTACAGAAAATTTCAGAATTGCTAACCCATACTGCTGTGAAAATAAAACTAACTGGAATTCATATGTGTTGACAATTCTTTCTACCTTCTGACTAGAGATATAAAATCAAGGCACTATATTCAAGCTACTTGGTTATTCATTTTCTCCCTTTAGTATGGTTTTGCCATTAATTTGAAATAGAGTAAGGTTCATATGTTTCTGTTTATATGACACTTTGGAAAGCTTTTTTATATCCTTGTTGATATGACTAGATATTGTTTTTAAGAATGTCCCAACAGACAAAATTGCATAGAAAGGTCCACTCAGAGAAATGCGCTCTCCTCCATCCCGCATTTTCCATCCTTTTGCCCTTTCATATAGGTAATCAGTCTCACTTTTCTAGCTTGTCCTTCCTCTGTTTCTTTTTATAGATGCATGTTGTATACACTATGGTACATCATACAATTGAGTACTATGTGGGTATAAAAAATAACAAGGAATATCTCTATGTCCTGACATAGGGTGATTTCTATGGTGTATTATGAAAGGGAAAGTGCAAAGTGCAAAAGAATAGTTCTTAATAAGATAATAAAATATAGTAAGTTAACCTAATAACAGAATATACTATGCTAAACTTTTGTAATAGAAATAAAAATATCCATGTTTCTGCAAAGAGAAATATAGAAGGGTAAACCAGAAACTAATGAGAAACTATCTTTTATAAAGATAGTTTCTTTGTTTTAAAGCCTATTTCTTCTATTTTTAATCCAGCTACTTCACCTTACTTTTGTTGTTAATGTTAGCTTTATATATCTTTTCCTTCATTCTAGTTTCAAGAGAACCTCCTGCAGGGAGGTAGTTGATTGACAACCTCTGGTTGCCATACTTTCAGATCCACCACAATATTCCCCCAGGGCCATGCCTCACCTGGGAGGCTTTCAGCCAAGAACTGAAAACAATAAAAGTAGGAGGATTGCCATCTGAATCCAATCTGGGATCAGTCTAGTGGTCAGTCTTCACCATGAACTCAGTTGGTCTGGCTGAAGCTCTCTCAGGACTGGGATGCTGTTTAAGAGTTCTCCTCCCTGATTCTCCTTTCCCACTCCCTCTTTTTACATGTGTCAGACCTGCCTCACATCTGAAGGCTGTCTCATATTCCTATTCCCTCTCCCTAAATCTTTCACAGGCATTCTCCTGATAATTATCTTACACATATGATTCCTTCTTTTGTTCGGCTTCTCAGGAAACTCTGACAGTGTAAGAACATTCTCTGTCCCTTGTAAAATAATTTATATCTGGATTTTAATATCAAATGTAGTATTCTTTTAACTGGCTGTCATGCTTTTTTTATATTCCTTATGATAATCAATATACTTTGACTTGTTCCTCTCTATTTGAATTTTGATCTCTATATGTGTCTTGCTTTTTCCACGATTTGATTTTTTCCCCTATTTTATTTTATTTGTTTTTTTGCCTTTTTCTGCCTATGGTCAGAAAATTGTACATGCTATCCAGGTTTATCTTTTGTTTTCAGTCATTCACCATATCAATAGCTAACTAAAATGAAACACTACTTCATTCCCTTTCTTAAGTAAAGCTAGAATCTTAAACCAGACTGCTAATCTTCTCACTCCCACTCCACTCCCAATTTACATACCATTCCTTCCCAGCACTTGAAGTTTGCATTTTAATCTGTCAAGTAGCATGCAATGTTTATTTAAGATTTATGTCTATATTTATCATGGTCTTTGTTCACCCTTTTTCCTTCCATTCTCTGTGGAATCATTTTTCTTCTTCCCAGAGTACATATTTTATAAAGGTATTTTCATAAAGGTCCATGGATGATAAAACTCAGTTTTTTAAATCTGAAAATATATTTATTACACCTTAATTTTTAGAAGAGAGTTTTGATGGGTATACTATTCTAGATTGACAGTATTTTTCTCTCAAAATATTAAAGACATTATTCAACTGGCTCTTGGTTCCCATTGTTGTAGTTCAACTTGACTGTTGGACTAACTATTGCTCCCCTGTGGCACTGCTGTTTCTGGCATTCTTTTATATTATTTTGATTTATTTATTATTTTGATTATTATTTACAATAATAAATTATTATTTTATGATTTTGATTATTATTGTGATAATAATCTTTTCATTATAATGTGTTTGAGTATGCATTTATTTATCTTGACAAAAGCTCTTAAATTCATAGAAATAATTCCTTTAAATATTCTTATTTTATTCTCTTTTTCTGAGACTTTGAGTAGATATACATATTCTGTATTCCATAGATCTTATCTTCTTTTTTATATATTTCATATCTTTGTCTCAGTATACTCATAATTCTAGACAAGTTCATCTTATTCTTTTTACTCACTGATTTCTCAATTATGTCTAATTTGAAAGTTAACTTTTTTCCCTGTGTTATTTTTTATTTTAACAAAGATTTATTTACTTACATCATTCTAATTTGTTACAAAGAAATTTTCTGTTGCTTGTTCATCTTTGTGACTGCATCTTTTATTTTTTAATTATTCCATAAACTTCAAAATCTGAAGTTCTTGAAGGTCTAAATCTTTTACTTGTGTTTTTTCCTTGTGAACTTGATGATCTTTTAGGAACACTGCAGGCCTAAAGTGATTATATTCTACACCAAAGAGTATATGTGTCTATTTCTGCCAGAATCCAGGAGGTACCTCAAATTTAGAATCACTTTAACTCCTTCTCAGAATCTTATATTGATGAAGAATCTTATTCTTTTACTAATTGTTGTATAGATAGACCTTACCTTTTGATTTCTTCTTTGATATGAATGTTATTCAGGAATATATTTATTTCCAAATACTAGATATTTTTTGGTCACCTTTTAAATATTTATGTCTAACTTTACTGGATGTGGATGTGATCAGAGCTGTGGCCTATAGTATATTTATGTTAAAACTTTCATTAAGATATTTAACATTTGCCCTAGCTGGTTTTGGATAGAGCTTTGGCCTGCAAAACAAAGGGTCTTGGGTTCATTTATGGTCAAGGGCACATACCTTGGTTTCAGGCTCCTCCCCAGACTTGGACCCTGGTCTGGGCTCATGCAGGAGGCAACCAATTGATGTGTTTCCCTCACATCAATGTTTCTCTCTGTTTTTCCCTCTTTCTACCACTCTCCCTAAAAAAAATAAATGGAAAAATATCCTAGGGTGAGGATTAACAGAAAGAAGGAAAGAAAGAAAGAAAGAAAGAAAGAAAGAAAGAAAGAAAGAAAAGAAAAAGACTTTCAACATTTGTTAAATTTTTATCAAAGTTTCATGAACATAGAAACAAATCATTGTCACATATTTGAGTTTCTTCATCTCTCATACATTCTATACTATTTCTTATTGAGGGCTATTAGGGCTAATTCTGAATGAATATATTGAAGTTTGCTGTCATTGCATTTTTGTCATGGATTCCTTGCATCTATAATTGTACTAGAGGCCTAGTGCATGAAATTTGTGCACTCAGGGGATCCTTCAGCCCAGCTTGCATCCTCTCACAGTCTGGGAGCCCCGCAACTGATCACCCCACAGAGAAGGCCCTGCCCAAAGCCGCCGGCCGGGTAGCCTGGGCCTCCCTCTGCAGGGCGATCATGGGGCAATGGCGGGGCTCCCTGATCAATTGCATCACATCTGCCTTGGCAGCGGCAGGCAGTGCTGGGTCCCCGTGGCGCTCATGACCCAGGAGGGACCAAGTGGTCAGTAGTTCAGCCAGGGTACCAGTCCCCACCTGAGTCTGCTGTGCATGCAGCCTGGCATTCAGTTGTCCATTTGGTCATTTTGGACATTATGGACCCTGGCTCTTTATATATTAGGATTATGCATATCTGTAGATGTTAGATTGTTTTGTGGCATACAATGTGACAAATAGTGCATCTTCTTCAAAGGTGTGTTTTTTAATACTGTATGTTTTTGCTCATGTTTGTGTGAGTGTTAGTGTGATTGTGTGTAAACTCTATCTTGAATTATATAATTACTAGAAGCCCAGTGCACAAATTTTGTTTATGTTTCTCAGCCCAGACTGCACCCTCTCCAGTAGGATTGGACCTAAACAGGCAGTTGGACATCCTTTTCACAATCCAAGACTGCTGGCTCCCAACCGCTCACTTGCCTGCCTTCCTGATTGCCCCTAACCACTTCTGCCTGCCAGCCTGATCACCTCCTAACCACTCCCCTGCCAGCCTGATTGATGCCTAACTCCCCCCCTGCCAGCCTGATTGCCCCTAACTGCCCTCTCCTGCAGGCCTGGTGCCCTTCAACTGCCTTTCCCTGCAGGCCTGGTTGCCCCCAACTTCCCTCCTCTGCTGGCTTGATCACCCCCAACTACCCTCCCTTGTAGGCCTGGTCCCTCCCAACTGCCTTCCCCTGCTGGACTGATCACCCACAACTGCCCTCCCTTGCACTCCTGGTCCCTCTCAACTGCCATCCCCTGCTGGCCATCTTGTGTCCACATAGGGGTAGCCATCTTTGACCACATAGGGGCAGCCATCTTGTGTGTTGGAGTGATGGTCAATTTGCATATTACTCTTTTATTAGATAGGATAGGGGCCTGGTGCATGGGCAGGGGCTGGCTGGTTTACCCTGAAGGGTGTCCTGAATCAGGATGGGGATTCCCTTGAGGGGGTCTGTGGTGGTTTGCAGGCCAGTCACATCCCCCAGTGACCAAAGTGAAGGCCAGGGCTAGCTGAAAGTATCTGGGATTTTATTTATCTTCTATAATTGAAACTTTGTAGACTTCAGCAAAAGCCAGGGCAGGCCAGGGTTGCAGGAAGCTTAGCTTCCTCCATCACCAGGGGCAACTCAAGCCTCCTGCTCTCTTCAGCTCCATGGCTGCCGCCATTTTTGTTGGGATTTATTTATCTTCTTTAATTAAAACTTTGTAGCCTTGAGTGGAGTCAAAGGCGAGCCAGAGCAGGCAGGGAGCTTGTTTTTCTCCATTTCCGGTGATCACTGAGTGGCTGCAGCTATCTTGATTGGGTTAATTTGCATATTCTCTCCTGATTGGCTGGTGAATGTGGCTTGTGGGTGTAGCAGAGGTATGGTCAATTTGCATGTTTCTCTTTTATTAGTGTAGATATCCTTCTCTCTCATAATCAGATACAAATCTCCCTACAGGTTTGAAATTCTGGTGGTGAACCCATAATGTTTATAAAATGAAAATACAATTCATAAATTATTGTATATCTATTCCATAAATTTTCCCTTCATTTAAATAAAATTACTAATTACATTCCTATAACAAAATGACCTAGGAGACAAAAAATAAACTTTAATTTAGTCACAAATATAAAAATTAAGTGTAATTTCATCAAATATTAAAATAGACGAGTAATAATATAAAATGTTTTTCATGTTTTCAAAACTATTCTTTAATTACATTTAAATTATCTATTAAAATTAAAAATAAACATAATTTCTTATTAATAAAAGTTTTGAATTAAACATTTTAAAAAGCTGAATTTTTGTATAATTTTAAACACTTTATAAATTTTGCTCTCTTTTTGCAATAATAAAAATAATTCTCAATTTTTGTAAAAAGTATAAATGGTTTCAAAATACATATAATATTTTACTCATGTCTAATCTACATATATACAGATTAAAAAGTAATTTACAATGTTAATACTGCAAAATATGTTTTTTTATGTTATTAACATTAGACTTTATTTTATTTTATTTTATTGTTTAAAGTATTACATTTAGTAGTACATATATCTCCTTTTTTTCCCCCATAGACCTTCCCCCAGCCTCCCCTAATTCCTGTCACATGCCCTCATCCACCCCCTCAGTGTCTTGTGACCATTGGTTGTGCTTATATGCATGCATATAAGTCCTCTGATTGATCTCTGTCTCCCTCTCCCCCAACACTCCCCAGCCTTCCCACTGTAATTTGACAGTCTGTTCGGTGCTTTACTGCTTCTGTGTCTATCTTTTTGTTCATCAGGTTATAATGTTCTTTATTTTCCATAAATGAGTGAGATCATGTGGTATTTTTCTTTCATTGCCTAACCTATTTCACTTAACATAACGCTCTCCAGGTCCATCCATGCTGCTGCAGATAGTAAGAATCCCTTACCATTTCTTACCTGCGATATGCACCTGTTGCAAATAGCATGCTAATTTTTTAGTAACTCCAGACTTGCAATGGGAAGAGAAGGAAGAAAAAGTAGAATCTCAGTACTAGTGGAAAATGAGACTTCAATATGGAAGAACTATTGCATTCGTGTTAGCTGAGAGGGAAGATTTGATAAATTATTTATAGGATGAGAGAATGAAAAATAACATCTCAATAAAACACCCATACAAATTTCTAATTTACTCTTTTAGGAGGTATCCTGCTCTATTCACTTATTTGGTAACTTTATTACTTTGGTGTAGTCATTTCTTAATATATAAACATGGAAAAAAAAATCCAGGTCATGGGAGGGCTTAAACTTCACATGTAGAAAATAGGCAGACTGTCAACAGCTACACCAGAAGCTGGACAGGTTTGAACAGTTTTCCCAGAAACCATGCTGGGAATGAGCATAGAAAGGAGGAGGCAGGCAGGAGCGGGGCAGCAGTGATTGGGAAAGAGACACAAGACAAGAAAGCAGATAATTATAGAGGAACATTTCCGAGGAGGAGGAGGAGGAGGAGGAGGAGGAGGGGGAGGAAGAGGAGGAGGAGGGGGGGGGGAGGGGAGGGGGAGAGGTGGGGAGGGGGAAGGGGAAAAGGAGAAAGAGAAGGAGAAGGAGAAGGAGAAGGAGAAGGGGACATTGAATCTATCAGGATCACATAATCAGAAGTAAATAGGAAAGAAAAAAAGAAAAATATACATTGAAAATGTATTCTATGTGGTTGTATACACAGACCTGGGTTTGGGTCCTGGGCAACCTGTACTTAACTTTCTAACCTTGGGAAGTTGGCCATCTTTCTAGGCTTCCATTTCATCTGCAATAAGCCTATTAAAAGGACTTGTCTCATAGGGTAGCAGCAATCATGAATTGAAAGAAATTGACATAAAATGTTTTACATGTCATTATGTCCATAAGTACCTGGGTTCTTTTATTATTGTTCTAAATTTTGTTCTTTGGCTAGTGTCCTGTATTCAGTTATTCTTACTTGCCAATTAAATGAGACTTAATAGGAAAATGAGGTGTGGGAGATCTGAGATCCTCTTGGGAAAACAACAATAACAACAACAACAAACACTTAAGTGCTTTTAAGGTCAGCTGCCAAAATAGAAAATTCCTTAACTCTATTTGGAGGTGAATTAAGGTAATACCTATATGTCAGGCTATTAGTATTCTCCTTAGAAAAGCCTTTATTAAATCCACTGTAAGCCAGAGATGAATGAGAAAACAAAGCCATAAAGTTCTATATCGTATTCATAGTTTTAGCCTCAAAAAATTTTAAGGATCACGTAAGTAGAAAACTTGTTTGGCTACATACCAATACAGTACCCATAGAAATGCTTAACTTTAAGCAATGATACTCCCTGATAAGAGTCTCTAAGAATGTTTATAACATGTACGCCATGGAAACCAAATGAGATCATTTGCTCTTTGTCACCTTATCAGAAAGGCCTTTCCTAACCATTCCACTCCCACCCCTTCTGTTTTTCTTCCTAGCACTTGTCGACACCTAACACATACATTTACTAATTAGCTTGACTGCCTCTCTGTATATTGAGTTTATTTTATTGGCTGTTTTAGATTATTACTTTCTGAAAGGTTTTCTATAGTACTTAAACTAACTAGGAAGTGAAGTAGAAAGTTAGTCCCATGATTCTATTGAAAGAAAACTAAGAAAATTCTTCCCCCCAATTCAAATCCTATTGCCTATCATTCTGCCACTATAGTTTTGTTTTCTCACATTGTAAAGGCGTTGCCAATTTTACTAAGCCTCACATTAGAGAATTAGGCTTACTCTTTAATGAACCAATAATACCTTATCAGTTGACACTACAACAAAAGATTATGGGGCAAAGGAAGTGATGACAGGTAAGAGGATGGTGGAGCATGAAGGCCAGGAAAGAGAAGTAAATAAATGAGGCTAATGGAAAAAATGGGGTGTGTGAAAAGATAAAAATTTATTAATTTATCATTATTTCTCTGCCTAATACATCCTTTATAGAATGCCCAGCATAGCCTCAAGTCATGTTTGAATGGGTTGTTTTAATGGAATAATGACATAACACTTTTAGACAATCATATTTATGAAGGCCAGAATTTAGTTGAAAGGGATTATGAAGTTAAATCAAAATAGAAATGTATTAAATACTCCCCCCCACCCTGCAAAAAAAAAATGCAATATTACTTTTTTTACTGAATGTATTCAGATCCTCACTTTGGATATCCATTACCAAAATGTAACATTAAATAAACATTCAAATACACAACTTATTAGTTTTAAAGTTATTAATAATTCTCTCCCTTGCTTATATAACTCCTGCCATTTTGCATAGAAACAAGCTATAAGTACTTCAAAGGAGTACTTGCTATTTTGAGCTTTCCAGCCATTATCACACAACCAGACTGCCACTTGGCATGTTGTCACTCAAACAGAAAAGATATGCCATCTTATCTGTGCAATTTGCCACCCAAATAGCTCTCTGAAGAGTCCTTACTTCAAAGCTAGGGTGGAAATTAACCCATCCAACAAGCCAGACATCTTTTTCCTAAAAAAGCCAGCTCCAGACACTCCCAAGACAGGCCACAGCATATAGTCAGGAAGCAACCAACAGTGACCTTGATATTTTCCCAACACAACCACTTTAGCACATGATATAAGGAATTAGCTCCAGAACTAGTGGAAAATTCATGGGCTGCCAACTTTTCCTATCTTCATACAAAGAAAGCATGATGCAAATGTCTCTCTGGGGTCCAAGTTCTACTTGTGCAGTTGGTGTGAATTTTCAGTTGGCTTTCTGTTCCCCAACCATAGGCCGAAATCTTAGAACGATTAGCTTTAACTCTTCAGTGAGCACACTCCTGAACTTTCTGATCACGAACATGCCTTTTGTCTGTCTCTCTACAATCGCCATCTGAATTCTTTACACTAGGGCAAGAGGCAGGTAGAAGACTGATGGATAGAGAGAAAGGAGTGGCTTCCCAAGAAGGAAAGCCCCCCTTTTTTGTCTTCCTGGGCAGACAGATGTATTTACTGGGAGGCTGAAGCTTCAGGGGTCCCTCACTTACTGGGCTGCGCCTCTTACAAATAAACTAGAGGCCTGGTACACAAAATTCATGCACTTGGGGGGGGGGGTTCCCTCAGCCAAGCCTGCCCCCTCTCACAGATTGGGAGCCCTCAGGAGATGTCCTCCTGACAAGGAGCGGGCCTCAACCACAGTCTGGCTTCCTCTGTGGGAGGTGACTGAGCTGATCAGGGGAAGGCTCCAGCCCCATCACCCTGCGCTGCTGACACTGTCACAGCTGCCAAGGTGTTTTCATCAACATGAACTCCAGTTCCTGTATCATGAAAAAATGACAACTTTCTTTAGGCATTTTCAAGATGTGTCTTTCATAGGATATGACATTTCTTTTCCTTCTTTCTTTTTTATCCTCACCTGAGGATATGTTTCCATTGATTTTGAGAGAGCTTGGAAGAGAGAGGAAAAGAGAGAGAAAACTTCAATGGGAGAGGGACACTTCAATTGGTTGCCTCCTGCATGAGCCCTGACCTGGACCCTGGCCAGGGAGGAGCCTGCAACCTAGGTACATGCCCTTGACCAGAATCAAACCCGGCCCCCCTTCAATTAATTGTATGGTTAATTAACAATTGGGTTTGGTATGGATAATTGACTATCTAGTAAATGCTTAATATGTAACAAAAGCAATTTTTAAAATATCTATTTTACTTTGTCTATATGGAGGAAGGTCTTTAAAGACGTGTACTTGTAAAAAAAGTGCTGTTTATGTTCTTTTATCCTATTTTATGAAATTGGAAACTTGAGAATTCAATTTCGTAAAGCTTGCCAATATTTTTAAAAATATTTATATTTTATACCACTGCAAATGCTATGGGCAATAGCTACAATTTTTTCACAAAACAGAATTAGTAGATTAAGAAGCATTTCAAAAGTTACAAAATTCCAGTGTATCTGTTTCATAGATTGACTGTCAAATACATCCTGATAGGTAAACTATTAGTAAAAAAGACATATTATGCTAACATTGGACATCCTATATATAGAAGGGTAATATGCAAATCAAATGAATAGGAGAATGACCAGTCACTATGATGCACACTGAGCACCAGGGGGCAGAAGCTCAACGCAGGAGCTGCCCCTTGATGGTCAGTGCGCTCAGCCAGAAGCCGGGCCTCTAGTCTATCCTATCTAATAAAAGAGTAATATGCAAATTAATCATCATTTTGCTACACCCACAAGCCATGCCCACTGGCCACACCTACCAGCCAATCAGGAGCAAGTATGCAAATTAACCCAACCAAGATGGCAGCAGCCACAGAGAGAGTAGGAGGGAGGCTTGATTTTCCCCAGTGATGGAGGAAGCCAAGCTTTCCACACACCCTGACTGGCCCAGAGCTCCACTCCAGGCTACAAAGTTTCATTTATAGAAGATAAATAAATCCCAAGAAAAATGGCAGCAGCCACAGAACTGGAGAGAGCAGGAGGCTAGAGTTGCTCCTGCAATTTTTAAAAAATCTATTTTACTTTGTCTATATGGAGGAAGCTAAGCTTTTTGCACACCCTGGCTTGCCTTGGCCTTTGCTTAAGGCTACAAAGTTTCAATTATAGAAGATAAATAAATCCCAAAAGAAAAGGCTGCTGCCACAGAGCGAGCAGGAAGCTTGGCTCCACTCTAGGCTGGAAAGTTTCATTGTAAAAGATAAATAAACCCCAGATACCAGGGACTCTGCTTGGGTCACCAGGGGGAGGGGGATGTGGTCAGCCTGAAAATCATCACAGGCCCCTCACCCAGGCCACCCCATGCCCCAAAGGAACTCCCACCCTGATCCAGGACACCCTTCAGGACAAACCTGCTGGCCCCCACCCATGCACCAGGCTTCTATTCTATCTAATAAAAGAGTAATATGCAGATTGACCATCACTCCAACACACAAGATGGCTGCCCCCGTGTGGTCAAAGATCCTGCCCCTATGTGGACACAAGATGGCCAGCAGGAGATGGCAATTGGGAGGGACCAGGCCTGCAAAGAAGGGCAGTTAGTGGCAAACAGGCTGGTAGGGGAGCAATTAGGCATCAATCAGGCTGGCAAGGGAGTGGTTAGGGGGTGATCAGGCTGGCAGGCAGAAGTGGT
Organism: Lasiurus cinereus; assembly: GCA_011751065.1. Classification (NCBI taxonomy): domain Eukaryota; kingdom Metazoa; phylum Chordata; class Mammalia; order Chiroptera; family Vespertilionidae; genus Lasiurus; species Lasiurus cinereus. Next base: position 10,797,003 of record JAAGEH010000304.1, read on the forward strand.
TAGGGGCAATAAGGAAGGCAGGCAGGTGAGCAGTTGGGAACCAGCAGTTCTGGATTGTGAGAGAGATGTCTGACTGCCCGTTTAGGCCCGATCCCACCAGAATAGGGCCTAAATGAGCAGTTGGACATCCCTTGAGAGTCCCAGATTGGAGAGGGTGCAGGCTGGGCTGAGGGACACACACACACACACACCCTCCCTGTGCGTGAATTTTGTGCACCAGGCCTCTAGTATACATATAAAAGCCTAAGCATAAATGACGAGTCAATCATCACTATGACGACACACTGACCACCAGGGTGCAGAGGCTTCCACAGCAAACCGCCTTTGGTCAGCCAACCACCCTTGATTGGCCAACCACCTTTAGTCAGCCAACTGCCCTTGGTTGGCCAATCTCCTGTGATTCCTCCTCCTGGCCAGAAGGCCCCAATTGGCTGGATTGCTGCCCAGGCCAAGGAATTTGTACACTGGGCTTCTAGTATTTAATATTGAGTAAGACTATTTAAAATTCTTCACATAGCATGCTTGGGATACATTTTAATTAAATGCCATACAGAAGCGCTCAGCTTTTGAACTATGTGATATTCCCAGAATAATAGTAAATTTTCAGGGGAAAATTGAGCTGCTAAAAAGTAATTTCTAAAATTGTCATTTGTTTTTTATTATTTCAATGTAAAGACCTTGCTACTCAAAAAATATCCATTCAAATATTTCTTTCTCTGGTAAGTGACTACTTTGTTTGATATCAAATGTCTTTACAGCATAATAATAGCTAATATTGCATCACATTATGTTATTTTAAATGATTTTCACGTGCTTTATCTCATTTAAACATCACTTCAGCCCTATCAGTTTTATTCAGGTATGAACACTGAAATTCAATCAGTTAACTAATCCTAAATCTTAAGTCAATATGCCACAGGGCCAGAATTTTAACTACATTTCTACAATTGTCTGTTAAGCTCCAACCTGACCTTTAGTTGAACTATGAATGATCCTTTAGCATAAACTAATTTTTAAAAGTTTTCTGTCATAAGCACTGTTGACAGTTCTATAATACTTGTATTACTTTCCCTTCATCACTTCACAAATCAAGGCTCAAAAAAATAACAACAAACTTTGTTCCCCATGTTAATAGAAAAATACCAAATGAAAAGAGCCAGAAACTGTAATACCAAAATAAATGTTAAAGAGCTATTTAAAAACATGTTTTTAGGGGGTAGAAGAGAATGAGAAGTTATTATTTATAGGTACAGAGTTTCAGTTTTGCAAGATGAAAAGAGCTCCAGAGATGGATGGTGGTGATGGTTGTACAACAATGTGAATATGCTTAATACCACTGAACTATATACTTAAAAATGCTTAAGATGGTCAACTTTATGTTATGTGTATTCTAACACAAATATAGTTTTAAAAAGATAAACATATGTTCATTTCAAATTTTTGAACTCTTTGGGAAATAGGACTAATTACTTGTTCCATGAAGGTAGTTGTTAATATTTGGCTGGTATAATTACAATTTATTTAATTGATTTAAAAAATAATGAGCCGAAACCAGTTTGGTTCAGTGGATAGAGCATCTGCCTACAGACTGAAAGGTCCCAGGTCCGATTCCGGTCAAGGACATGTACCTTGGTTGCGGGCACATCCCCAGTGGGGGGCGCGTGCAGGAGGCAGCTGATCGACGACTCTCTCTCATTGATGTTTCTGACTCTCTATTTCTCTTCCTTCCCCTCTGTAAGAAATGAATAAAAAAATATATTAAAAAAATAATAACATGAAAAAATGCTTATGATTTAATATTAAAACAGAAGGGGAGCAAGATACAAAATGATAGAGAATAATAGCACAAATTTTTTATTTCTTTAAAAATTTATATAGATAAAAAGGCATCAAAATAATAGTAGTTATTAGTTACCTTCTGGATCAAGGGTCTGGAAAATTTCTCTGTAAAGGACCAGATAAGAAATATTTTAGGCTTTTTGAGCCATATCATATCTCTGCTACATGTTCTTCTGTGTGTGTGTGTGTGTGTGTGTGTGTGTGTGTGTGTGTGTTGGTTGCGGTTATGGTTATGGTTATGGTGATGGTAGTGCTTCTGCTACTGGTGGTATTTGCAAGTTTTTAAAAAAATGCAAAGTAATTCTTAGCTCAAGGTCATACCAAAAAAAAAAAAAAGGACCATTAGCAGGATTTGACTCTAGCTGACTCCTCTTAAATGTTAATTTTTATTTATTTCCTCTATGCTTTTCTACATTTGCAAAATATTATACTATGGGCATGTAGTACATATTTACTATTGTAAAATAAAATAACATTGGTTATGATCTTAAAGATCTCCTCATATTCTGTAATTTTTTTCTCTTCTCCTGAGAAGCTCATAAAGTTAGTAGGGTGTGACTATCACCAATTATTCTTAAGGAAATTACTAGAGATCTGAATGCCTCTTTCTGAGAAAATGGACCATACTGAGGGAGGAGACAATAAATTCAGACCGAATCTCTAATGCAAAGCCCTTTAGGAGATTGTACTTATTAGGGGAAAGGGAGTAAGTAGTGGTGGCGGTGGGGCGAGGGGAGGTGAAGAGGCGGGGTAAAGGGGGGAAGAGGTAAATGTCACCTTTGAGGCCATGGAATGTGAGGTAAGGATGTTGGGATATAACCAAGAGCCTAAAAGTTCTTCCTGGGAAAAGATCTCCGAATTTGAAATAATGGCTCTACCATGTGACAGGGCTTAGCTGTGGGGAGAGGGCCAGTCACCTCTTTAAGAAGGAATTCATGTGAGGTCAGGAACCCTCCAGAGAATGGAGGCAATGGGCATAACATCTAACTTTAGCTTAGCATTACCTTTCATAATAAATAAATGGTCAAGGAAATAAGCCAGAAAAACAAACAAACACACTTTGGTTGCTGTCTCATGGTATCACGAAAATTCCATTTTATTGTGATTAGAATATAAGAAATTGGTTTTATTTCATAGCGGAGTCATCTTTAATTTTGGCATTCTCTTTCAGGTCAAAGTTCATACTCCCACTATCCTCACAGAAGGTACTAATCTATAGGAAACTCAGACCTAGTTTGTTATCTCTTGTCCTGAATTTTCCCCATAAATTCTGGTTCTCCTTAAAAACTTTCTTGCTTTCCTTTATTTTCTATTCTCAGCCCTTAATTATTTTTATTTTTTATTATAGTTATATAACTTACTAAGAGATCATCCTGATAAATCTTGTACTCATCTGACATCTTACATAGTTATTAGAATGTTATTCACTATACTAGAGGCCCAGTGCATGACATTTTTGTACAGCGGGTTGGGGGATGTCCCTCAGACCAGCCTGCACCCTCTCCAATCTGGGACTCCTCGAGGGATGTCTGACTGCCCATCAGACATCCCTCTCACAATCTAGGACTGCTGGTTCCCAACCACTCGCCTGCCTGACTGCCTGATTGTCACTAACTGCTTCTGTCTACCAGCCTGATCACCCCCTAACCATTCCCCTGTAAGCCTGATTGATGCCTAACTTCTCCCTTGCCAGCCTGGTCACCTCTAACAACAGCCCTCCCCTGCTGACCTGGTCGCCCCTAACTGTCCTACCCTGCAGACCTGGTGCCCCCAATTGCCCTCTCCACTGGCCAGGTTACCCTCTCCTACAGGCCTGGTCTCCCCCAATTGCCCTCCCCTGCTGGCCAGGTAACCCCTAACTGCCCTCCCCTGCAAGCCTGATTACCCCAACTGCCTCCCCTAGTGGCCATCTTATATGTTGGAGTGGTGCTCACTTAGCATATTATCTCTTTATTAGAAAGGATTTCCTATACTCTATATCCCCATGACTATTCTGTAACAATAAATTTGTGCTTCCTAATCCCTTCACTTTTTTCACCCAATACACCAACCCCCTAATACAAGGGATCAGAAACTCTTGTATCTGGGACCTGAAATGGTTGTGATTACCAATTCCATTTTACAAAGGGATATTCTGAGCTATCTGAGTTCCAAGAAAGGAACGTGTGACAGAAAGGGAATATTGTATTTGAGGCTCCTTGAGAACATGAGAGTGCTTCACGTGGCTTCATGGTGCTGCTAACCAAATGGTGTCCGAGCCTTCCCATGTCTCCTCTGCTGCAGCACAGGATTGGTTACAGCTAAGAGTAAATGAGGAGCCACCTGACTTAGCATTTTACTCACAGTTCACAGCTTTTTGTATTATCAATCCCAAACATTACAGAAGGTACTTATCTAACACTTGTGGCCTGGTACACAGATTCGTGCATGTTGAAATTAATTAGATGGTGGCCAGTGAGGAGGGACCAGGTGACATGGGCCAACATGCCCTGGAGCCAACCTTCCTTGGTCCCTCCTCAGCCACCGCACCTGGGGTGGCGCTGTGGCTCAAAAGGCAAGGTGTCTGCAGACTGAGTGGGGTCTCTCCGGCAGCTGCTGTCCCTTGGCCTGGCCTGTAGGTATCGGGCTAAAACTAGCTCTCCAACATCCCCCGAGGGGATCTGAAGTTTGATAGAGCACTCTGCAAAGTTGCTGTGGTATAGGGTGTAAAATGTAAATGCAAATATGCAGTAAACCAGATTCAGGGCTGACAATGTCCCAGCAACAACATAACCCATGGCCAAAGGTGGAATCACGTGGCCCCACAAGGAATTGAGCTCCCTTCTCTCATTTCAGGGTGTGTTACCGGAGAACCACTATTGCCAAGTCACTGCAGCTTGGCAGCTACTGCATTGAGTGTCTGCCCCCTGGTGGTCAGTGTGCATCATAGTGACAGATTGGATGGAGGGAGGGACACTTAGCATATTAGCCTTTTATATACACACACACACACACACACACACACACACACACACATGTGTGTGTGTGTGTGTGTGTGTGTGTGTGTAGATACCAGGTTTGTAGTGTTATGCTTATTAATGATTTAATTCCCATTTTTTTTAGGAAGATAGTGAGAATTGTCTGACATAGCTCCTAAGTCACTATCACTGCTATGGACTGAATATTTGTGTCCTTACAAAATGAATATATTGAAATGCTAAACCCCAGTGGGATGGTATTAGGAGGCAGGTCTTTTGGGGGAGGTGGGGTGAGTACTTAGGTCATGAGGGTGAAGCCCTTGTGAATGAAATTAGTGCTTTAGGAAAGAGTCTCCAAAGAGATCCCTCATGCTTTTCCACCATGTGAAAGATCCCTAGCCTTTTTCCACACGTTGAGAAGACATCAACTACGAATCAGGAGGAAGACCTTCACCAGAATTTGGCCATGCTAGCACCTTGATCTTGGATTTCCAACCTCCAGAACTATAAGACATTAATTTCTGTTGTTTAGAAGCTGTGATATTCTGCTATAGCAAATGGACTGACTGAAACAATGTTCTTATGTGTTTTCATTGTATAGAATCTGCTCTGAGAAAAAGATATTTTTTGAAATGTTTCTGTGGTCAGAGCCTCTGAAAAGAATTGTTTTAATATGAAATAAAGCAGCTGCTGACCAAAGATATCCTGATCTGTCTTTCTTCTTGATTATTCCCTCCCATTCTATTAAAATCAACCCACAATGCTTTTAAAACAGCCTGTTCCTGGCCATCTGCTAAGAGAACATTCCCTTTGCCATTGCACTTAAAGAGGGAGAGAGGCAGTGTTGGAGGCCAACTTCGGTAAATGAATCAGACGTGTCCTCCAGCAGGCATGGGGGCACGAAGGCTCCAAAGCATACTGGCAACAGTCTAAGTGTCGTCAGATGGGCTGTGCTTGGGTTTTACAGGCTCATTCACAATTTGGAACTCATTATCTCAAGCACATCTCTTTCTCTGCCATCCCATTAAGTAGCAACCTCTCTCGCTCTATATATATATATATATTCTTTTTTTTAAACTGTGCTTTAAAGCTTTGAAAGGGAAGTCAGCTTCGTGGCAGATAGAGAGTACACAATGCTTTATTGCTCTTCTCTCCAATTAATCTTTGTTGTGCTGGGCTAGTGGAACTGTGTTCTCTGGCGATGTTCCAGAGGCCTCCAAGACCAACCCCGTCTACCTGTGGTTGTTTCCTGGGTGGGTTGATTATTTCCCTGTTTTCCCCTGGCAGCTGCAACTCTGTTAATTGGAGCCACCTGTTCCGTGGCATGAACGAGCAACCTCCGTGTGCTGCATGCATCATGGTAGCTCGCTGCTGCCTGTGTTTGAATGTGATGTGGAAGAAGAGCACAGTGTCAGCCTAAGCCCAAACTGCTTCTGCTGGGGTGTTTGCAGACCTTGCACCTGGCCCAACTGCGTCTATGCTGCTCTGCATCACAAATGTGCCTTGGTTTTTAAAAATTTAAGCATGGATAAGCGTAATTTAGGAAACTAAAAAATCTGATGCAATGATTCTTAGAATCATAATCTTTGCAATAAAAAAGAACTTGGAATCCACTTAGTTCAGCCCTTTAGCTAGTAAATGGTACCCTCTTACAAAATCTCCTTTAAGCAGCTCTTGGATAATATTTTGAGCATCCAGTGATGAGGAGCAGATTCTCTCAAGTAGTCTATGCCATTTTCAGAAAGATAATAAAATTTCTCCCATATATTAAACTAAAACTTAATCCCCTATTTATTCAGTCCATCTACTTGACTATTCACACTTACAACCACATAGGAGAAAAAATTCCACCCAAACTTTAATTATTTGAAGACAATATAAGAACTCTTTTCTTCAGGCAAAAATATCCTCAGTGTTTTCAACCTTTCCTGATAATATAATGATTTGCAGATTTCCCCTTCCTTTTTCATATTGTTTGTTTTCCTTCTTTGACAAAATTGACTCTCCTATGGTTAGGCTCCCAGAATTAAGCTGGTGATATGAATGCTGAGTGCAGAAGCAAGTTTACCCAAGACAGACAGAAAATAAAATATTGAATTGAGCAAAGTTGCAGGAAAAAAAAACAACATATGAAAATCAGTTGCATTTCTATCCTATTTAATAAAAGAGTAATATGCAAATTGCTATACTCCTGCTATACCCACAAGCCACACCCACCAGCCAATCAGATCAAGTATGCAAATTAACCCAACCAAGATGGCTACAACCACAGAGAGAGCAGGAGGGAGGCTTGGGTTGCCTCTGGCAATGGAGGAAGCCAAGCTTTCTGCAAACCCTGGCTGGCCCAGGCCTCCAATTAAGGCAACAAAGTTTCAATGGCTGTGTGAGCAGAAGGCTTGGCTCTGCTCCAGGCTACAAAGTTTCAATTGTGGAAGATAAATAAATTTCAGATACCAGGACCTCTACTTGGGTTCCCGGGTGTGGGGAGAGGAGGGAGGGTTGTGGCCAGCCTGAAAACCACCACAGGCCCCTTACCCAGGCTATCCCACACCCCAAGAGAACACCTACCCTGATCCAGGACACTCTTCAGGGCAAATCAGCTGGCACCAGGCCTCTATCCTATCTAATAAAAGAGTAATATGCAGATTGACCGTCACTCCAACACACAAGATGACTGCCCCATGTGGTCAAAAGATCCTGCCCCCATGTGAACACAAGATGGCCACCACAAGAAGGCAAGTAGGGAAGGGGAGTTGGCAAAGACCAGGCCTGCAAGGGAAGGCAGTTGTGGGCAATCAGGCCAGCAGTGGAGGGCAGTTGGCAGGAACCAGGCCTGCAAGGGAGGGCAGTTGGGAGTGATCAAGCCTGCAGGGAAGGGCAGATGGGTTGACCCAGGCCTGTAGGAGAGAGCAGTTATGGGTGACCAGGCCCATAGGAAAGGGCAGTTAGGGGCAATCAGGTTGGCAGGAGAGCAGTTAGGCATCAACCATACTGGCAGGGAAGTGGTTAAGGGGTGATCAGGCTGGCAGGCAGAAGCAGTTAGGGGTAATCAGGAAGGCAGGCAGGTGAGCAATTAGGAGTCAGTAGTCCTGGATTGTGAGAGGGATGTCTGACTGCCCATTTAAGCCCGATCCTACTCAGGCAGTCGATTATCCCTCAAGGGGTCCCAGATTGGAAAGAGAGCAGGCTGGGCTGAAGGACACCACCAACACCCCCCATGCATGAATTTTGTGCACTGGGCCTCTAGTACTTTAATAATGAACAATCCCCCCAAAAAATATGAAAACAATCTCACTTACAACAGCATAAAAAACAATAAAATACTTAGGGATAAACTTAACCAAGAAGACAAAAGACTTAAACACTAAAAACTATAAAATATTACTGAAAAATTGAAGAAGGCAAACAAAAATGGCAAAACATTCTGTGTTCTTGGATTAGAACATTTATTGTTAGAATATCCATTCTATCCAAAGTCATCTACAGACTCCATGCAATCCCTATAAAAATCTTAATGGCATTTTTTGCACATATAGGAAAAAAAAACTCTAAAATTCATATGAAACCACAAAGAACTCCAAATGCCAAATCAATCTTGAAAAGGAATAAACATGGGCATCACAGTTCCTCATTTCAAAGCATATTACAAAGCTACAGTGATCAAAACAGTATGGTACTGGCATAAAAGTAGACGTATAGGTCAATGAAACATAAGAGAGAGCCCAGAAATTAACCTAGGCACTATATAAGGCCAACTGATATTGAACAAGTATGCTAAAAATATACAATGGGGAAAGGGTAGTTTCCTCAACAAATGATGTTAAGAAAAAGTGGACAGCTACATGCAAGAAACAAGAAAGAAATTGGACCACTATTTACACCACAAACAAAAGTCAACTAAAAAAGAATTATAGACTAAAAATAAGATCAGAAACTATAAAGCTTCTACAGGAAAATATAGAGGGGAAATTATATGGTGTTGCTCTTGGCCGTGATTTCTTGGACATGACACCAAAAGCACAGGAAAAAAAATAGATACATGGGATTACACCAAACTAAAGAGTTTCTGTATGACAAAGGAAAAAATAGATTGAAATGGTAACCTATTGGATAGGAGAAAATATTTTCCCATCATAAATTTGATAAGGGGTTAATCACTACCATATATAAGGTATTCCTACAATTCAACAGCAAACAAACAAAAAAGCTAATAATCTGATTAAAAACTGAGCAGACATTTCTCAAAAAAAAATACATAAATGGCCAATAACAGCTATACAAAAAGAGCTTTAACATCACAAACCATCAGGGAGGTACAAATCAAAAGCATAATGAAATATCACCACTCTTGTTAGAATGGACACTGCTATGGACTAAATGTTTATTTGTCCCCCAAAACCCATATATTGAAGCCTAATCTCTGTTGTGATAGTATTTGATGGCAGGGCCTTCAGGAGTAATTAAGTTTGGATGAGGACATGAGGTTGCAGCCCCCACAATGGAATTGGTCTCCTTGTAAGAGGATGAAGAGCCCAGCACCCCCCCTCTATCTTGGGGGACACAGTGACCAGACAGCCTCCTCTGAAACAGCACTTGAGCCCTCACCAGACACAAAATCTGCCGTGGCTTAATCTGAGACTTCTAAGCCTCTAGAACTGTGAAAAATACATGTGTGTTACTTGAGCTACCCAGTCTAATGGTATTTTTGTTATAGCAGCCTGAACTGATGAAGATAGCCATTATCCCAAAACCAGAAAATAACAAGTGTTGGTGAGGACATGGAGAAATCAAAACCCTTGTGCACTGTTGGTGAATGTAAAATGGTGCAGCTAACTGCTCTGGAAAAGAATATAGTGATTTCTCACAAAGTCAAAAATGGAACTGCCATAGGATCCAGACATCTCATTTCTGAGTACATATTCTAAAGAACTGAAATCAATGTCTCAAAGGAGTATTTGCACTCCCATATTTATTGCAGCATTATATACTAAAGCCAAGAGGTGGAAACCACCCAAATGTTTATCATCAGATAAATGGAATAAAAATGTAGTAGATTCTTAAAATATTACTTAGCCATAAAAAGAAGGAAATCCTGTCATATGCTACAATATGGATGAACCATGAAGAGAAATACGCCAGATGACATAAGCCAGGCACAGAAAGACAAATATTGCACGATTCCATGTCTATGAAGTATCTAAAGTCATTAAACTAATTGAAGCAGAAAGTAAAACAGTGGTTGTGAGGGGTGGCAGGGGAAATGGGGAGTTGCTGTTAAATGGCAATGAAGTTTCAGGCGTGCAAGGTGAAAAAGTTCTAGAGAGCTGCTGCACGCCACGGTGTCTATGGTCAACAGTACTACACAGCACTGTTGTTAAGAGGGTAGACACATGCTACTAGTATGTGCCTTTCACCATGATAATCATAATTTTTAAAAGCCTATCTTGATTTTCATGCATATCGATATCCCTAGTCATAAACCAAAACCTGCATATGAAAATATAGAGAAGCAGTGAATTTCTATCATGCCCATGGATGCACCAGGCTCTCCAAATAACCCTGTCACCCTGGTCGGTTTAGCTCAGTAGACAGAGTGTCGGCCTGTGGACTGAGGGGTCCCGGCTTTGATTCCAGTCAGGGGCATGTACCTTGATTTCAGGCACATCCCCAGTGGGAGGTGTGCAGGAGGCAGCTGATTGATGTTTCTCTCTCATCAGTGTTTCTAGCTCTCTATCCTTCTCCCTTCCTCTCTGTAAAAAAATCAATAAAATAATAATAAAAAAAATAACCCTGCCATTTGGAAGCCCATGCATGCTTTTCCACGTCCTCCAAGGGTTTACTAAAATGCTCCCAGGTGAAGCAGCAGGAAGCATCAACCATCTCAGAGGGAGCTTCTGCTTCCAGGAATGAAGTCTCGCATTTAGAGGTGCTTCCTGTTTTTTCAAACACCTTGCCCACCTTCTGTGCACCAAGCCTGCATTCTGCAAAATGTGAGCCCAACAGGAAGCTGCCTGCACCTTCAGGTAGCTTTTCTAACTCTTACTTTCAGAGAAATGCCAGCAAAAGCTGTAGTCATTTGGGGAAGAGCAAGTCTGGAAGAAAAATACACAGCGGACTAGCACCAAGAGGGTGAGAACGTTTTTCTGTGAAAACTCTGTCTGTACGTCACATTTTCAAAGGGATAACTGTGTTTTCTTTAGGTTTTTGGCTCCTGTAGGCAGCATTATGTGAATCAACTGCAAGTGGGTGTTACTTGTAATTTCTCTGATGTGAGGGAGAGAGAAAAAGGAAGGAAGGCTGAGGGGGAGAGAAGGAAGGAGGCCTATGTGAGCTGGAATGCCCCGACAGAGCTCAGGTGAATTACCAGAAGAACTTTTCTATTTAAGAAAGCTTGCCGCCTTTCCTGGGATTTCAGAAGCTCCACCTTGAAATGAGCATCTCAGTATTAATTAAATTGCCATAGTGCTCACAGTACGCTTTGGTTGAACTAGTGGGGAATTTCTTCTCAAGGTGGTTGTAGGTGGACCAGTTGGAATGGAGGGCCAGGCTCCGCACTCAGTTTTCAAATGGGTGAGAGAAGTTGTTAAGGCGATCTGTGCCAAGTCACATATTATAGACTCTGGATAATCTTGGTCAAAGCTTGATTTTTTAAAATATATAATTAAATTCAAAATGGGAGAAATAGGTTTCTGGTAACAATATACTTATTCAGCTCCCTATAAGTATTTTTATATTGCTTTTGTTCGGTTATATTTTCCAACCTATATTGCCAAGTTAAATTAAATGGCATTAAGTGTTTTGTTTATGAAATTGACTCCTTGATGGTTTGTTTTATTTTTTCTAAAATGAAATTATAGTCAATAACCACAACGGTAAGTTTCTTTCTGTTAACTGGCAGCAGGGCTGGGACTCAAACAAGTACCTGTAACTTCCACTGGTCAGAATTGGCCCATGTACATCCTAAATTAGACCCCACCCTGAATAGTGAACTAAGGAAACAGATCTGTTAACTTCATTTTGCTTGTAATAAAGATGGAAACACCTAAACATCTGATATAACAAACATAAACTTTCTAATACATTTTATTTGGAAAAATGTGCTTCTAAGGGTTGAAAAACATAATGCTTTTTTAACAGTCAAATCTGTGCTACTCATGAATTTATTCCTCCCTCAGCTGTGTCATGTAGCTTGGTACAGCACCGTGTCACTGTGACTGAATATGTATTGAGGACCCCCCAAAATAAATGCTATTGACTCAAAGAGCTTATCCTGAGGAAACTCACATCCTCTCAAAACACACATAATGCAGTAGAAAGATGACCAAATAAGGATCAAGGTGGGCTGGATTCTAGGCATGGTTCTGTCACTGACTGTTACTGGATTTCCATGTTCTCCTCAGCAAAATGAGGGTATTGAATTAGGTGTCCTCTGAAACCAATTCTAGTTCAAAATATATTGATTCATAGGTCTGAGGAAAAGCTGGAATAAAAGACAGGCCATGCTGAGTGTCAGATGAGTAGCTGTCATGGTTCTGAGGAGGAAGACATTGTATAGGGCTGGAATGATTGGGAAAGACTCCATGGGACTAGGAGATGGGCTGGGTCTACAAAATGGAAGCGGGACAAGAGTTCACACACTCACTCAGCAAACCAGAAGATGTTCAAATAAGGCTAGATTCAGACAAACACCTGAGTGCTAGAGAAAATCCTGTTTCTTGCTACCTTACCATGCAAAGATAATAATGGTCACATGTACAAAAGTTGTAGTAGCTAAGAAAGATGATTCAAAGGGCACAGCATCTTGCGAGGATATCTATCAAGATGCGCTGAATTTAAACACATTTTCTCTCTCTTTTTATTTTTTATTATTTTTATTTTTAAGATATTTTCATTGATTTTTAGAGATAGAGGAAGGGAGAGAGAGAGAGAGAGAGAGAGAGAGAGAGAGAGAGAGAGAGATACTTATGCAAAATCAAAATATCAATCGGCTGCCTCCTGCATACCCTTACCAAGTCTGCAACCCAAGCTGACCAGGAATCGAACCTACAACCTTTCTTTTTGAAATTCTTTTTTTTTTTATTGATTTCAGAGCAAAAGGGAGAGGGAGACAGAGAGGGAGACATAAATAATGAGAGAAAATCATTGATCAGTTGCTTCCTGCATGCCCCACAATGGAGGTGGAGTCCACAACCTGGGCATATGCCCTGATCGAAAATCGAACCATGACCTCCTAGTTCATAGGTTGATGCTCAACCATTGAGCCATGCCGGGCAGGATCTAACCTGCAACCTTTTGGTGCACAAGGTGATGTCCACCCAACTGAACCATACTGGCCTGAGCTCTTTTTAAAAATTTTACTTTTTAATTACATTTGACATTCAATATTGTTTTATATTAGGTTCAGGCATACTACATAGTGGTTAGACATTTTACAATTTACAAAGGGAACCCCCAATAAATCTAGTACCCACCTGGCACCACATATAGTTATTACAATATTATTGACTATATTCCTTATGCTATACTTTACATCTTTCTATTTTGTAACTACCAATTTTATTTTTACATCCCTTCACGTTTTTCACCCATCCCTCCAATCCCCCTCCTATCTGGCAAACATCACTCTATTTTCTGTACCTATGAGTCCATTTCTATTTTGTTTGTTCACGTATTTTGTTCTTTAGATTCCACATGTAAGTGAAATCACATGGTATTTGTCTTTCTCTGTCTAACTTATTTCACTTAGCATAATACCCTAGAGGTCCATCCATGTTGTTGCAAATGGTAAGATTTCATTTTTATGGCCTAGTAATATTCCACTGTATATATGTACCACATCTTCTTTATCCAATCAGTTCTCTTTTAAATAGTTTGGCGTCCCTTAAGGATGTTCAGAAAGTAAATCTTCTTGAAATAAAACAACACAGAATCATAGAAGATTCAGACATTGGCTCTAGGCAATGGAGCAAGGAACTAAGGACAGAATAATATTATCCACCAACTAAGAAAGTTGCAGTTTCTTATTGACAAGTATGTTTACCAGAGTCCTGACTCATGTTCTTTGACCACATTCTATTCTCTTAGGCAGTCAGTTCCTTTATGATCTCACTTGCCTTTGGGCCAACTCAGGCCCCATGGTCAACTACTTCTAGTATTAGCTGCCTATACCCTATTTTTGTTGTTGTTGTTGTTGTTTACATCTTCCACATCCTTTGCCATCCAACAATCTCATTGTATGCTCTCTCTAATTCTACCCTTCAGCTCCTGAACACTGTAATAGAAAATCAAAACTATGCTGAGTGTGACCCTATACATTTGTTTTTCTAAACCTCAATTACACTATTGTTGTTCCTCAACCATTTAAAAAAATTTCTTTAAATTTGCACCACCATTCATTTTCTCTTTCCTCAAAGTCTTATTGCTCTGCCTTTTACTCTTTGAAGATAACCTGCATTCTATATTATTGAGGATTTTTATGGTATTTGTTGATACACATTCCCCCAACTTTCTCTCTTATTTCATCACAAATTTATGCTGTATTTTTACCCACGTATCTACTTAGCTAGCACTTAAAGTATGTAAGTATGTTTATTAAGAGGTAGGTCTTCACATATATGCAGTCACTTAATCTTTTCAGCAACTTCATTAGGTAAATATTATCTCTATTTTACAGATGATTAAGATGTGTGCTTAAGATCATTCAGCTAATAAGAACAAAGTCACACTTTAAATTTAGATACTCTCAGATCAGAACCTGCATGTCTTCTGACGCTGAGGGGAAGTGGGTGAGTATTTGAACACACACACACACACACACACACACACACACACACACACTAGAGGCCTGGTGCACTAAATTTGTGGTCGCCGGGGGTTGTGGCCAGCCTGTAAACCACCACAGGCCCTACACCCAGTA
>JAAGEH010000304.1:10816714-10932151 GCA_011751065.1 Lasiurus cinereus
TCCCAGATTGGAGAGAGTACGGACTGGGCTGAGGGACACCCCCCCCCACGCAAAAATCATGCACTGGGCCACTAGTATTTTATATATACACTAGTGGCCAGATTATTATGATCTCTGCATGCATAAAAATCTGGCCACTCAGTGTATATCTTATATAATAAAAAGCTAATATGCAAATTGTCCTTTTGACCAGGAGTTTGATGAGCAGGCAAGCTGGCCAACTACCCATCTTCCCTCCCCCTGGCCAGGTTGGCTGGACCCCACTATGAACGAATTCATGCACCGGGCCTCTACTTCTAATATATATATATATATATATATATATATATATATATATATATATATTATAATAATCTGGCCACTCAGTGTATTTGCACGAATGACATAGTGTCTTAGTAATGAAAGGTTATTATTTTCTTCTCCAAAAGCCCATCCATTGTGACATGGATGGATATTTTAACCTCCCAAGAATTGGGAGACATTCCAGTTGCTAAAGACACTCATTATTACAGAAGAATTAGAGTATACAAGCTGAGTTGAAGGTGTATTTGGGGCTAAAGAAGAACTCAGTTACACCTTCATACAGGAACAATAGGCTTTCTCTTCTACTTCAGAGAAGAGTCATGATCCTCAATAGAGGAAGCTATAAAAGAGAATGAATGAACCAGTATTGGTACCAAGCAAACAGGACACAAGGCACTCACTTTCACTGGTATCCATCAAAGCATTATTACATCCATCTGCAAGCATGATAGGGAAGAGAGACAGAATATGGGGATGATATGGGGATTTCCTCCCCTTCTTGAGTTCCTATTACTTCTATTACAATCATAAATTAATCTCTTGAATAAACAAATTTAGACATTTTTAATATGATACTTTATCCTAAATTGTTAAAAATCCCTATATACAATTTTCTAAAATCAGGGGAAGAATTTAAAGTTTTCATAGCAATTGAGCACATGTTTATGAAATGGTCACACCATTTGTTCAGCACTATACTAGTTATTGTGGAGGCTAAAGAGATAAAATACTCCCTCTGGATGAAGATCTTAAGATTTTATTTGGGAAATAATAGTTGACACACATGTAGCACACAAACAACATTACATATTCCAGGCAGTGAAGTAGGATAAGATATAGGTGGAGAAAGTGGTTTATTGCAATTTTAGATATAGACTCTTGATTTAGCTCCCCTGAAAATCTAATTTCGTTTTCTTTTAATACTGGCTGTGTCTAAGACACCTTGGACTTTAGACACAGTCAGTTAATCTCTATATGCCTCAGTTTCTTCATCTGAAAAATGGTGAAATTAAGTCTGCTTTATAAATTAATCTATACGTCATATGCTTAAAAGACTATCTAACACAGATAGAACTCTATAAACAATAGCTCTTATTGCTGCCAAATGTCAAGAAAAGCTGTTCAGAGAATACATCTGATACTTGTAAAATATCGATTGCCGGAGTTGGAGCAGGCATTTGACAGGAAGTGATGCCTTTTAGAAATGCCACGGTCAGATTTCAAAGAACATTTTCAGGTTTGCATCTTATGAAAGGCTGGAAATTACTCATCCCAATGACAACTGCAAATCTTTCCCATACGGAAAAGAAAATAAGTGGAAAGAAAAAATATACCAGTTGATTCTTTTCTTTAAAAAAAAAAGTCTTACATCATTGATATGAGGTTTCTCTTGAGAACTTGAAAAGTTCATGACAGCCCACAGCTCATTATGGTGACAAAGCTGAGGATATATGAAAATCATTTCCCATGCAGCAAAGAAGAAAATATAGTAAGAAGAGAGAGATAAGAGTATGCCATGAAATAAAGGAAAAGTCAAGAAAAAATATTCACTCATTCCTTCAGTCAACAAACATATATTAAGTGCCTACTATATGAGGCCTGGTAGTGGAATCTAGATCTAAAATTAAATAATTTAGTCTGACCCAACTGGCCTGACTCAGTGGCTGAGTGTCAACCTATAAACCAGGAGATCACAATTTGATTTTGGTCAGGGCACAGGCCTGGGTTGCGGGCTCAATCTCAATTGAGGGGTGTGCAGGAGGCAGCCAATCAATGATTCTCTCTCATCATTGATGTTTCTATCTCTCTCTACTTCTTCCTTTCTCTCTGAAGTCATTAAAAATATTACACACACACACACACACACACACACACACACACATACACACACACTCTGTACCCTCAAGAGTTTAGAAGATAGGCAATACTTAAGGGATTAGACTGCAATGTGATAAAGGTTAGAATAAGGCACTACAGATGGCATGGGAAGGGTCTATAAGGCAGGGTTACGAAAGGCATCCTGGAGAAGGCCTTGCCTGAATGAGATGCAGAAGGATGAAGTACTACAGATACATCACTAGAGCTAGATTGCTAAGATAGAAAAGTGTGGGTAGAGCTGGACCTGGGCAGTAAACTGAGGACATGTGAAGAAGTTTCGACTTTATTCTGAGACCAACATGAAGCCATTAAAAGATTTAAGAAAGATGGAATGACAGTTAACTACTTTTTTAATTTTATTTTATTGTTGAGAGTATTTCAGATGTCCCTCATTTGCCTCTGTTTTCCCCCTTCCACCAATCTTCCACCACTCCCAGGCCTTCACCTGTTTATGTCTGTGTCCCTGGACTATACAAATATTCTTAAAAGTTATTTGATTAATCTCTTCCCACATTCCTTCTGGCCTTCCCTCTGAGATCTGTCAGTCTGTTTCATGCTTCCATGTCTGTGGATCTATCTCATTCATTAATTTATTTTGTTCCTTAGATTCCACATGTTAGATCATGTGATATTTTTTCTCTGACTGGCTTATTTTGCTTAACATAATATTCTTCAGGTCCAACTATGCTGTCTCAAAGGGTAAGAGATCCTTCCTTTTTACAGCTGCATAGTGTTCCATGGTGTAAATGGAACACAGCTTTTTTATCCACTCATCTACCGATGGGCACTTGAGCTGTTTCCCGATCTTAGCTATTGTAAATAGAGTTGCTATGGACATAGAGGTGCATACATTCTTTCTGATGGGTGTTTCAGGATTCTTAGGCTATATTTCTAGAAGTGAGATCACTGGGTCAAATGGCAGTTCCATATTTAATTTTTTGAGACAACTCCATACTGTTTTCCATAATGACTGTAGCAGTCTGCATTCCTATCAGGAGTTTACTAGGGTTCCCTTCTCTTCACATTCTCAACAGCATTTGTCATTTATTGATTTATTAATGGTAGCCATTCTGAGGTGTGAGCTGATAACTCATTGAAGTTTTAATTTGCATCTTTCTGATGATTAGCAACAGCATCTTTTCATATGTCTGTTGGCCATCTGTATGGCCTCTTTGGAGAAGTATCTTCTTAATGTCAGATATGATATTCTTTATTTCTGACTGGCTCTCATTCAAAATTTCTACCGCCTTTTCCATGTTGAGGTACTTCTCACTAAGTTGTTTGAGCATCCTTATAAACATTATTTTGAACTGTGTCTGATAAATTGCTTGTTTTCATTTCATTTAGTTCTTTTTCTGGAGATTTTCCCTTTTGTTTCACTTGGGGGTTGTTTCTTTGTCACCCCATTTTACCTGTATCTTTGTATTTGTTTCTGTGTGTTACATAGAACTGTTATGACTCCCAATATTTGTGCGGTGGCCTTATATCGTTAGTGTCCTATGGAACACAGTGGTCAAATCTCCTTGATCTCCTGGGCTGAAGGATCAAGGAATGTTGTTTGTGTGGGTTATGTGGGCCTTCCTGTTGTAAGTGGGAATTGATAGTTGTTGGCCCATTTTACCCCATGGAAATAAACTTAGTCAGGTGGGGCCAGCTGGAAATGGAAGTACGAATCAAATCCTCCCTTTTATTAGGGTAGCAAGGGTCCTCACACCTCAAGAGGGGGACTAGCTGTTTGCTTTCTATCTCAATGGTACCCCTCAGAGACTCTGAGGGGAGACTCTGAAGGGATAGTACCAGATAACCCAGTTCTGCGTTATATCCCCTGTCCCCTGTGAGGCTGCACCAGCAGGGAAATGCTGGTGGGGCCTTGAGGAAAAGAACTTTGGGGTGGCACTTGCCCTTAAGGGAAAAGCAAGAGGTGCTCGCCTCCTATCTCTGTAGGGCACTGCCAGAGGCCTTGTTAGGGTGCTTCAAGTAAATCCAGTCCAATGTCCAAGCTCTGATTTGTGTCCCCTTCTCCCAGTGGATAAGAGCAGGATACGGCCAGCAGAACCCATAAATGCAAATTTAATCCACCCTTTGATTGGGGTAGCATGGATCCCTAGCTCTCAAGAGGGAAGGTAGCTTCTCTTCTTCTAGCTCCATGCCAGAGCCCCCAACAGGGAGGCCTCAAGGGGATCACACTGGACTTCCCAGTTCTGAGTTGTTGCCCTCAAGAGGGGAGAGAACTGCTCACCTCCTTCTATCACAGCAGCTCACTGCCAGAAGCCCTGATGAAATCCTCTGCTGAGTGGCTCCAACTGTCCCAGATCTGGTTTGCACTTCCTTCCTGCTGTGGGTCTGTGCTTGGCTGGTGGATCCGGCAGATTTGGGGAATGCAAATTCAGATGGCCCTTTGATGGGGGTGGCACAGGCTCCTGGCCCACTTGCCATCTAGCTCAGCCATGCCCCTCCAGAGCTCTCGAAGGGAGGTTCCAAGGAGGTCACACTAGATTTCAGAGTTTGAGTTGTGACCCCTTTATTCTGCAAGGCTTCACCTGTAGGATGGTGCAGGTGGTGCTTGGAGTAATAGATCAAGGCTGCCCTCTCTGCTTGGGGAGGTGCTGGTTCTTGTGCGGGGAGAGATAGCTTACCATCCCCTTCTGTCTCTGTAGCTTTCTGCCAGAGGCCCTGTGGAGACCTCCAACCCAGTTCTGGTTTGCAATTCTTCCCCACTTTGGGTCTGTGCTTAGCTGATGGTGTGGGAAGGTTTGGGATATGCAAATCCAGGTGTCCCTTTGTTGGGGTGGTGCAGATCCTCACCAGGGCTGTAAGCTGCTGGCTTTTTGTCTTGGTGATGCCCTGTCAGAGATCCTGAAGCAAGGCTTGCAAGTGCATGCCTCCCCTTAGCTCTGCAGCTGCCTGCAGCCTGAGACCTGACCATGGTGCCTTCTACTGGGGATGGTGCCAGCCTAACCCACGTGGAAGCAGGGAAGATTGGTTCATGTTTCCAAACCACTCAGTTCAATATTCATCTAAGACTGTCAATAGATTTTCCAGAGAAAAAAAAAGACACAGCTCAGGTTCCTTTTGGGTACAGCCAAGAGTCCTTTATGCTAGACTCATGCTTGGCAGGGTGGTGTTGCCAGTATTTGGAAGACAGGGTTAGGGCACTTTTTCCAGCTGGTTCTGTAAGAATAGAAGTGCTGGACCCTGGGAGATGGGGTCTGAGGGCCATGTGGAATGTTAGCTCAGGACTGGAACCTCCAAAGCTACCTTCCTGATCTCCAGTGCTATGCCACCCAGATCCTTATCTGGCTTCTGTATGCCCTGAGTCTCCTCCCTTCTACCAGAGCCCCACAAATAGGATTATAAAAGTGATCTTTAAAGTGCCAAATACTAGTTCCTGTGAGTTAGCCTTTAAGAGAATGCTGGGATACAAGCCTCTGCCTCCCTTATCCAGTGGACTAAGTCCTTGCTTATTTTTGCTGCCAAATGTTATGCAGGCTCTTCTTCCAGGCCTTAATTTTCTGGGTTGGAGGTCCCAGCATGAGATTGAGACCCCACTTTCCTCTGGGGGGTCTTTTGTAGCCACAATATTTCTCTGGCTTTTCAGCTGCAGCCCCTGCGTGTAGGGACCAATCCTCTCTGTGTCTCCACTTCTCTTATCAGTCTCTGTATAGCTTCCTCTTTTCGATCCTTGAACACAATGTTTGAGTTCAGTTGTCCTTCTGTGGTTAATTCAGACTATTGCTCTAAATTTTAATTGTAGGTCTGGTTTGGTGCCAAGGTGTGTTTTCTTTCACCTATGTGGCTGCTATCTTCTTACTGCTAATCTCTACAGTTAAAACTATTTTTATTTTTGAAAGATCATACTGCTCAATTCCTTCACCCTCCCCACTCCCCACATAACA
Organism: Lasiurus cinereus; assembly: GCA_011751065.1. Classification (NCBI taxonomy): domain Eukaryota; kingdom Metazoa; phylum Chordata; class Mammalia; order Chiroptera; family Vespertilionidae; genus Lasiurus; species Lasiurus cinereus. The sequence continues at coordinate 10,822,792 of JAAGEH010000304.1, forward strand.
TCTGTCATACTACTCTCAATCTATGAGTCTGTCTCTATTTTGCTTGTTAGTTCATTTTGTTCATTAGATTCCACATGTGAGTACAATCATATGGTACTTGTCTTTCTCTTATGGACACAGACAACAGTATGGTGAATGCCTGGGGAGGTTGGGGTAGTGGGAGATGGAAGAGGGTATAGGGGAGATACATGGTGATGACAGAGACTTGACTTGGGATAGTCAACATACAGTACAGTGTTCAGATGATGTGTTGTAGAATCGTGCACCTGAAACCTGTATAATTTTATTAATCAATGCCATCAAGGTCACTGGTTCAGTTCCTGGTCAGAGCACATGCCAGGTTGTTGGCTCCATCTTGCATGAGGGAAGCAACTGATTAGTGTTCCTCTCTTGCATCAGTGTTTCTCTCTCTCCCTCTCTCTACAAAAATCAATAAAAACATTTTAAAAATCATGTGGAATATCCACTTTGGTAGCACTTACACTAAAATTGAAATGATACAGAAAAGTTTAACATGGCTCCTGTGCAAGGATGACACCCAAATTCAAGGAAAAATCATGTGGGAAAACAAACATGTAGGAATAGACAAGACTACACTAAAAAGGAAAGACTCTGAAAAAAGACTGGCGCTATCAGACATATGCTATAAAGTTTTCATAATTAAAACAGGGTAGTACTGGTACATTTCTAATAATAAAAGCATAATGTGCTAATTAGACTGGATGTCCTTCCAGGCATCCTTTCTTCCAGACAAAGCCACAACGGGTGGGGGCCATGGCCAAAACGGCAGAAGCCCCCTGCCGCAGTGGCAGTGGGCAGGGGCCAGGGACAAGGCCCTTACACAAATTTAGTGCATTGGGCCTCTAGTAAATAGATAAACAGACAGAGAGAATAGATCGGAAAGCCCAGAAAGAAACCCAACTACCAATGGAAATTTAGTATATGATAAATGTAGTATTTTGTGGCATCACAAATTACTTGGAAGAGTACTGCAATTTTAATCACATAGTTCTGTGACAGCAGGATAACCATTTGGAATAAAATACATTTAGATCTATACCTCACACCACACATAGGCAGAAACTCCAAATAGAATAGGGCTTTAAATATAAAAATAATGGAGGGAGGTGTATTAGAAGAAAAACATTGGTGATTTCTTCTTTAACCTTGGTATAGAAAAAGATTTCTAACTATGACTCAAATTCAGAAGCAATTTAAAAAAAAACAAACAGATGATAACTGGCTATATAAAAATGAAAGTTTTCTATATGACAAAAACAAAGTAAAAGACAACTGAAAAAAATTTTAAATGTTTATATCAGATTTAACTGCGGATAAAGTACTAATATTGCTAATATACAAATATATATTTAATTGAGGAGAAAAGGATTTTAAAACATTAATTAATACAGGGAAAAGACACAGGCAGACAACTCACAAATAGAGATATAAAAGTGATCTTTAAAGACAGGGAAAGATCTTTAATCTCTCTCACAATTAGAAAAATTAGAATTAAAAACTGCACTGGGGCAATATTACCAGATGACAATTAAAAAGTATGATACATTCTGTAGAGAAACAGTCACTCTTATACATGGTTATTAGGAATGCAAACTGGTACAAGCTTTTTGGAGAGAAATTTAGCAATATCTAAGAAAATTTATATACTTACCTTTTAACTCAGCAATTCCATTTCTGGGAATTTACCTAGAAGATACACCTCCAATAAAACAAAAATACACTTGAGTGGGGTTGTTAATTATAGCATTGTTTGTTTTTGCAAAATATTGGAAACAATAAAAATGTCTAAATACAGGAGAATGGTTAAATAAATTATGGTTATCTATACAGCTGTAAGCAGAAAAAATTAGAAGAGGATTTCAATTAACTAATATGGATTGTTTTCTGGGATACATTAATAATTTTAAAAAAAGTCAAAGTACAAAAAAGTCCCTATTGCATACCATTTCATGAAAGAAAGAAAAAGAAGTAAAATATACATGTATCTGCTCCTTTGTGCTAAAAGAAACACAGAAAGGATAACCAGAAACTAATAAGACTGCTTTTCCCTGCCAGGATAAAGGGGAGAGGCAAGTGGTGGAAGGCATGAGTGTAACTCTTAATACAATTCTGACTTTTAGAAACTAGGGTAATGTTTCATAGGTCAAAAATATAAATAAATGACTCAAATTGAGCAGGATGAGGGGATAAACCAAAAATTCAATCCAAACAGTAATAAATGAGTTTAACTCTACAGTATTATAAACTACACTGAAAGGAGTGGGCCAATTTGAAAAAAAAAAAAGTAAATGATGATAGTAATAGATTATAACATATAAAATAAAGTAAGTGTTCATGACTCCATATCAATATCTCATATAATAAAAGATTACTATGCAAATTGACCGAACAGTGGGTCACTATGACACGCACTGACCACCAGGGGGCAGATTTTCAATGCAGGAGCTGCCCCCTGCTGGTCAGTGCACTCCCAAAGTGAGAGCACCACTCAGCCAAAAGCCAGGCTCATGGCTGGAGAGTGCAGCAGTGGTGGCAGGAGACTCTCTTGCCTCTGTGGCAGCACTAAGGATGTCTAGAGCAGGTAGTGGGACATCCCCCTAAGGCTCCTGGACTGTGAGAGGCTACAGGCCAGGCTGAGGGGACCCCTCATCTCCACCCTGAGTGCATGAATTTTGTTCACCAGGCCTCTAGTACATAAATAATTGAATAACCAATAAATGGAAGAGAAGGAAAACTCTCTACTTCACAGTAGAATTCTAATTAATAAATGACAAAGAAATTATGAGAATAAAACACCAGTTACTGATTAGTGGCCAATATAGCAAAAAAAAAAAAAAAACACCCAAAAACCAGTTTACATACTCCTAAACTAACTCTATGAAATACAAATTAAGTGCAAAGGAAAAAATAGTTCCTTAAAGTGGAGAAATCCAGCATACACTACTTTAACCAAGTAACTGAAATTAACATCTCCAATAATAAGATATTAACATCTTGGACTCCTTGATATGATACACTGAGACACAACATCTCTTCTGTGATATTTTTACCATACTTGTATAATATGAATTTAATCACTATGAATTTAATTACAATCTGGAACCTGGACTATTAAAATAGACATTAATGGGACAACTAGCAAAAATAATGTCTGTAGATTAGTTAATTGTATAGCATCATCATTACTTTCCTGATTTTGAAAAGCATACTTAAGATGTTAACATTTGGGAATATTGGATAAATAGTATATGAGAATTTTACAGTATATTTTGTAAAACTTTTGCAATTTTTGCTAGTCAAAATTATTTCAAAGAAAAATTTTAAAAATAAAAAATATTAAAAAAGAAGCAAAGACATTTAACAATCTTGCCATCCATGATTACAAACGTTTGTTTTAAAAAGGACAAGTTAACATTCTCTCAAAATAAAAAGATATTTTCTTCTCAAATGTTTAATATATTTTGCTTTATAAAAAGCCAGAAAACATGCATGGAAAATATATTTTTAATATAAATTTTCCCCAGATCAATATGTTTCCTTTCTCTGACTCCTTATTTTAATTTTCCAACGATTGCTCATGTTTTCAGAGGACCTGATCCAGGTAATGAGGTAATACTTCTTGTAAATTAACTCCTAGTGATAATTTTACCCCAGTGGGTGTTGAGCGTCTTACAGTCTAATTTTATGTATATATTGTTTTAGGCAACAGATTTCAGGGAATTCCATTTCTACCCAAGCTCTTAGATGTAATTTAGCAAAAAAGAACTTACTTGGCTCACACTTAACAAGTACTCATGTGCAGTTATAAAGTTTTCTTCTGTATTTTAAGAAGGAAGGTAGAGAAATGGAGGCCAAAATAAAGGCCTGGCAACTCTGCTCTAGAAAGTTTAGGCCATTTTTGCCAACCATAGGACTCTGCACTGATCTATAATTATTTCACAGCCTTATTATCAAATGAACTATGTTAAAGTATTTTATTTCCTTAAAATATATTTATTTATAATACATAGCTAGTTATAATGAGTGTTGGGTTTGTTTGTTTTTTAATATTGTTGTAATGAAATGTTTTTCTTTGGAGAATTAAGATGAGAATACAGTAAGTGCCCTGATTTGGCCACCAGAGGGCATAAGATGTTAAGAAATACAGCAAACAAAGCCTTGCTTCTAAGATTCTCGGATTTCATGGTCTGAAATTTTAGGTAACTATTTCCAGAAATGAACTCACTTGGAAGATAAGTAAGATATATGCAATGAGGATAGGAAGAGGTTAGGAGTGAAACACTATCATTTTTGAGAAGAATTAAATCTTCAACCATGTTCTCTTGAGTGCTCATCTACATACATCTATTAACTATATTATTGATTTAGGTTAAACATTCAATTAAATATTGAAATAGGTTGGCAATGATAAATTGTGATGTGTACAATGTTTCTTCACCCAGTGACATTTGAGAAAAATATAGGCTGATTAATGCAATCTTGTCTAGAAAATAAGGAATGAGATAGCTCAGAATCAATGAGGCCAAGGTGTTGAGTTCAATTTGTGTATGGATTCATGAGCATCTCTCTAAATTAAGGCTATTCCATCACTCTAACCAGGCAATGCACACCATGAGTCACAGGGGGAATTGTGAGAGAGTGTAGATACACAGGCATCAATCTGAGAACTGACTCCAAGTGATATTGGGTTGATGAGATCTCCTCACAGACGTTTGGTGTTTTGACTTTGAGGTTAGAAATATACCTGGAGTAACATAAATCAGACTTCTCCTGTTCCTCCTCTCATCATTTCCTCAATTACTCCTTTCTCATCTAAACCCCAATCTTTATTTTTATCCCCTCTGATAGGGTACATGTATTGAAGGGGTGGCGAATTACTAGATTTTAATGGTTTAAAAGACATTTCAATTCTGCCAGTATTTTTGCTGAAACAGCTACATGGCCAACTGATATTAGGCTTGGACTAGAACACAACTGGTCTACTTCCATCCTCTGCATGAGATGGCACCTTACCCATTACGTTGAGTTCCTTTCTTCCCATTGCATCGAAATCCCTAGTATCATTTTCACAGATGAGGAATTTGGAAGGAAACTGTGCATATTAGTTGGAATCAATAGGATATTTCTATATCACAAACAGTCCTCGTTGATTTGAGGGTAATCATAAGCAATATTGTGTTTGCACAGCTGGACATACAAGTGCACCACACGTTTTTCCACTTTGCTTCCAAATCTCTCTAAGCAGGTGAAAGTAAACTAGAGAGTTGTACCATCTTGACAGTTCAGTTCAAAATACCATATAATAATTCTCAATCTAAGGGCTCAGGACTGGGAAGGAGGATGTGCATTTTTTAGAATGTTTATTTACATTATTTTAATATGTTTACAATGATTGCAATGTTCCTTGGTTACCTTTTCAGAATAAACCCAGAAATAACTGTATTATATAGATGTTCTGCATTATCTTAAAATTATTAAAGTCTATTTTTGTTTAATATAGCTCATTTTTTTTATTTCTACTTCCTCAACTCCAGCTTTTTAATCACTTTTATTATTAGTTTTCCTTCTTAGATACCGATGTTGTTGAGCACCGGTTGTGTCTAATTGATACATGAAAATCATCAGGGAATCTGCCAATTCTGATTGTTTGTATTGCTGTGGTTCCTTTGGAAGCCAAATTTTTCTTTAATGGAATTGAGTGGGTTTCCGAAGTAAAACTTGCCTGCATCACATTTTGGCCACCCATGATCTGCTGAGTTGGCCCATTGAAGTTGACCCTATATTTTTGCATTGATCATAAAAAAGTTCAAAGAAGAGTCCAATTTCCCCACTATCAGTGTCAGAGCTCTGGGAGGAAAGGGCCACATTAAAATGACAGGGAAAAATAGACCACACCATGAGCTTAGCAGAGTTCACTTTCCCATCCCAGTCACTCCTTTGTGTGTCCATGTGCCTCAGGATTCGCCTTCACATTCTCCTCTTTCTGTATGAGTCAGATGGGTTTCCAAACTTGAACTTCTCCCTTGCTCTGATGCAAACAGAGGATTATTTGAGGTTATTTAGGTTATAAGCAGCAACAGTTTTTAGGGTAGCACGGCTTTGATGAAGTCTAAGAGGAGGCTGGGTTATACTGGAAAATGCCCTGCCCTCGGGCTACAATTGAGATTGAGGTCACACTCCTCACACCAGGGTAAGTTTGGATAGGTCCCTTGGGTAGCATGGGTGGAAACTTCAAATACTACTTAGATATATGAAGTAATTGCAGCTTCTTTATCTTCTATAATGGATTTTCTCATAAACATCCACCTCACTGGGTAGCAGGAGGTGGAAATCACTCTTCTAAATTTGTCAATATTTGGTATTAAATTCTCTTTTAATTGGCCTCTTCCATGATGCATTTTCTTTTGGACAAATGCTTAATCTTTCCAACTTCCCCTCTCTTCTTCTGCTCTTTCCAAAGATGAGGGACACTTGGGTGGCTTAAGGGTGAGGTATGCCAGAGACCCCTACTTCCTCAGTGAATGGTCTGCTCCCTTCCCACCTGATGTGTCAGGAGTCCACATGGGTCTTAGAGCATTTTGCTGGCACACATTCTGGTCCTGATCAGTGGACTACAAAAGGAGAAAGGATGGAGAACTGGAGAAGTAGGTTTTCAGTTCAGGTGTCTGTGTCCATGGGTAAAGGATATATGCATATAAGTTCTTTGGTTAATCACTTCTCACCCCTCCTTCCCCCTTCCCTCTGAGATTCATCCATCTGTTCCATGCTTCTGTGTTTGCTTTCCTACATTGCAGTCTCTTTGAGCATCCCCAGGATTCTGCCAGTTCTCTGGTCTTCCAAACACCAATACATCCACTCATTAAGGTAGAACCACTAGAGGTCAGAGTTTTGCCTCATTCATCTGTCCCCTTAGCAAGGCCACCACTACTCCATCACCTCACATGTTGACTAAGAGTCTTCTGATATGGCCCTCGCCTTCCAGAGATCCAATGCTAATAGGAAGAACTGAAGTCCTCTTTGAACTTTCTGAATACGACGCATGAACTGAAAATCTACTTCTCTAGTTTTTCTCCTTTCTAGTCCACTGGAACAGGAGGGTAAACATTCTACTTTTTTTTATATCCTCTTCGTATGCCCTTTCTTTACGTCCTTTCTGAGGAAGTATTTTGTAGCCTCTTTTCCTAAGTGGTGGACAGATTGCAGAGAGAAAAGTTTATACTTATCAGTGTTAAAGTAACCTTTAACCACCAAAAAAAGAAATATATATTGTCTCAGGCCAGCTAAAGTTGCAGATTCCAGATAACTGATCAGTTAATTCTTAATTAGGATCTGGGTCCTGGTTGAAACTTCCAGAGTGTTTTAAACTTCATCCAATAATCATCTCTCTGCATTCCCAACCTCCCTCCCTCTTTTTAAAGTCACTTATTTCAATGTTGTTGTTTTAAGCTCATACATATCACAATTTGGTTTCTGGCAATCTGGCTTGTTTTTCTAAAATACTACATTTAAAAAAAATTATGTTTATTAATGAAAGTATTACAGATATCCCCTTCTTAACCCCAGTGACTCCCCCCTTCCCCTGCCTACCCCATGCCTTCACTGCATTATTGTCTTCTCTGAGATTCACCAGTCTATTCCACTGTTCTATGTTTCTGGATCTATTTTGCTCATCAGTTTATTTTGTTCATTAGATTCCACATATGAGTGAGATCAAGTAATGCTTGTCTTTCTCTGACTGGCTTATTTCGCTTAGCATAATACTCTCTGGGTCCCTCCATACTATCTCAAAGAGTAAGAGATCCTTCTTTGTTAAAGTTACATAGTATTCCATTGTGTAAATGTAACATAGCTTTTTTATACATTCATCTACTGATGGGCACTTGGGCTGTTTCTGGATCTTAGCTATTGTAAATAATGTTGCTATGAATATAGGAATGCCTATATTCTTTCTGATTGGTGTTTCAGGGTTCTTGGGATATAGTCCTAGAATTGGGATCACTGAGTCAAATGGCAGTTGCATATTTAATTTTTTGAGAAAACTCCATACTATTTTTCATAGTGGCAGCACGAGTTTGAAGCAGTGTAAACAATCTCTTCAATAAATGGTGTTGGGAAAATTGGGCAGGTACATGCAAAAAAATAGAACTAGACCACCAAATTATGCCATACCCAAGAATAAACTTAAAATAGAGAAAATGCTTAAATGTAAATTGTGAAATCATAGGCAGCAAAATCTCAGACATCTCTTAGGGCAAGGGAAACAAAGGAGAAAATAAACAAATAGGACTACATTAAAATAAAAAGCTTCTACACAGCAAAAGAAACCATCAACAAAATGAAAAGGAAGCCCATGGTATGTGAGAACATGTTTGCCAATGATACATCTAAAATATATAAAAAAGTCATACAACTTAACAAAAGGAAGATAATCCAATTAAAAAATCAGCAAAGGATCTAAATAGATACTTCTCTAAAGAGAGCATCCAGAATGGCCAAGAAATATATGAAAAGCTACTCAGTTACTAATCATCAGAGAGAAGATACAAATTAAAATGTCAATGAGGTATCATCTCACACCAGCCAGCCAAAATGGCTACCATCAACAAATCAATAAACAACAAGTGCTGGTGAGGATGTAAAGAAGAGGGAAGTCTAGTATACTGAAATGATACACTCTTTTTTAAAAATCTTTATTGTTGAAAGTATTACATATGTCCCCATTTTATTGATTTTTTACAGAGATGATGGGAGAGGGATAGAGAGTTAGAAACATCGATGAGAGAAAAGCATCCATCAGCTGCCTCTTGCACACCCCCTACTGGTGATGTGCCCACAACCAAGATACATGCTCTTGACCGGAATCAAACCTGGGACCCTTCAGCCCGAAGGCTGATGTTCTATCCACTGAGCCAAACCAGTTAGGGCAAGTGATACACTCTTAAAGGTTTATTTGGGTAGATAGACATACTGATGTCCTTTTATTATTATAAATAATGTGGCATGATTTGTTAGCATTAGAACCTATGATGCCTTGTTACCATCTCTGGATAATTAGTCCAAATCACCCAAGAAGTTTTGTATTTGAAGATGAGAGATTGAGTTTATTCTTGGGTAATGTGGTGAATATATCTTCTTTCAACACACTATTTCCTATACTATTGATCACAATCTTTCTTAATCTTAGAATATTTTTTACCTTTTCAGAACTCCTGGGATTGATTACTCATAATTCTCTTTACCATGACTACATATAGAGGTGAAGAAAAATGTACATCTATCCTATCTAATAAAAGAGTGATATGCAAATTGACCATCACTCCAACACACAAGATGGCTGCCCCCATGTGGACACAAGATGTCCACAAGATAGCCAGCAGGGGAGGGAAGTTGGGAGGGACCAGGCCTGCAGGAAGGGCAGTTGTGGGTGATCAGGCCAGCAGGGAAGGGCAGTTGGGAGGGACCAGGCCTATAAGGGAGGGCAGTTGTGGGTGATCAGGCCTACAGGGAGGGCAGTTAGGGGTGACCAGGCCTGCAGGGGAGGGCAATTAGGGGTGACCAAGCCTTCAGGGGAGGGCAGTTAGGGCCAAACAGACTGTCAGGGGAGGAATTAGGCATCTATCAGGCTGGCAGGGGAGCGGTTAGTGGGTGATCAAGTTGGCAGGCAGAAGCGGTTAGGGGAAATCAGGAAAGCAGGCAAGTGAACAGTTGGGAGCCAGCAGTCCTGGATCCCAGTAGGATTGGGCCTAAACGGGCAGTCAGACATCCCTCAAGGGATCCCAGATTGGAGAGGGTGCAGGCTGGGCTGAGGGACACACTCCCCCATGCACGAATTTTGTGTACAGGGCCTCTAGTGTTTTATAAAGGACCATATATCTAATAGAAGAAACGGAACACACATGTTATCACCACAATTCTTTTAAAATTAATAAAAATCAAGCATATCTAGTTATGTACAACTTTTTTTTGTAAGATAATGTCTTTGTAAACTTTACCTTTTCTCATTTTGAATATCATTATGAATTTATGGAATTATAAACTCAGCTTGCTTATGAGTAATTATTCTTTAATGCTCTAAGTTTGATAGTGGAAATACCTCAAAGTTGACTCCATTGTCCTTTCAGCTTTACTCCCGGTATTTTAAAGCATCCTTGCATTCACACAAGAGTAAAATGATCACCTTGTCTTCCAAGAGCTCTGATTCCTGTTACTGGAGAGTTAGAAGAAAGAGCAAAGTTTCAGACATTAGAGAAACCATTTGACATTGGTTTATTGCTCAATCTCTTTAGGGCTAGAACTTGTTTAATTGTTCACATTTAAATTTTTAGCTTAGCTTTGATTTTCTAAATTCATTTTATTTTCTCCTAATGTATTTTTTTGTACAATATACTTAAATCAAGAGTTATACAGGGCTTTTCAGAAGGAGTTCAGATCAATATCTCTACACTCCAGCTGAACCTAGGACTCAAATCTTTTTTCTGTAACTTCTACTCCTACCTCTCAGCTTGAAAATTGGGGCAAGTTTCACAAAAGAAATGACATATGAGCCAAGTATTGAAGAATCAGATAATTTACCAGCAGACCCATGTAGGATGGGAGAAAGGTGTAAAGGTTGTTCCAGACAAAATTAAGCTTGTAGATATATAGATGCTTTGTGTACAGTGATCCAGATGCATGAAAGGGACTTGGAGTAAAACAATAGGAGAAAAAGCAGTGACAAAAGATGAGGTCAACATTGTATGTTTAGTTAGTATATGAGGGATCTTGATTTGCCACATTGTGGAGTTTGATTTTTGCCCATAAGTGATGATAGGACAAAAGTGACTAGGTGACTTTAAGAAATGACCTGGAAAATTAATCAGCACAGTACATAAGCAATAATTTTTTAAAATTAATTTATTTATACTATCAACTTTCCTTCAGTGAGAAGAGTTCTAGAAAAAGATTAAAGAAGCGAAATGTTACGGATAAAACTTTTAACAAGCCCTTGATATTTTTATAAGCTGAGATTGATGAGTCATATCCTAATGGAAATATCATCTCATTGTGGAAGTATGATGGTATTTACCTCTCTTTTTCATTTATGAAAGAAGGCATCAGACATACCCATTGTGCCATTATATCATAGGATTCTAGGATGGCCCCAGGATATCTGCCACTGGTGTTACACACATGATGAGTTTATATCTTGGATTAGATTACATTATATGGCAAGAGTGAAGGGATTGCACAGATCTAACTAAGGTCTCAAATTAGTTGACAAATTAATCAGAAAGGAGATTATCATAGGTGAACCTGACGATCAGGAGAATGTTCTTTAAAAGATGGTTTTGATTTCACTGAGATCAGAAAGAGATTTCTTTTCAGGCTTTGAAGAAGAGATCTGCCTTAATAAGTCAGTTAGCTATAAGTAAATGAGATATTCCGAGCTTGGAAGAGGAATTTGAAACTCCAATGAGACCCAAGAGCTGAGCAATACTTTGACTACAGCTTCATGACACCCCAAACAGAGGACCCAGCCAAACCAATGAAAACTGTGATCCTGACCCATGAAAACTGTGAGACAATAGTGTATGTGAGCAATAGGAAACTAATATAACCATAGAATGGTAAGAAAAATCACATGAAATCAATATTTACCTATTCAAATAGACAATGTATACAATGGTCAAAGGCACAAAGCCTAAAGCCAGGTTCATGTCCCAATACCACCCCTACTTGCTATGTAACCTTCATGTTTCTGTGCCTCAATTTACACATTGTGAAATGAGAATAAACATGAGGCTTAACTCATAGGATTATTTTAAGGATTAAATAAGTTACTTTATACAAAGTTCCCAGAAGAGAGGTGCAATAAGCATGCTGTAAAACATTAGCTATTCTTATATATACTTCTCTACTAATTACCAATGGACTAAATATACCAAAGACTTTATTCATATATCTCTTAACAAATAACAGTGCCATCCTATTATAAACACCCAAGGCATTTGATAAAGAGATCAAACTTGTCACTGTATTGATTTTCAATAATCAATTTTAGTCAGAAAAAAATCATTCAATAAGGGATAAAATAACATAAAAAATTATGATCACAATCGTAAACTACAAAAATAGCTGGAGACAGCCTTATGATATCTGGAAATACTTCCCCTCCTAAGATTTGGAGATGAGTCATAGTTCCAAACTAATTAGTAAAATGCATGAACAGCTGCTGAACTCTTGTGCTATAATTGCTGTATGTTATTTCCAAGGAATTATGCAATCCTACATCTATAAAATAAAATTGGAAGAACATACTTTGGTAATTTAGCTGTGATAGGCAAAAAGATAAATAAGCAAATGGGTTGAAGATAAACAACCAATAGATAGGGAGGGAGGAGGAGAGGAGAAACAGGAAGGGAGGAAGGAAGGCAGAAAACAGATGAACTGAAATCTTGATCATGAGAAGTACATCTTGAATTCCCAAATGGATTGAATTTAAAAGAAAATATCAAAAGTAAGTTATTGTTTTTGGATCAATAAAAATTGTTAGTCATTCAGAGAGCCAGCCTTTTCCATCTGGTGGCTCTCTCATACGATGTCTTTATCATAAACTTACCCAGTGTATCAAGATACTGGAGACATAGTATGTGATATGGTCTGAGCAAAGAATTAGGTGTCTCAGTATAGAATATTTGAAGCTCACAGAAAGAAAAATTGCTCCAATTTAAAAATAAAAGTAATCTTAAAATATTAAGAAATTGAAAATGTTGGCAGTATAGCTCTCAAGCTGAGATTTATAATAATTTCATTATTACATATTTCAATTCGGGGAACTTGAGATATTTTCAGGTTTAACTTTTGCCACCTGTGAAAGTGTCCCACTGCACCAAAGTACACTCAGGTTCAGAACTGGACCCATCCTGTGCAGTGCTTATCCTTTGAAGCAAGTGATACCATTATGAAGGGGCTGAATTCTGTATAACTGAAAGGATTAATACACAGACCCATCCTGAAGTCTGGATTGGTGTGAGGATGCTATCTAATCAATGCAGTTATGTGTCCGAAGCAAAAATTGGCCCTTGGTTAGCATTTCTAAAAGTTGAGTTATGGACAGACTTCTTTCACGAACAATTTATGTGCACAGACTTCTTTTACAACAATTTTCACTAAGCTATAAGAATATGTCCCCAGTCATGTTTTCAGATTCCAATTTGAGAAATACAGTCTTAGTCAAAATAACTAAGAGCAGCCTATTTCTCATTCTCTTGATTTCTCCACCATTTTTCAACTTTCGTTATTTCAAACTTCACATTTGTTACCCACTTGGCATGCTCACACATGCTGTTTCCCTCCCCTCCCCATCAAAAAGCATCTCAAAACATGTCTCCTTCCTTCTGACTTCCCTAAGTTTATCCAAGTTCACCTCTCAGGCCTTGTTCTTGTTTGATGAACTCTTGCTGACCTGATAGCCCATCAGTACCTGCCTCCTTCCCCTCACCATGTGCTTAATTCACAGTATGCTAGTTAATGTTCTCACACAAGTAGGCTTTTTGCTTCTGACTTCTTCTTGCCTTGATAGACAACCTATTAGGGAAGTGGAAGTGGGCGGGGGGGGAGGCCATTTGAGGTACCTTCCATGTGCCAGGCTTCATGGTCCATTTCACTTAATACCCTGATGCCATAGGGAATTTACTTGAACATTCATCCTAGACTCAAATAATAGCGAGTGTTTACTTAGGTTTTTACTATGTGCTGGTTTTCTGTGAAGTATTATATGTATTATCTTCTTTAATCCTTGTAATTTCAACAGGGCCTTAGTACCATGCCCACAGTTTTAGATGAGGACATTGAGGCAAAGGAAGATTAAGTGGCTCAATCAGTTTGAGCACAGTTCTTGGAGCTTTGGAGTTTCCAGATGATGTTGACTCAGTTGATTACTTGCTTCCTAAAGCACAGTAATAACAGAAAACTATTATGAGTAGAGGCACATTTAGAGCAAACACCATTGTGTTGTGTGCTCAGTTTAGCAGCACTTTAGTGGTGGTTCTTTGCCACACCAGCCCACTTTACCAAAAGTCAAGCAGCACAAACTTCAATTTGACCTAGTTTAATCAAAATGTGGGTTGTGGTTCAATTATTTGACAATCGATTACTAAGAATTTAAACAGTTTTTAACAACCACTATAAATGCAGTGTTTCTTTTGTGGTCTCTCTCAGAAACTAATGTTGCTATTTCTCACTGCCATGTATACACTATAACTCCTCCCAAATAACCTGAATATGAAGAGGTAGCTATGCTCCTAAAGATACCACATTTCGAACGATGTGGATGTGGATTTGGAAGGATTCTGGAATAAATCTCGAGATGATGTCCAGCCAATTCAAGTTCCAAGTGTCATTCCTTGAGTTTATTGTCTGCAGTTACTGCCAATAGGGTTGAAAGCCTACTGTTACTCAATAAATAATAATCCATACTGTTTACTGCCAATTTAATAAATACACAAACATGAGTGAACCCAGATTGAACCCAGGAGTGCTGGTGTCAAGAGGAAGTCAGACCACAGCAAGTCAACATCCATTGGCTATGGCTCCCTCACCAATGGTACTATGTAGCTGAAGTGAGAAGATAAGAGATGCTTCAGACTTACAGGAGCCAAGAGTCATCCCTGCCTTGACCTGCTGGTTACACCCCTGCTTAGTGTACAAGGCAGAAGGTGTTTTCAATAGAAACAAGGTTTACACACCAGATTCCAAAGCAAGAGAGAGCTGTTGCCTTTCTGTTTCCTGTTTGGGTTTTACTCAGGGATGTTAGAACAGTGATCTGTTTTGAGTTTGCATTTGGAAAGGTTTGAAGTTTCTTTATGTGGGGGTGTTCAATTCATTAGAAAAAAAAAAAAGGCAGCCTCCTGCTCTCAGCAGCACATTGTGGAAATGTAGCACATCCCACTCTGACATTTCTTTTCTGCGTCCTTAGCCCCAGTCACTAGATTGCGGTTTCCAGGTTGTTTTGCTTTTTCTTTCTTTCTGATTGTTTTTACCCCTCATGCCAAGTGTCTTAAGTCACATTATTTAAAGATCTTGTATTTTTTAAGTAACAGGGAAAGCCACCTGCCAGAACAGGACAGATGATTTGGCCAATGCTTTACCGTCATGCTTTGCCTGTGTGAGGCCCTTACTGATGCTCCCAGAGTGGTAGATTTCTATAGTGTTTTCCCCTCACCTCCACAGCTCCAGTCCCCCAACTTCAGATGGTTAAATCTACTTCCTCCTGCTTATCTCTCAGGAAAAGTCTGCCTTCCTAGACTCATCCTTTCTGACCCTTGTAGCAATGACCTTTAGGGACCTGCGGATTGCCTAACTCATGAAGCTTAGAAGCTTCAACTCTGGCCACAACCCTGGCAAATATCCCTACCTGAGCCCTAAGCTATTATATGATCATTAAAAGTGTGAGAGACATTGATATTTTGGAGATGTTGGACACTCCATGTCAATCTCTGTTAAAACAAAACAAAACAAAACAAAAAATGCTTTTCTGCATCTATGTCTGTCTTTTCAATCAAATAACATTGCCTGGCTCACTCAACACGTTTCTGTCACCCGCCTGCTTTGGCTGCATTGCCATCATTGGGAGAATAAAAAGAATGCAAAGAAATGGTGGCCACTGGCCTTTGACATGTTTGAATACTTCCCAACTATTCACTATTTGTACTTCTGTTTTACAAAGAAGGAGACTGAGGCCATGTGAGATAAAGGCCTTTGCCCAAAGTCACATGAAACTCTGGAGTCCACACCGCAACCACCATGCTATGTTCCCTCTGGAATGTTCTAGAGTCAGCACACTCTTGACTCCAGGGCAGGGCATCATATTGGGTCCTTGTCTTTTGTTCTAACCTAAGTGGCCCAGAAGGAACCCTACCTCATGCCCAGCTCTCCCTTAAAGTGCTGAGCTATGAATGAGCCCCAAGCCCCACGCTTCCTTTCTATGCCGTCCTCTTGGCCTCACGTATCAGGGCTACCTGCTCTGCCTTGGCCATGGCACCACCCAACACCCAAATAATCTGTTTGCTATTCCAAAGCCTCAGGAGACTTTACCCATTCCTGGGAACCCTCAGACCTCTAACATTCACTTCCATTCCTAGCCTGGGGCCAAAGGTAGAGCTGAGGAAGAGAAGTCAGTGAGCTAGTCTTTCTCTCCCCAGTCACTGAAGGTCTTCCTGGCCACTGAGGAGTTTTGTCCTGATGTTCCCACTGTAAGGCTTTGACAGTTATCTCTTCACCTGTCACCTGTCCTGGGGGATGCTGGACTTAGGGAGAGTGCAAGGTCAATAGTTGTCCTCTGAGGACAGATTGAAATGCTAAACTGTTTGGGTGTATCTACATGATTAAAGGGAAAATAAGTACAAGAAAGACAAACTACAATGAGTGAGAGGGATTTTAATGTTCTGAGATGGAAGAGTTCCAGTGGTTTCCAGATGTAGAGTCTGGTCATTGCTTCGGTGTAGAGATGAGAACCATCAGGAACTGAGACATCCAGGACAAGGACAGAGCTGAGATGGGATAAGATGGACAGTTAGGTCCTCTGCATTCAGAGGTGTTGCCTTGAGTTGGGGATATGACAGCAACTGGGTGGGGAGAGGAAATGGGTATTCAGATGTATCAGCCTCAGCAAGGAAGTGACTATTGAAGAGGTGGAAGAAACTGTGCCTAACCAAGGGAATGCTGCCTCCACTTCTCCCTATGATGGAGGAATGGCAGGAATGAGAGGAGAATACCAATCAGTGTTCTCTCCTGAGAACCTTTCAAGGGAAACATGTCAAAATCATGGATCTAACCTGGGCCAAAGGCTCAAGGAGGTGGAGTCTGGATTCCCCCAGTTGATAAATCTTTTACAAATTCAGTTAAATTAAACAAGCATATATATGTATACCACTAATAATATCTATTATCATCACCTCACATGCACAACATAATTCCAGCCTGTGGGTGGTTTAGTTAAGGAAAGACAACACTGATGGTGCATAGCACAGGTTGAGAAAGCCTTTGCCATCACATGCAGAAGGAAAACAGCATGCATTATATAAAAACAATGAAAGTTTTGCAATTTTCATGATATATTTCAATTTGCTTTTGATTAGAGCTCTCTTAGGGATAGAGAAGAAGCATGGAGTGGTAAAAGATGGAAGTTAATGGCACGGGGCAGACCAGTGAAAGCAAAGTGGAAAGGAGAGAACAACTGGGATGGCCAAGCTTTGTCCCTGATAGCTCAGCCTCACCCAACACAGATGCTGGAACCATTTTGCCTGGGAGTTATTTGACAGCTCATGGACAGCTGAACATAAAATAGTTGTCTACTGGATTAGTTGGTAGCACATATTTTTAGCACTTAGACAAATATTTCTGTGCAATTTAAATCTGAGTAACAAAATTCAGGAATTGAGAGAATTCAGAGATTAACTGGATGGGGAAAATAAAGAAGGTGCCACAAATTGCTCCCAAGCTTAGGTTTGAACAATTGTTCAGAAAATAGAGCTATTTACCAAGAAGAGGCACTAAATCACTCTCTGAGGGATCTGTGGTTCTAGAAATTGCCAGATTATTTGATGGCTAGCCCTGGTTGAGGAGAGCCAGCCTAGAGAGGTGGCATAGAGATTAGTAGTTAAGTTAATGAATAAAATTATTTTTCTTTGGAAAGAGCTTGCCTTGTTTAAATCTTATCACTAGCTAAATTTGGTTCTTCCTTTATAAAAGGGCAATAACAGCAAAATTTAACTCATAGGGCTGTTGTAAGGTGTTAATTGTATAAAACATTTAGAGCACTTCTAAACTAACATTTTTAGATAAGTCAGTTGAATAAGCCAGGTGCTTTCACATCTCTAAGCTCTTGCCTTCTCTTTGCTTGATGTGCTCATCTTCCTTTTCCGTGTGTCAGTTTTCTCTATTCTCTTCAGAGACAGCTGTCCTTCACTATCTACACCCCCTATCACCACTGACCCCAGTCAATTATCTGGGCCATTTATCCTGCTTGCATGATTATAGAACTCAACTGTCATGTTAGAGTTACTTATTTGTTTGTCTCCTCCTAAGCAAGGCTTAGAAGTCCTGGAGATAGCTGGCTTTGTTGAATACAAGTTTATATCCACAGAACATAGTCTGATGCCATAGCCTGAAGCCCAGAATGCATTTGTTGGATTTAATTGAATTTAGCAAAATTAAAAGAATGATACCCTCAGGGAATGCATCTCACAAACTCTCTTGTTTAATTAATTATATGTTTCATATGGATGCAGACACAGCAAGTTATACCCAAGAGATATAAAAAAAATTTACCCTAAATAGCTATTGATGACCAACATAAAGCTTATACCAGTCATGCCAAACATAACACCTTTCTTATCTACCTCACCTCTGCTTTCGTCCTGACCAATGAGGGGCCCATGCCTCTCTGAGGAACAGAAGGAGGAAGGGGGTTGGAGAGGAAGAGATACACTCCTACAACTTTACAAGCATGCTCAAGCTAATTTGGTTCCTTCTAATCATGAGGCCTGGTATAGACAGTCCAAATACTAGTAGGCAAACACCAATAATATTACAGGCATAAACGAGTCACCTCAGAACAACCTTCGTAACAAAACCCATGATTTTTACCACGTCCTGCATGGGAGCGGAATTGTATCTCTGTTATGCTAATGCTTCTTGAGCCTTCAACCTTCAAAAAGCACAAATGCCATACTGGTCATGTATTTTAAACTAAAATAATTTCATAGTTTTATCTCACTAGTGCTAATGCTTCTGGCGCCTTCAATCTCCAGAAAAGATGCAGAAGGTACTGATCATATATTTTAAATTAAAATTGCTTAATAAAGCGTTTGTACCCCCAAGCATATAAAAGTTGAAAAGGATTTTTCACTCTATTTTTTAATCTCAAGGCAAATGGGCATAGTAGGGAGCACCTTGATATGTATGAGCTGACAGTTTTTGGAACCAAACAGACCTGTGTCCAAATCCTGACTCATTCACTTTTTAGTTCTGTGCTCCTTAAAGTTGGTAACAATGATGATAATAATAACAATTAATACATGTTTACTACATGCCAGACTCTGTTCTATGTGCCTCACATATATCAACTTAATTTATTCTCAAGAAAAATGAAACCCACAAGGAAGACACTACTATCATATTTTACAGTGAAGGAAACTGAGGCACAGAAAAAAGGTTCAGTAACTGGTATAAGATAGTAAATGGCAGAGCCAGATACAAACCCAGGCAGCATAGGACTTAACTCCCTAGGGTCTGGCTCCAGCACCCATGCATGTATCCACTGCATTTTCCTACCCCGTATGCTCAGAGGCATGTAATCTGAATTTTGTAACCTGAGTCTTCTTGTCTGTAAAGTGGGTGTGATGAGGCTAACCTGAGTGAGGTCTGAAGGAGATGATGGATGTATCACCCTAGACCCCACAGATTAGGTCAAGTGCCTTTAGTTTTCAACTTGCAGCCTCCTATTACCAGAACTCTACGAAAATGCTAATAAAATTCTGAGGTTTCTGAATGCACAAGAAGAGCAAATATATTCATAGACTGGATAAGGTGGAGGTTTTAAAATTTGCTTTTCAGAAATGTTGATCCAGAAAACAGTCTTAGCCTATAAAGTAACTCTCTCAATGCTTCTAAATAAATGGTGGCTTTTGTTACCAACAGAAACCTACCAACAGGTGACAAAAGCTGGGAGAGCCAATTGTTTAGACCTGGAGGAGCCAGTTAGAAAAGTTCTTGAAGGGTGATGAAAACATTTCCAGGAAGAGAAGAAGGAAGACTAATGTAATGAGAGGAATTTGCATGATCCAAGGCCCCACGTGTGAGAATTCACTTCATCCAGGGTTAGAGAAGAACAGGCACTGAACTACAAGAATTAAGACCTGGGAAGCTGGACTGGGAAGGAATTCTTGAATGTCACACTGAGAAGTGTGTTTGATTCTGGGAGCCATCAAGTGTTTTATAAAGGAAAGGAAGTCATCTGGCCTGGGCTTTAGAAGACAATTTGTGAAGTGTTGCCTGTGGATTAAAGTAAAGAGCATAGGCCTCAGGGAGACTGCTTTTGAGGTAAAGGACCATTTGATTTTCTTTTATGCTAATATATTAAAATATATACTAATATATGAAAACCTTAAGAGGGAAGGGCCAGAAGTTATTTGTCACTAGACCAGCGATGGAAATAAATCTTTACTACCTCTAAAGAAGATTAAACTAAGAAATTGTAGTAGTTAGAAAAACTGCCACAGAAAAATTCAGAGATGCAAAGAAATGTAATTACGCACATATTTCCACCAGAGAATGGAACACTGTGGATGAATTAAGCAAACAACTTGTTCAAAGCCTAAGAAGTACCTTGCTTTATTCATCAAGAAGAGCAACATATTTTTCTTTGAATTAGTTCTCATATTTCCTTAAAGAGAATTTGATAGTATTGTGGAAAACTTCAACCCAATATGAGTAAACTGGTTATGTCAAAATGACAAGTCAATGAACTTTTTTGACCTACACACCCAGAAAAGTGGAGTGAGAGAATGTTTAAGAAGATCAAGTTTAAATAGAAAATAGCTTATCACTTTCCCACCATGCACATTTGCCTCAGGAAAACGGAAGCTTGAATAATTTAATGTCCATAATGGATATTGATGTCCTTATATAACCCCAAACCTAGTACTATTTCTTCAAGATCCCTCTCAAGACAATTTCTAAGTGACATGTCCTTTTATTGAATTTCTTTCCTTGTACTATTCATTCTCAAGTATGCATATGGATAAGTGGTCTAAGTATTTATTTTTCTCAAAGATGGCCTTTTAACTATTTTTTTAAAATAATTTGTGTGTACATAGTTTATTCCCTCAATAAAACTGTAAGCATTTTAATAATGGGAATATTGGGGTATATTTCTGTATTTTTTCCATCAGGTCTAAGTGGCATGTAAATATAAAAACAAACAATAATAGTAATAATAGCTAGGACCTTTGGAATGCCATGCATGTGTTCATCAGTGTTTCAAGAGCTGTATGCATTTGAACCCACTTAGTCATCATAATTACTTGAGATAGATACTGTTATTCTTATCATTACACTTGAGGAAACTTAGTCACTGGAAGGTTAATGAGTTACATAGCCAGTGAGTATATGATCCCAGGCAGTTAGTTTGACACCAGAGCTGTGCTCCAATGTACCCTTTAATATATTTTTTTCCTTGAATTCAAATTCCAAAAGAAAAACAGACTTGAAAATCAGAGGCCCTAGTTAGAAAATGGAGATAAGATTTGGGGTCAAGTAAGGTTGCCTTTTAAAAAATTGAGAAATAAACTTCCATGATCTCCGCAAGATTTTGTGGTTCATCATAGCAAGTGTCACCAAAATAAACATGGCATCCTAGGCCTCTGCCTCCGCTGTCTTGATGTGCTATCATTTATTGAGATTTGAAAATGGTTGTGAGTAAAGTAGATACAGTGGTAGAAAATAGAAGAAGCCTCCAGACAGAAGACATTTCCACTCTTTACTTAATAGTGAACTCTTCTCTCACTTTCTGCTTAGCTAAAGCTGTGATAGGTATGTGAAAAGAGGGATGAGGAACAGCCTAAATGTCCCAGAGGAGTTTAGAGAAGAGAATAGAGCATCAGCAGGTCTGGTATCATTCTCTGGTACCAAGTTCCCGCTTCAACCACTGCAGTAAGTACCTGCTTTCATTTGAGTCCTTTAAGCCAGTCCCACTGGAAAGTAGGCCTGAGCTGTGAGTACCCCAAGTACCCTCTGAACTTTGACCTGGTCTTTGAGGCTTTGTTTCTATGTAGTCTTCTCTTGGTGTTTGACTTAGATTTCTCCAATATATAGCTTTTCCTTGGCTTCTTTCCAGCTCTTATGTCTCAGAATAGTCTCTTTGCTGGTTCTATCCCTCAGACTTAGTCCACTTGACCAGCTACCCATATTCTCATGAAGGGAAATTTGACAATAGGTAATATAACATCAGAATACAAACTCTGCCCCAATCTGCTTCTTTATTTATTTTTATCTTTACCATATCTCACATATACCATGCATAAGGCTTATTTTTTGGGGTAGGAAGAGCTTATATGTTGGAATTCCAATTTGATAGCCCTTCAGTAATGACACATGAAATGTGCTATTGGACCATTGTTCAACTGTTTACAAAGATGGCTACAATTCTGATTCTTGTGTACATGCCTCTTTGTAATGCAACTTTGCCACTCCTTTTATTAAGATATAAAGTCTATTTCCCCATCCCTTGAACATAACCTGACCCTGCGACTTGATTTAACCAACTACAGGCCCAATACATGAAGTTGGTGCACGGCGATGGTTCCCTAGCCCTGGCCTGTGATCAGAGCCATTTTCTTCGGCTGCCCACAGCCAACCCTGCCCCCCGCCACCACTCAACCTCAGTTCCCCTTTCACCATCAGGCAATCAGAACCTGCCAGCCTGAAAAAGGGACTGACAGGTGGTCATTGCACCTCATAGTTACAGGTCCAGCAGTCCTTCTGGTTGTTTCACATTTAGGGTCAATTTGCATATTACCCATTTATTATGTAGGAAAAGAGGCCTGGTGCATGGATGGGGACCAGCTGGCCTGCCCTATAGTGGCCCCAGATCCAGATCCTGCTGGGGGCAGGGCCAGCCTGGGTGAGGGGCCAGGGCAGTTTGCAGAACAGCCATACTCCCATTGAGGTGGGAGTCCCCGCTGGGGATGGGGTCAGCCTGGGTGAGGGGCCACCAGGAGTCTGCAGCTGTGGCCCATGGGAAAGGGTAGCCCAGCCCTCTGTATGTGAAACACTGCCTTAGCCCTGATCCTCCCACTATCCTTACCAGCTTCATTTCCAGCCATGGTCTCAGCCACCCTGCCCTTCTTCCCACCCAACCACCCCCTAAAATGTATATTCTTGAAGGCAGACATTCCCAAAAGATACAAAGAAATTAAAGACCCATGAATACTGGGTTCTTCTTTCAAACTGACCAATCATTTATGTCAATCCTCCCCTGGGGAAGAGTGACTAAGAGAACAGTGAGAAGTCAGGAGGCTTCTGGGGGAACATAGAGACTGGGAAGTATGTGCTCCTTCTACAACAGGAATCATTTTTATGCTAATGACTTTTCATTGCAGCTCCAGCTCCAGCCTCTTCCTGAACTTCAGACTTACAAATTTTTCTTCCTTCTTAGTTTCTCTGCTTGGAAGTTGAATAGGCATTTTAAACTCAACCTAATAGAATGTTTTCACCACTCTCTTCACTTCCCTTGAACATAACCCAGTGTTAGTTTTCTAGGCTTGCTAGGACAGTATTGCTGTCATAATAAAATGCCACAGGCTGGGAGGCTTCAACTACAGAAATTTATTTTCTCACAGTTCTGGAGGCTCAAGGTATCATATCAAGGTGCTAACATGGTTGTCTCTTGGCTTGCAAATGGCCTCCTTCTCACTGTGTCCTCACCTGCCTTTTCTCTGTGCACATGCATCCAGGCTGTTTCTTCTTATCAGGACACCAGTTATGCTGGATGAGAGCCTCAATTAACGTTAATTTAATCATCACCTCCTTCAGGGCCATATATCCAAACAGGGTTACACTGGGGATTAGGGTTTCAACATAGGACAATTCAGTTCTTAACAACTTCTTTTACAATATTCCCCATTTCGGGAAATAGCACCATCACTAACCAATTGCTTAGACTAAAACCTTTGGAATCATTTAGAATTCCTCTTTCCTTCACACCTCACATCCAGCCCATTAGCAAGTTATGTCAGCTTTCCCACTTCCGTGTCCTACCACCTCTACAGTTTTTGCTACCTTCTTCTGCCTGCTCTGTTGCATAAGCCTCCTAATCGGTTTTCCTACTTCCTTCCTTGCCCTGCCACAGTCTATTTTTCTTACATCTACTTGAGGAATATTAAAAAATAAGTCAGATACTATCACTTTCTTGATTTGAACCCTTGATGGCTTTTTGTTACACTTAGAATAAAACCCAACTAGAGTTTATGACTCACCATATCTATCCCTACCTACCTCTCTGTCCTTATTGCCTATCTGTTTTCCCCATCATTTACTTAACTCTAGGCATCCAGGCTTTTTTATTTTCTTAAAGCAGACAAAGCTTATTTCTATGTCACAACCATAGCATGTTGAGATCTTTGTCTTTCTGCCTGGAACTCTGTAGAACTATCCTTCCCTTTTAATTTCACTCAGAGTTCCGCTCAAATGCAACTTCCTTAATAGAGCCTTTCCTGATCTCCCTATTTGAAACATACTTCACCCTATGGCTCTTGACTCCCTTTCCCTCCTTTGTTTTTCTTCAAAGCAGTTATAACTACCTGAAACTATGATAACTTTTATTTGATTACTTGTTTGTTGGTAGTCTTTTAAAAAAAATCTTTATTGTTCAAAGTATTACATATGTCCACCTTCCTCCCTCCTATTGACTCCTTCTATCCCTCTCTCACCCTTCACCCCAGGCCTCCACCACCCTACTGTCTGTGTCCATGGGTTGTACACATATGAATACTAGTTCTTTGGTTGATATCTTCTCACCCACCAATACACCCCTGCCTTCCCTCTGAAATTTGATAGCCTATTCCATGCTTCAATGTCTCTAGATCTATTTTGTTCAATAGTTTATTTTGTTCCTTAGATTCCATATATGAGTGAGATCATGTGATACTTGTCTTTCTCTGACTGGTTTATTTCACTTAGCATAATACTTTACAGATCCTTTTCAACTAGATTATGAGTTTCATGAAGGTTTTTGTTATCTGCTGTACCTCCAGCACTAAAAATGAACTTTGGCACAAAATAGACACTCAAAAATATTAGTTGAATGAAAATATTATATGCAATCTAAACCATTCTAATTTAAAAATTTGATGATGACTTTTTTTTAAGCCCTCCAGTGACTTCCATCTGTTCACTGGGTGAAATTCAAGCATTTAGCACAGTGCCCAAGGCCCTATTACTGTTCAGTTTCCCCTCTAGTGACTCTCACCATGCAGCTTGAGCTCCAGCCTTAATAATCTGTTAAGGCCTTAGCTGTTTTCATGCACCTTGGAATCCTTGGACTCTAGAACAGTATCTGGCACAAAATGGCTACAAAGCAGCTGCATGAATTGGAAGGAATTGTTCTATAAACCAGAGAGTACAAGATTCTTGATTTTACATTTTACTAGTTGGTAACTATGTTGATAAAATGATGATAATAAAACCAGGCTTACCTATCTTATAATTTTACTGGTTTTTTTAAAAGATCAAATTCATTTTATATTTATAAACTACCTACTACGTGTTTGGTACTATTCCACTGTTCTGTTCCAGGTACTGGAAGAATACACTAATGAGTAAAATAGGCAAAAAATTCAACCTTGCTGAAATTTATGCTCTACCTAAGGTAAGATGTTTAGTCTCTCTCTCTCTCTCTCTCTCTCTCTCTCTCTCTCTCTCTCTCTCTCTCTCTCTCTCACACACACACACACACACACACACAATAAAGATAACTAAATCAAGAGGGTGAAGAGCTGGTAATGCAATGGATGTGCACACTTTATATTTGGTGGTCATGGAAGGCCTCTCAGTGATGATGACATCTGAACAGAGTTAAGGAGAAGGAGCCATGTGGCCATCTGGGGGAGAACATTCCAGTCAGAGGGTCAAGTGCAAAGGCGCTGAGGTAAGAGCATGTTTACAGTGTGCAAAGTCATCTTCTAAGCCATGAAGTAAGTTTCAGTAAATTGAAAAAGATTCAATTCATTAAAAATATGCTCTCAGACCACAGTGGACATAAAATAAAATAAATTCAATAAATAAAAATATATAACACAAAGCATCTCTGGATAATCCCCAAATATTTTGAAACTAAGCAACACTTCTAAACCACCCATGAATCAAAGAAGAAATTAAAAGAGAACTTAGAAAATATTTTAAACTGAATGAAATTGAAAACACATAATACCAAAATCTGTAAGATATGGTTAAATTTATAGAACTAAA
This sequence comes from Lasiurus cinereus, assembly GCA_011751065.1. Classification (NCBI taxonomy): domain Eukaryota; kingdom Metazoa; phylum Chordata; class Mammalia; order Chiroptera; family Vespertilionidae; genus Lasiurus; species Lasiurus cinereus. Next base: position 10,848,820 of record JAAGEH010000304.1, read on the forward strand.
TCACCTATATTAAGGGGGAAAAGGTTTGAAATTAATTACCTCAGCTTCTACCTTAAGAAACTAGTAAAAAAACAAACAGTAAACCACAAAGTAAGGAGGAGAAAGGATATAATAAAGATCAAAGTAGAAGAAAATGAAACAGAAAAATAATTTTAAAAAATCAATTAAATAAAAAACTTGTTCTTGAGAAAATCAATAACTGACAAACCTCTCAAAAGAGAAATCAGAAAGAGAAAAGAAACAACCAACCAAAATCAGGAATGAGAGAAGTGACCCTATAAATTCTACTAATATCAAAAGTAAAATAAAGAGATGTCATGAACGTTTTGCCAATACATTTAAAAAATGCAATGAGATGTATAAATTTTTAAATAATATGAGCTACTAGAGTTAATTCACAAAAAATAGAAAATGAATAGACCTATATCTATGAAGAAATTAATCCTATTTTTTAAATGCAATCTATTCAAAAGTTGAATGAAATCATTTTCACGAAAAAAACCTTAGAACCAAATGGTTTCACTGGTGTAGTTTATAAAATATTTAAGCAAGACATGATACCTCTTATAAACAAACTATTCTAAAAAGTTGAAGAGGACATAAAAACTTGCCAACTCATTCTATGAAGCTAGCATTACTGAGATACCAAAACCAGGCAAAGACAGTAATAAAAACTAAAAACCAACATTCCCTTTGAGCACAGATGTGAAAATTCTTAACAAAACTTTAGCAAATTGAATGTGGCAGTATAAAAAGAGGATAAGAGCTCAGGACCAAGTGGGATTTATCCCAGGAGTACATTTTGGAGGAGCAAGGAAGATGGTGTGGTTAGACTCAGTGATCTGGGGAAGTAAAATGAGGTCTGATAAGTAAAGGGAATCAGACCATGTGTTACAGATCATGTGACTTAACGGGTTTTAATGGCCCTAAAATAAATGAGGCATACTAATGGTGAGAATTTGGGGTCCCTTAATAGGCAGGCAGGGAAGATCTGGGCAGACGAGAGTGAATATCACAGAGAAAATTGTCACCCTTATTGTAAGGACTTGGACTTTTAATCTGAGTGAGAAACTTGGGAAAACATTACAGGATTTTGTACAATGGAGTGATCGATCATTTGACTGTGTTTTAACAATGTGTTTTGTTGAAAAACATATTTTACTAGAGTATGGTTGGACTCAGAGGGGGACAAATAATAATATGTAAATCAAAATATTTTGTAAATTATAAACAAATAAATTATTAATATTTAATTAACATTGCAATAACTTAGTCACTTTCTTAGTTTGTAGTGTACCATTTCTGATGAACTATTCCACATATACTTCTTACAATTAAGAGTCTTCTGATAGAATACATTGTGGTGAAGAGTGTCTCAAAGGAATGTGGAGATCCCTGCTTGGTTGTGAGCGACCATGCAATTGATCTCACCAAACCCTTTTATTGCATGATCCTGAGTTTTATTCTCAAAACAAAATGTCATGCTGAATGGTGGGGCCCTAGAATGATACACCATTCCTTAACATGCTATGCTAGGTCCTGACTTGACTGTGATGAAGAAAACCACACTATTTAACATTTCCCAAAGAGCTGGTCTCCCCTGAACCAGCCACCTGCAGCCCTTGCTCTCCTGGCTGATGGTATGGGAGAGATCTTGCAGGGTTTAATTCCAAGTGCCAGAGTAAGCCAGAAGTTTCCTCCTTCCACTACTGGGCACAACAGGGAAGTAAGTTCTCAGGGCCTGAACATACTAAAAATGGTGTTTATCTACAATGGCCAGAAATAACTTAAAAGCTTCCAGGAAGTGGAGAACTAGAAAGACTGAGAAAGAAGAACCAAGGATATAACCAGGTAAATGAAGTCAAGGATCAAACCCAAGATGTAAAGCCTCAGAGGCTAACAAGCTCATGTCCAAGAGGGTTGGACTCAGGATTGTGTTTAAGGACAAGGTTGTGGATACGAAATACACAATATAGGTGTGTTTTTTTACAAAGCATTTGGAATAGGCTTGGGGCTGGGGTAGCCATTTGTACCAAATGGTTTGAAAATGCACATAATCCAACATATGCCTAATTTAATGTTCTAGACCATAATTTAATTTGTTATTAGCATTCTAAAAAAAAAACCACAATACAACAGTGAAAGTATCAGGATCCTTTGCAGGTGGACAGGAAAGATTTCTTTGGGAGGGAGTAAATACTGTGCAAAGAACTGTCAACCTCATCAACACAGCAAGTCAATAGTGCTGACATGTAAACGTTTTTCACAGGTAGACACTGCAGTTTCTGTTTAGCACCCAGGTCTTCCACCTGGGAAAGTCCAGCTTGGCAGTGACCTTTCATTCCAGCTCACAACATTACCTATTGGCTGCCGTGCGCTTTAGATTGATGTTTTCTACAGTTGAGCTTTATTTGGAAAACAAAAGTGATGAGCCCACAAATCCGCACATGTCATAGTGAAATTGTGGGAGGAAATTACTGCCTACAAACACATTTACACACACACACACACATGCACGCACACAATCCATATTTAGCATTTTTTAGTTTCATCAAGTTTTATTGAATAACTTCAGAATGCTTGAAGCATATCAAAAATTAATATTTTCCTTCAGAAATGTTTGTGAAATAGAAATCTTTCCTTTTATTGATTTGTATATAGCCACTTAACAGGTATTGAAGTCAATCCTCAATACTTAGCACTCAGACAGTTTATACCAATGAAAAACCTAAATCCCTACACTCAAGAACTTCAATTTAGTGACAGGTAGAGGCATATACAAGTAGCTGCAATTCCTAGAGACAAGCTGATTTGAAAAGTATAAACACAGTAACTCAGGGTTAAAGAGAAAGAAGGGACTAACTGCCACGGATTTTTGCAAATTGAGAGAATATTACCTATGCCCTGGATTTGGGCAGATTGGAAAAATTTATGAAGGGGACAAGCAGAAAGCATGACACTTCAGGCATAAATGAGCACAATAAACCTTGTGTGCCATATTGAAGAAGTCTCTGCCTTCTGCTATCCCTAATACCTGGCACCTACCAGTGATGAATTTCAGCCTGTTGAACTTGTAGTTGTAGTGAGAATGATATGATCATTTTATGCTTACTGTGAAATTATGATGGTAATAATAATGATGACAAATAGAAACTTGTGGAAGTTGTGGTTTTGCAAAGATTAATTTACTATATTAACCAACCTGTTTGCATTTTTCATTCTAAATCTTAGTGTAACTCTGAGTAGCATTGTCATATATCATGGCTAGTTGTTGAGCCCGAAAGATTACAAAAAAGATTTTTTTCTTTGACTTATAAAGATACCAGGTCTTCTGACATAAATTTATGTATTCAAAATAATTCCTATCAAAACAAAATTTCACTGATACACACACACGCACACACATACATGACTAAATTGTTCTAAAATAAATCAGGAATGTAACAGAGATGAGAAAACAAAGAAAACAAGAACAAAAACTGAGATTGAATTAATCTTATCAGATATAATCTATTATAATATGTCCTAAAGCCTCTGAAATAAAAATAATTTCTTCTTGGGCTAGAAATAAACAGAATGTGTAGTCCAGAGCCAGAACTTATTGTATACAGCACTACTGTATTCAATAAAGGAGACACCATTAGTCAAAGGGAAAGTGAAGTTTCATCAATAAGGCTGTCTGAGTGATCAGTTAGCAATTTGGAAAAAAATCTACTTATAACTATTTTATTGTACACATCAAAATAAATTTCAGATAAATTAAGAAAGTAAGTATACAAAACAAACAACAGAAAATAGAATGTCTAGAAGCAAAAATATTTACTAAGCTTAGAAACGATAAAAGATATAAGAAGAAAATTAAAGATTACACTACGTGAAAATATAAAACTTCAATGAATGAACTCTGGAAATCATGATTCTAATATAAAATTGTGGAAATGCCTGCAGAAAATACTAAAAACATTAATATCTTTACTATATTCTGCATTTATATTACTTGACCAAAAACTGCACAGGAAAAAAAACAAAGACAGGGGAAATACAAATAAATACAAAACTAGCTAAATACAAAATAAAATTAAAATAACTGTATTTATTGATTATAACCAATAATCATAAAAAACACATTAATTACTAATGACATAAGCACAAAATAAAACAATACTGAGATAGCATTGCTTTGCTGATATCAATAATATTTCAATACACATGCAAAGATAATACAATGGAAATTTTTGTGTTTGAATAATGGGGCTGTGATTACTTTTCTGGTCTAGATTTTTAAAGTATCTTTTTTTTTATTGATTTTTCACAGAGAGGAAGGGAGAGGGTTAGAAAGTCAGAAACATCGATGAGAGAGAGACATCGATCAGCCGCCTCCCGCACACCCCACACTGGAGATGTGCCCACAAGCAAGGTACATGCCCCCGACCGGAATCAAACCTGGGACCTTTCAGTCCGCAGGCCGACACTCTATCCACTGAGCCAAACCGGTCTCGGCTAAAATATCTTTAATGATAACTTATTTTTATAATTGATAGAAAAAGTTACCACACATCTATAGCAATTAAGAAAAATATCTTTCACAGATTGCAGTAAGTTTAAATCCTGTACACTGCCATCAGAACTTCAACTGCCTGTCATGAAGATTCTGCTTGAACAACAGCATTTTAGTGAGGAAGGGTGATTTCCATCCATTGGGATCTGCTGAGGCAGCAGAGCAGAGCAATACCCCTGGTCCATCAGTTTAAAATGCTTAATAACAAAACAGGTGTTCTTACACAGCCATCATGAGTCAAAACCAGAATAATTTTTATAGCAAAGAATGAACAAACAATTGAAATGTGTATTTTCAGCAGAGACATATGCTGCAGAATTCTAGGCAATGCAACTGAAGAAACAGTGTGATGGAATTACTAGGAACTTTGCCTGGAGGGGAATCAGGTGTGTGACATGTACTTCAGAAAAAAATTCCATCTATTTCTCTTTTATTTAAAGAATAAGTTCATGGAGGTATTTGAGTTTATTTCAATACTGGAGGCCCAGTGCACAAAATTCATGCACAGGGGAAAGGGTAGTCCCTCAGTCCAGCCTGCACCCTCTCACAATCTGGGACAACTGGCTTCTAACTGCTCACCTGCTTGTCTGCCTGATAGCCCCTAACCACTTGCCTGCCTGCCTGATCATCACTAACTGCTTACCTGCCTGCCTGATCATCACTAACCACCTCTGCCTGCCTGTCTCATGTCCCTAACTGCTTGCCTACCTGCCTCATCACCCCTAACCACTCTGCATGTCTGCCTGATTGCCCCTAACCACTTTGCCTGCCTGCCTGCTGACCCTTAACTCCTCGTCTGCCTGCCTGATCACCTCTGCCTCGGCCCCCACCATCACAGCTTCATCTGGAAGGATGTCCAGAAGGTCATTCAACTGTCCAGTCTAATTAGCATATTGTGCTTTTATTATTATAGATAGTTTTAAATATTTATAAAATAACTCCATCTCTACACAATTTGTTGGTGATGGTAGTGGTGGGTGTGTTATGGGGATGATTTCTGACAGCTCTCTGAAATCTATGTGAATGGATGGATAGAATGAAGAATAATAGATACAACATGCATATGGGACAAAGGCCACAAAGTGCAGCATAGGGGTTAAGGGAAGAGAAGTGTCATGAAGTCAATTCCACATGCTAGTTTAATTCCTTCGACAAAAAAGTATTGTTTCCCTTTGTTCTTCTGGCTTACACAAAACATGTACAAAATAAAATCAAGGTTTTGACCTTGAACTTAGTTTACAAAATTGTTGAGCCAGCTACACTAAATAAATTTACATCTCTCTTTCTGAAAAATCTTTTTGGAGACCACTGTCTTGTGAAGATGTATGTAGAATCTATGACCATCAGGTTCAGGTCATTAAAATTTGTGTAATAAGTGGAGAATGAGTAGTATTGAGAAGGGCAAAGCTGGCCTCCAGGTACCTAATTTAACTACTTAAATCAGCTCTGTAAGATTGAAACCCACTTACCTTTCCCAGCTCCTATCCACTTGGTGTGGATCCTTATGCATCAGCTGCTCGTTTGTTCCCTCAACTCACCATGGGAAACTCCATTTCAGGAGTTTGGTGGTCATGTTGTGCTGGACAGAGTGAGAGGATGAGGGCTCAACCACTCGTATATTGTTTTCTTCCCCTCCATCCCTTGGAGGTTGGAAAGGGGCTTTAGGAGTGGTGAAAATAAAAAATAAGAGTGAAACTCATTTAAGCCTGACTATAAGAGGGTTTTTCATTTGCTATATCCTTTATGAATCTATCTCAAAGTTAAAAGAAACCACAAAAATTTTCCAACAAAGCTGGTGGAGAATCAGCAAAACAATAAAAAATATCAGAACAAATAAGAGTTTATTAAGTGCTTCATATAAAATAAATAAATGAAAATCAATAGCTTTCCTTTATAGCAGCATTAACAGTTAGAAGACAAAAGGAGGCTTGCTGGGTAGCCCAGATGATTAGAGCACTATCCCTAGACACCAAGATTGCAGGTTTAATCCCTGGTCAGGGTACAGACAGTAATCAACCACTGAATGCATAACTAAGTGGAACAACAAAATGATGTGTTTCACTCTCTCCCATTCTCTCTCTATAATCAATAAATACAAATTAAAATTAAAAAGAGAGAAAAATAGCCTATCCTTTCCCCTCGCCCCCAAGAGCAATGGACTTAGAGAAAACCTATAAGAAGAGTATTCTGAGGGACAGTTATCAGGAAAACATTTCTATAACATTATAAATCCTGCCCAAATTAACTAATATATAATACAATTTCAATATTTGGGCTTAAAAAACCAACTAGATAAATCCATAAATTAACCTATATATATAAAACCCTAATATGCAAATAGATGGAATCATGGACCGACCAAACAACTGAACCACCAAACAACCAGTTGCTATTATGTGCACTGACCACCAGGGGATGTGTGTGGACATGAAGGACAAAGGCAGAAGGTGGTAGAGAGTAGAACATAGCAAGCATCAGCCACAGTGGGTTGATGGAGCAGATGAGTGGGGGCTCCAGACCAAGGTGGGTCACTGGTTGCTGTATCAGGGCAAGCCTCTAGTGGTTACTGAAAATTCTTTGCTCCCGCATACTGTGGTTCACCTGGTGCTTGCACCTGCTGCCAGCACCAGAGCCACCTCTCACACCCACTGTTGGCATCCAGCACCAGCCCTAATCACTCTGCTGTGAGTGGGTGTGAGTGGGGCTGGCATGGTGAACTCATGGGAGCAGCAGTGATGGGAGCAGGGTTGTAGGCAGAGAGGGGACTGGGCCCTATGACAGGAGGGGCCAGATGGGAGCACAGAGGATAGGCTGAGACCCACCCCTGTGCCCACCGTAGCCTTGTGGACCACAGTTCCTTTCAAGATGCATGAATCCGTGTACTGGACCCCTAGTATAAAAATAAATATAGGAGATTGTCTGGACATTTTTATATAAAAGGAAATTGAGTATGGCAGAATGGAATAGCTATTAAAACTATCCACAAAGTTACTATCCACAAAGATTAGTGTGATATTACCAAAGAAAAAGACAAATTAGTAGCATCTAGAAAAAGAAATTCAATTAGCTATGTTAATTTGATAAATGACAAATTAACATTTTCAATTTACTGGGGAGATTATGGTTGTTGATATAGCTAGAAGAAAACAAAGTTTAATGATCTAATCTCTACCTCACAATTCTCATAATTAAATATAAAAATGCACATATACACAACATGTATGTATCTTCTTTTTACAGCAGTCCCTTCAGCATTTCTTATATTGTTGGTTTGGTGGTAAAAAACTCCCTTAGTCCTTTTTTGTCTGTGAAGCTCCTGATTTCACTCTCAATTTTGATTGATAGTCTTGCTGGGTACAGTATTCTTGGATTCAGACCCTTGCTTTGCATGACTTTGTATATTTCATTAAATTCTCTTCTGGACTGATGTGTTTCTGTTGAGAAATCAGTCATTAGTCTGATGGGGGATCCTTTGTAGGTAACTTTCTGTCTCTCTCTGGCAGCCTTTAAGATTCTTACTTTGTTGTTAATGTTTACCAATTTAATTATAATGTGTCTTGATGTTGGTCTTTTTGGGTTCATCTTATTTGGGACTCTGTGATCTTCTTGGACATGTGTGAGTTTTTTCTTCCCTATAGCAGGGAAGTTTTCTGTCATTATTTCCTCAAGCAAGTTTTATATTCCTTGCTCAGTTCCCTCTCCTTCTGGCACCCTTCATTATGTGGATGTTGTTTTGTTTCATGTTGTCCCAAAGTTCCCTTAGGCTCTCCTCCTATTTTTTAAGTCTTTTTGTTTGTTTTTCCTGGGTGCTGCTCTGCTTGGATATTTTTTCCTATCTTGTCTTCTAGCTCATTGATGTGGTCCTCCACTTCTTCTAGTCTACTGTTGATGTTTTCTATTGAGTTCTTTATTGCAGTGATTTCATTTTTTCATTTCTTCTTGGTTCTTCATTTCCTCTTGCTTCTTACACATTGTTGAATTTGTCTTCAATCCTTTTCAGTGACCTTATGACAATTCCTCTGAATTCTTTCTTTGACATATTGCTTGCCTCCATTTCATTTACTTCCTTTTCTGGTGATTCATCCTTTTTTTCCTATTTGGGCTGTTTCTTTGTCTCCCCATGATTGCTCCTCTCTGGGTGTCTGGTTTTGTAGCTCTCTCTCTCTCCTGCATTGGCTTTCTCTAGGCAATATCTAACCTGTCTGTCCACAGATTGTCTCACTGTTTGTGTTTAATTTGCCAATTCTGGGTGGATGCTATTTGATTAAGCTCTTCTTTCTATCTGCTCTGTGAGAAAGTATCAGGTTTATCCACATATTCTCACTGCTTTGCCATCCCCTGCACAGAATTTTTAGGTTCCTGTAGTCAGGATGGCTGGAGTCCCAGTGTTCCTGAATTGACAGCTGAGACAGTGGTCTCTGGGCATTGTGGTTGCAGGATTCCAGGAGATATCTGAGGTCTCCTCAGTTGAAGATAAGGCTGGGCTTCAAATAACAGCCACACCATGATTTCCATTTTTAAAAACACATTCAAAATATGTTTTTTATTGATTTTTACAGAGGAATAGAGAGAGAAACATTGATGAGACTGAAACATCAATTAGCTGCCTCCTGTATACTCCCTACCGGTGATGAAGCCCACAACCTGGCCATGTGTCCTGACCAGGAATCAAACCAGTGACCTCTAGTTCATGGGTCAACACTCATCCACTGAACCACACCAGCCAGGCATTAATTTTAAAGATATATAACAATGATTTTATTACATGGATTTAAAAAATACAGCCTGTAATCTCTCATGTATCTCTACTTCTGTCTGAAGGAATAATTTTATGGAAAGTTAGAATGGATGGCCCTGAAGTGGGTTAGTCAAATGCTTCCCTATTAAAGGCATCCTTTAGCTTTGACCAGTTTGGTTCAGCAAGGATAAAACATTGGCCTACAGATCAAAGGGTCCCAGGTTTAATTCTGGTCAAGGGCACATACCTTGGCTGCAGGCTCCTTTGGCTTTGGCCCTGGTCAGAGGCAACCAATTGATGTGTTCCTCTCACATTGACATTTATCTCTTTCTTTCCCTCATTCTTTCACTCTCCCTAAAAATCAATGGAAAGATATCCTCAGGTAGGGATTTAAAATCAATCAATAAATCAATCAATCAAGTGAATAAAAGCAGTCTTTGGCAATTCCTCTTAAGGAACTATTTAGGCACTTGACTTCTATTCTCTCTAGGATCTGCCTTTTTTGTTGAATCTGGCTAAATGTGCCAATCTTAATGTACCAGTTCTTAAAATGGGAATAATATCACCCATCTCAAAGAGTCATTATGAAGATTAGAAATTGTTAGGTCTGACAAATAGAAATAGGAGCAGGATCTCAAGTCCTTTTTATCTTAGGTTGGATTTAGAATAAGTGAATCACTGAGGGAATGCTCTTCAGGAAAAGCCTATAGTGGAGAGATGGAGGCAACACAGGAAAGGGCACATTGCTCATCACAGAAACAGTTGTAGGAAAAGTCAGTCTTGGCCTGACCAACTGGGACTCAGAGCATAAATGACAAAGCAGAATTTTCATGCTTTGAGGAAGACTGGCCTCTGTGTTCCATATGAGTCAGCCAATGGTGCCCAGGGAGCTGGGGGGGGGGGGGGGCGGGGGCAGCTGGAGCTGTGTTGTGGTAGGATAACCTCTGGCAATTCTAGGCGAGGTGGCTTCAGTCATCCAATGGCCATTCTCATGTACCTTTAACCTCTGTTCCTCAAAGGAAAACTTATAACCACAAGGATTGTGTCTCTGAAAACTCCATTCTGTCCTTAGCACTTCCTGCTTTGATATCTATTTAGAAGGTATCTTTGTGCTCTCTGAGTATTGAGTGTGAATGAAAGAGAAGCAATGTGCTTCAAGATTCTAGCACAATGCTTGATCACAGGAAGGACTTTCTAGACGCTAACTTTTCTATTTTAATTTTCTGTCTTTAGAACTGTCTCTCATTTCAGAGAATTGCTGGTAAACTATTCTCCTTCCAAGAAATGCCAGAAGTACAAAAATAAAAATAAATAAATAAAATAAAATAAAAATAAGAGGAGACTGTAATCAAAGCACCTGGCACATGTTATATGGTCAGTAAGTGTTGGGTACATTTTTTCCTTCCTTTTCATTAGCATTGCCTCAGGATCACTCATGTTTTGAACTTTCTTACAATTTCAGATTAACAAATTCTAATCATTATGATTCTTATAGTGTAAAAGAACTTATTTTAGTCAGTCAATTATCATGGGCAGTGTTATTAACAATAATCATCATAAATCCCAAGATTCAAATGGTTTTTGGAGTTATAATCATTTGGGGGAATATATTAGCAGAAAATAGCCAATTTTATTTATTTATTAATCTTTCATCTATTTTATCTGATTTTTTTAAATCACATGGACATTACCATCCAATTTGGTACTTAAGTATCTCTGTTTCTTTACTTTTTTAATAGTCCTAAGAGTAAGGACTATCTATGGCAGTGGTTCTCAATCTTTCTAATGCCACGACCCTTTAATACAGTTGCTCACATTGTGGTGACCCCCAACCATAAAATTATTTTCATTGCTACTTCATAACTGTAATCTTGCTACTGTTATGAACTGTAATGTAAATATCTGATATGCAGGATGTATTTTCGTTGTTACAAATTGAACATAATTAAAATGTAGTGATTAATCACAAAAACAATATGTAATTATATATTGTGAAATATTTATTTCTAATTATAAATAAATGAAATTTTTGTCTTGAATCATGGTGTAGCATGGGTAACAGTCTTCATATGACAACAGTAAACTACATTGCTACACTTTACTACATCGAGGAGCAGTCTGTTGGTTCCTAAGACCATGGGAAATAGGTGTTTTCTGATGGTCTTAGGCAACCCCTGTGAAAGGGTCGTTCGACCCCCAAAGGGGTCACAACCCACAGGTTGAGAACCACTGGTCTATGGTATCCCTTGATCATCTCCACACTTCTTGTCCCAGTCCTTAGTTCACTGTCAAGTGGTCAAATAATACAAGTTATCATGATCAAGTATAAGAATTTAACAATAGCTACTAATACTCATATTTTTTCCTACTAACTCATGTTTTTGCCTACATATTTTTTGCCACATATTTATGCTAAATATTATTCAAATTAAAATATGTCTAAAGCCCTACCAGTTTGGTTCAGTGGATAGAGCATCGGCCTACAGACTGGATAGTCCCAGGTTTGATTCCATTCAAGGGCATGTTCTTTGGTTTTGGGCACATCTCCATTAGGAGGTGTGCAGGAGGCAGCTGATTGATGTTTCTCTCTCATCAATGTTTCTAACTCTCTATCCTTCTCTCTTCCTCTCTGTAAAAACAATCAATAAAACATATTTTAAAAAATATGTCTAAGGACTGCAGGATCTAAATAGGAGTGTCATTTTTTAAACTTGGAGTCTTTGTTATTTGCTCTTTCCCAGAGCTAGAACGCATATCCCTGTTCCCTGAATGCTGGTAATATTCTTATGCCTTCCCTTCCACTTGGGTGGGTTAGGACCAACAACAAATTCATAAATATACAAGCCTGGAAATCTGAGACTAAACTCTAAAGGGGTTTAATATTTCTGGGCCAGTCTTCCAACCTTGAGGGAAGCCTTCATATGACTGATAAGAATGGTGAATGGACAACTATATCAAACTTGACCAAGTGGAAAAAACTTTATTGAACACAGAGTATAATTTTCTAAGTTTACATTATGGTGTGTTATGGTCCACTGGTAGCCATTAATGAAAGTATTTACCTATTAACATTAATAACTAAATCTGGTCTTCTCTCTAGAAAGCTACCAAATTAGGCCTTACCATTTGAATTTCATAAGTCTTAGTGACCCCTTAAAGGACTGCCTCTAAGTCAAACTTGATGTCTTATAACTAACTCTATGATCTGGAAAAATAAAAGTGTAGAGACTGGGAAGAGCACTTCATTAGGAGATAACCCAGCACTCTACCTTGGCACTTTCAAGACTGGCTCTCAGAGCATCATATTTTCCACCAATGAGCTGCAGAATTATAAATGTAATGGAGCACTGAAAACAAGCGCTTCATAAGACTTTTGAAAATTCCTTGTGGCACTACATTCATAAGGCAGTGCCCTTGTCTTCAACTGTTTCAACATCTCAAATTTTCTGAGACTTTCAGTGCATGCTTGTTATGCCTTTAACCCAACAAGATGTGTATTTTCCCCTTCTGAGTTATTTCCTTACAGAGGTCATCACAGAGCGGGGATGTCAAAGGTAAAAGTAATTATATTGTCACAAAAATATCAATTTTTCTTCCAATGCTGGGAGACAGAGACAGGAACGAACCATGGCATCAGTCTAAGAGACATGATATTTATAAATACAGGTTTTCAAAGCTCAGAATAGAAAATGAAGAGGAGGTGAATCCATTTGGAGTGTATTATACAATGAAGCAAGAATAAATCATTTGTGTCTGTCAAAACAATCCTCAAGAGTCAATGTGATCATAGTAATTTGTTTTTCCCAAGGTCTCAAGCCTATGTTTAAACATACACACAAACACACACACACACACACACACACACACACACACACACACACACACACTAACTTGGGAGGAACCTAAATGACCAATATTAAAAGAATAATACAGAAAATAATGTTAATACTATTTTTAATAAGTTCCAATTTCTCTTGCCAACCTATATGTCAGCATTGCTTGCATGAGATCTGCTTGCATCAGAATCACTCAGAAGGTTTCTAAAAACAAGCAGATAACTATCCCTTTAATAATAAGGGAATAATTATCTAAAATCATCTCCCTCAGTGATCTAGATTCACACTGAAGTGAAAACAGTGATTTTGCTCTCCGCAACAAGGACTGGAAAGACAGGAGCTTAGGGGATGGTATTTTGATTTAAGAACCTTTAGTGACTTTCTTGCTGCTTCTTTTGACTCTTTTTGCTCTTTTTTGCATACCAGCTGACAAATCTGGTGCACAGCTGATTCCAGAAAAGACCCCTGAACACACTCTTTTTTAAAAAATATATATGTTTTTTTTTACTGATTTCAGAGAAGAAAGGCAAAGAAGTGTTCAAAACATTAATGATGAGAGAGAATCATTGATTGGCTGCTTCCTGCACATCCACTATTGGGAATTGAACCTGCAACCTGGGCATGTGCTCTGACTTGGGATAGAAACATGACCTCCTGGTTCATAGATCAACACTCAACCACTGAGCCACACCTGCTGGGCCAGATGCACTTTCAATAAGCTAAATTCTCAATTGCAACTTTCCCCCCATTTGTGCACACCAGGCAAGGGAGCTTAAACCTCCGAAGAGTCTCTTATTGCATAGAGTGAAAAACCAAAGGACCAAAACTGGAGGTTATGTCTGGAAGGTGCCAAAGTTCTAGAACTCCTTGGTGAGGCCATTAGTAACTTTAAAGGAATTTCAAAATCCCTTATTTTTCTTTTTCTCTGATATACCATAGAAAACTAGAATGCCCAGAGATAAAGGAATTAGAGAATGTGAGAAACAAGTACAAATACTGATTACAGATTTGGGACTGGCAACTTCTCTCCCCACCCCTTTCTATTGCTGGTAATTGCTCTTCATCACACACATGAACCTGAGCCCAAGAAGTTTCTCAGCTTTGCTTACAAAGTCTTTGCAGCTGGCCAAGCACATACTCCCTTCATTTGATGCCCACTATTCAATTCGAGCATCTTTATCTGTTTTACATGTTCATTCTGTTTCAAGTTGTATTTAAGAGGTTATACTGCACACACTGATTCAGGTTTTGAAAACCATTTTGATCTCAGGAGTCACAGGTCTATTCTAAAAAACATTCCCAACCCTGTGCCATGTTAACTATGTGATTTTAACCTAGAGCTTTATTTTGTAATGTGGAATGTCTTCTCCTAAAATAGAGAAGATGTGCTTTGTTCCTTGTAGGATCAGTGTGATGGTGAACAATCTAAAGGCTAAAGGCACTCAGAGATAAACACTGCATATTATAACTGTGATAACCACACATTAATAGACTCTATTTTAGATTGTGGTTTCAGAGTGTTAGGCTATTTGAACCTCATTAGCTTAGCTGACTAATCTAGCCCTTTGCTAAAACTGGTTTTTATATTTTTCTTTATACATATATAGAGTAGAGGTGAAAAGATAAAATATTCTTTAGCTCATGTATTCCCTTATTACTTTTTAAAAGATCATTCTGGTTACTATGGAGACAAGAGTAGGTGGGAAAAGGCTAGCAATGAGGAGAATACTTAGGCAGCTATTGCCATAATCCAGAGAGGTGGTAAAAATCCACATTGCAAAGCAAATTTATTTTTACAAGTTATGGAGACAAACAAGTCTCACATGGATACCTAAGGAGTTTGCTTTGCCATAATGAAGGAGATAGGGATGTTGCAACACATAAGCTCTAGAACAAGAATTTGTTGGTTCAAATTCCAGCTTTGGCCATTGTAGAACCTTGGACAAATTACTTGATTCTTGTATCTCTGTTTTATCATCTTTAAAGTGAGGCTAAAAGTAGTACCTACCTCATAAGATTGCTAGGAATAAATGAGTTTTACATGTGAAGTGTTTAGAATACTTCCCACCAGGCATTAAGTGCCAATTGTTTTTTGATTGGCACATCAACGTTCTAAATGGAGCAATGTGGCTAATGGCCACTAGAGGGCATCAGAGAAACAAGAACAGAGTGAATGCCAGATTCATATTAGTTATCAAAGATGTACTATTTGATGAGGGAGGTAGGAAACAAAACAAAACAAAACAAAAAAACAGGGAGAAAGGTTCTAGGAATCATGAAAAATGAAGGCTGAGCTCAGGGCCACTGATAGCTTGCAATTTTGTTCTTTGAGTCTTAGCCTGATCTAATTAAATAAAAGCACATTTGACATTGCCCTGCACTACAGATTGAGAGGCATAGCAGATCTTCTTAAAGTATAGTGACAAACCCAAGCAGCTAGCCAAAATAAGGGACAAAGAAACAGCTCCCAATTAAAATAATAGTTCAAGACACCAATGTAAATAAAATCAATGACTGGAACAAGTCTAGCAATAAGAAAAATTGGGTTTCCTTCAGGAATGTACTTCCAAGATGGCTCACTCAAAATGATCAGCAGCTTTTGGTTTTTTCATGTGGCCTGGGCTTCCTCACAGCATGGTGGCTGAGATACCAGGGTAAGCATCTCACAGAGAAAAACAGGCAGAAGTGGCATCACTTCTTATGATCTAGCATGTGTTACTTTTACCATATGTCAATATCGGAGCTGTAATAAAAGCCCACCCAGTTTCAAGGGGACAGGACATAGATGGCACCACCTAATGGGGAAATGGCAAGGTTCTAGAAAAGCATATGGAATAGGATATATTGTTATATCCATTTTTGCAGAAAACAATCAACCACAAAGTAAATTCCTAGAAATTCATACTGGATGCTTTCCATCTCTCATTTATACATGCAATGTCAACCTGTTTCTCTACCTGAATTACAGCAAAATCCCCCAAGAGTCTCCCTCATTTCCAGTCTAACTCTGTGTAATCTATTATTTATACACAGTGAAAACTCTTTAAAAATGTAAATCTGATCATGTCACACTATTCGTCTTAAAACCACTCAATGGCTTTCTATTATCCTTAAAATAAAAACCCAACCTCTAACAGTGGCCTACAAGACCCTCATTATTTTGACCCATTTATTCTTTTCATTTTATCTTCAAGCCTTTTTTCTACCACCCTGGTCTTTCTCTGATTCCAACACCTGGGTGTGTTTTGTCTCACCAAATCTCTTCAAACTTGCTGTGTCCCAATTAGTCAGATTTCTACTCAAATATGACCTTCCAAATTACCCAGTATAAACCAGAACTTTCTATCCCTTAACCCTGCTTTAGGTTCCCTCCCATGCATTTCACTATCTGAGTTTGTTTTATATATATATATATATATATATATATATATATATATATATATGATTCATGTTCATCGGGAATACAAGCACTTTGTGAACAGGTATTTGGTTTTGTTGACTACTTTCATTAATGGTGCTTAGCTCTATTTAATAAATAGTTAAATTGAATACTGAATAAAGAATAAAATAGGAAAAGAAAACAATTAAGTAGACTTTTTATGGACTTTCCAATTGGTGGTAGTCTAAACTAATACTTTCACTGTAATGAAAATAAGTCCATGCTCTCTTTTAGTTATGAATGGCCTTATTCTAGTCCCCTGTGGTTTTATAGACACTAGCTTGCAGATGGTTTGTTGTTTTAATGTATACACTTAAGGAAATTTCATCTTGAGCCTGGGGGCTGCTCTACTAGGGTTGTCAGATGTGGGCATGTCTGGTGAGTTGGTGGTGACAGGCCTTGAAGCATTCAATGCTAATGAAGTTTTTGGTTTTCAATATAGAGAGAAGAGAGGCTATGGTTGTGGGTGAGGGAGGTAGGGAGTGAGGAGAAGGGAATCTGAGGATAGTAATGGTCAAGTGAACCTGTTGTTACTCTTTGGGACTTCTCAGTGCAAACATGTGCTTCCAACATTTGGAGAATTCCCCATCTCCTTTGCAGCTAATACTCTGGGCTGTGACTCAGAGCCCAAAAATCACATTCACCCAGCAAGGTTTTGAATCAGAAGCATGTGTTGCAGAAAAATAAATGCCATCTGGGGTGCAATCTGGTGAGAATGGCATCAGGTAAGTCCCAAAGAGTGGCTAAGGTCATGCACCAGCCAAGAGCCAGCACCTTCAGAGGCTACAGAGCACTTTCTACCAAAGCAGATCTTTCATGTGATTCTGGGCATTGGTCCTGGCTGGGAGCCACCCAGCTGGTTTCTGGCCTTCTGGAGAATCTTACAGTCTCTAATAAGTTCTTTTTCTATTATTTAATAGAATAATCACACTAGAATTAAATTAGTTGCAACTGAGGACTCTGATAGAGACTGGTGGGTGTTTATTCTCAGTCTAACCCATGTATCAGGCCTGACACCTTTGGAAAAGGGAGCTGGAAGCTAGAATGGCAGAAATATTTTAATAAGTAATTTTGTGAGATTCTGGATTTGAATAGCTGTACTTTGTTCCCTAGGAGATAAAGTTCTACTTTGAGCATGATAATGAACCCTCACCCACTTTTCCCTGAAACACAGTAGAGTCCCGGCTCCAAGAAGGCTCCTGAGAAAGTCTTCAAAATACCATTTGAAATTTAAATTTTTCTTTAATAAAATCCAACACAGAAACAAACCTTTTATGAACCAGATAAAATTGGACTGCTTTGGTTGAGGTGAGCCTTAGTGCTTCTACCATGTTCCTAAGGGCACTTATAGATCTCTATGCTCACTTTGAAGTCAATCTCCAGGACTCAGTGATGAAGCCTGGCAGGAGGCTCACAGAATCTTCAGGAGACCATGAAGAATCCTGTCAGGACACCTGACTGACGCATGCCAGAAAGGTTCCTGGTGTGCAGATTCATCTCTGACGTTCTCCCCAAAAGCTTGTGAGAGGAAACTTCAGGAAGTAGGAACAGTTAACCAGAGAAATTTGAATATTACCGTCTTTTCTAACACAATTTAGTGAAACGTGGGGAAATTTTGGTTGCATACCTGTTTACTAAGTTATATATTATGAGTGGTACTGCATAGATATTTAAGTTATTTAAACATCAGTAAATTTGTTCACTAATTTATTTTGTAATCAGCCTTAGGGGAGAGCAACTTTAGTTGACCACAACTGCCTCTCTGCTTGGATCTTCAAGAGTTGTCCATGCCCTTCCACCTACCCCATTGGAGGGACACACTTCTCAGAGAGCCTTGGGCATCTTCTGGCACGATGTTCTCCTGATTCATTATTTATTGACTAGGTTAGATGTCCTTACATCTCCTTAGCTGCCTTTTTAAACCAAACCCCTGTATGGGGGCAAAAGGGCATAAGTGTGAGATACATTTTGGGATCATATCCTTACTCCAATGGGATTTTAGAAAGTTGTTCAATGTCTCTGAGCATGCAAATGGATATAACAATACTAATCTTGTTATGAGACAAAGTATTTAAAGTAAAAAGTCAGAAGCCTAGCACCTACAAGCTATACAAAAACATTACCCATTTCAGGAGGGCATTTATGTTCTCAAGACCACACTCACCATCCAAATTTGAACTATCTTACTGCCTGTAATCTCTAACCTGATAACCAAGACCAGGTGACAGCAGATCCCAGAGACTTAAAAGACATTTGATCAAGAAGATCTAATGCAAATTCAAATAGAACAGAAGTCTCTAAGCAAGGAAGCTTGCCCAACTGAGGAAATGTACAAAATCTAGCCATTAAGAGAGGGTTGGGAGAATCAGAAGATTGTCAAGTTGCTGATAGGAAGCAAACAGACACAAACAACAAGATAAAGCACTATCAATAAAGCTGGAGTGACCATATGTCACCCTGTTCCCCAGAGATAATCCTGGTTTAGCCTTGTTGCACAGAATAATTACTAATAGCACTTGATACCACTCTCAAAAGAGGTTCAGTTTGGATGGTGAATTATATGGCCATTCCAGTCAGAATGCAGGCAGGCAGAGAGACCACACAGATGGTCCAGTTAAGGACGAGGGTTGGAAGCTAGGCAGGAGATGGGTAAGGCCAGGGGCGGTAAGCTACTAGAGGTGCAAAGACCTTAAAAATTAAGCAATTTATGCCTCAGCCAGGAAGGCTCTTATGTGATTTCTGGAGGAGCAGAAACTAGAGAATATAACTAGATGCTGCTTAAAGATGCAAATGAGCCACATTTGAAAGTAAAAGATGGATAAGATGCCTAGGGGGATGAGTGTGGGTACAAAGCTAAAACTCTGAAGACCCCTCCACCCCCACAACCTTAACATAAAGTCCAAACTCCTTTTCAGGGCAGGATCCAGCTCCTGCTTACTGCTACAATCTGTGCATAAAATAAAATAATACAAAATTAAATTAAATTAAAATAAGTAAATAAATAAAGTAGTTTCCCTACACTCCAATTAGGCATCAGTCATGAAGGAGCAACTCAGTGTCTCAAATGCAGCAGCAGCCTCACTACTCATCCTTGCCTTTCCAGAATTTGTAGTCTTTGCCTAGAAAGAGCTTTTTTACTGTTTCTTCTCCTAAATAACTTCTGCTTCTCAAAATAGGAAGGTTCAGGTATATGCTTCTTCAGAAGGCCCCAGCAGATGAATTAGATGTCCCTTCTCTGACTTCTAAGCACCTTTGTGCTAATCCTCATTATTATGCTGATGCACTGTAGCTGTAGCTGTCAGTAACTTGATGTTCTCCCTTCACTGAGAAGAGGGCTCTGTATTTCATCCTTATATTCCTGTTGCTTAACATAGATATGGCACTTGACACATGTTCTCAATATATATTTATTGTTTGAATAAATGAATTCCAGCTCATGCTATGGATGCTGGAATTATTTTTAATATGCTCTTCCACCTTAATAACCAAATACAGTGACTTATTTCACTTAGCCTAACACTCCGTAGGTCCATCCATTCTGTTTCAAGTACCATGATGATTTGACTTATATGTAGAATCTAATGGACAAAATAAACTAACAAAGTGGAGACAGACTCATAGATACAGAGAACAGACTGACAGCTGTCAGAGGGGAGAGGTTTGGGGGCTGGGTGAGAGCGTGGAAGAGATTATGCAAAGAAAAAAAAAGTCCCATGGGCATAGATAACAGTATGGTGATTACCAGAGGGAAGGGGTATGGGTATGGTGGGCAGGTAGAAGGTAAAGGGGGGATAAACGGTGATGGAAGGAGATTTGACTTGAAGTGGTAAACACCCAATACAATAAACAGATGATGTGTTGTAGAATTGTATACCTGAAACCTGTATAATATTATTAATCAATGTCACCCAAATAAGTTAAATAAAAATATAACCAAATATAATGATTTAGTCAATGAAATCCATCGCTTACCCTCTAAATTATATACAGCCTTTACCTGAGGATATTTTTTTCATTGATTTTTTGAGAGAGAGGAAAGGTGGAGGGAGAGAGACAGAGAGAGAGAAACATCACTGTGAGAGACACATCAATTGGTTGCCTCCCACAGGGGGCCAAACGTAGTGTCCTTAACCAGAATTGAACCTGGGAGGAATATGCTTTTGATTGAAATTGAACCTGGGACCTTTCAGTCCACAAGCCAACGCTCTATCCACTGAGTCAAACAGGCTAGGGCTAAATTAGGATCTTAATTCAGACCTGGAGTACTTTTATGGCCTTCTTATTGTATTTCCAATTTAAGTCTCTACTTCAAATTCATCCTACATACAAATATCAACTGTCTCTTCTCAAAATGTCACTTTGTTAGGTCATTCCCCTGCCCCAAATCTTGAGGAAATCACAAAACTTTTATTGTGTCCCACAACAGTGGGAAAATAAAATGGTAACATACAGTCTGGAAAACAATTTTATCTGAGAAAGGAATGTCCACACACTCCATGACCCTACATTTCCATTCCTGGATGAATATCCTAAAAAAATGTTTGCAAAAGGCACAGGAGAGAAACACATTTTTGTAATGGAAAAAGAAAAAAGAACAAAACCTCAACCAATATGAAAGTGCACCAACAGAATAAAAAATAAAAACTGTTATAGTCATGAATGAACATGTCATGCAGTAGTGAAAATGGGCAACATGAATATGTCTTAGTAAGGTAATAGATGGAAAAGAAAGTCCCAAAACCTACAAACAGTATGCCACCATTTTAATACATCTCAAAACAAGCACAACTGCATGGCTATCTGTGCCTGTGTGCTGAAATCATCAAAGGAATGATAACATCAATGTGTAGAGAAATGGTTGTCTTTTGGGGAGAGACATAGGGAAGCACATGATACAAGTAAGACATTAGTAATAATGTTATTTTTTAGTTGGAGGAAGGGTAACAGGTATATATTTTATTATGTTGCTATATTATTTTGCAGATTATGAAAATATTTAAAGGATAGCCAATAGAGCCAGAGTATTTAATTAAAATCAGTAGGAAACAAACAACCTTCTGAAAATTTCAGATTCTATGTCTCCTTAGGGAAGACTGCCTGGATCCAGTCTTTCACTTCCAAGTTGGAGATTTGTTCTTACTCATGCTCACTAAAACATGCATGAGCTAGAGGAAGACCTTAGAACACCAATGGACATGTTTCTAATAAGAACTATGACTCTCAAACACTGGACATGCTCATCGATCATAATTAGCACATCCTCTCTCTGTAGGCAGACTAAATGGAAGTCAAAGTATAATCAGAAGCTTCATTATTGACATTTCATACAAATTCTTGGTCAAAGGATCTGGCTTATTGGTTTTAGCAACATATCCTACAGCTGTGAAAGTAACCATGTGGAACCATACAAAAATATCTTAGAAACATACGTAAAACAAAAAGCTAGCTTCACACTCATATCTATGTAACCATGGGAATCATGGGAATGATTCATGGGACTCAAACATTTGCTTCGTGAGCATGAATCACAATGAAAGAATCGGGCAAAATGAGAGAAAAACAAAGCAAAGACTGAGCTTCCCACTATCTTCAGCAGAGCCCATTATACCACAGCGCACCTGGTGCCACTCTTGATTCTCATGCCCTGGACAGACACTGTTCACTGAGCATAGTGTTCTTACAGGACTTGCCTTATGATCCAGAAGCCATTATCAGTTGGATTGGCACACGAACTAAATGATATTGTTTTTAATTCTGGACTAACAGCTAAAATAAAATTTACTTATACTGTCATAAAAGGCCTTCTACTATCTGGTCACAAACTACCATAACTCCCTTGACTTCATTTGGATTGATCTCAGTGCCCTCTGAGATGTATACTGTTTCCACATGCTCATCTATGCTCACTGAAGTGCCCCTTCCATACACACACACACACACACACGTACACACCAACCTGGAATGTTCTTTCTTTCTTCTCTGTTCTGCTTGCATTCAGCCTCTACCATAAAGTTTCCTGGGCCAACCTTGTTAAAACTGTTGTTTTCCCATTTCTGAAATTTATGACATTTGCATTCATGATCAGGCATGGCTAGTTTTATTTCCAAGTATTTCTATATTATAAACCAGGTGGTTTTTAAGCTTCTTGAGAGTAGGAATATACTTCTTTGCATTCCCTACAAAACTTGCACAGCTTTTCACATTACAGTTACTCACTGAATAACTGTTGATTGATTTTTCCCCCAGCACTTAATATCCAACCAGAAGCATGAAAAAAAAATAATAATCTCATTAATCATAAGAAAGTTCCCTGTATTTCTTCTCTCTAACAAGAGATGAAGGAAATGAGTAAAAAAAGTAGAACATTTCAGAGTATATATATTCTAATTGCATTTTTTGAGTTTTTCATTAGTAAATTGGTGGGACAGTTTAGGGGGTTGGTGTGCAGTGTGATAGATATCATATTTATTAAAACATTCGAGAAAGTAAATGCAACAAGTCCCTGAAATTTTATAATTTCTTTATTATCTCTTCAATATGAAATATATTGTGAATGCAAATATCAGGTAAGGGGAAGTTACGCTTATTCTTTTGTATGCAAAATATTTATGATCTTTATAATGTTCACTATAGAAAATTCAAAAAATACAGAAAAGGTAAAGGAAAAACAAAGCAAAAAAGGATTTCTCAGAAATCTCACCAACCACAGATAAACCTAGTTTGGCATATTTTTCCATTCCTTTCTAAATGCATGTATGTATTTGAAAAATATTCTCTTTTATATGTAAGGTTATATTTGTTTACAAATTCCTTTTCTACCCAGATATATATTATGGAACTCTTACTACAACCACAAAACACTCTTTCTAATACCTACGTTGTATTATCTTGTATGTGCCTTTGGTTTCAAGTTACAGAACCCAAATATAAGACTTTAACAAAAGTGTAAGTTAATCAGATTGTGAAATTCAAGAAGATGAACACATATTTGAGGAAAGGGCAAGGATGCAGTGGAACCCACCCTGTGCTCTCAGTCCTTTTCCCTCTTGTTGACTGAGTGATATGTCCTAGCCCTTGTCTTCTCCTCCTCCTTCATCCACAACTTTTTCTTCAATAATGGAGTATTTTTATTGGCCTCTAAAAATTTTTACTATCCTAAAAGAATTTTTAACCCTACTTCTCCTCCCATCTCTATTCCTAATTCTTTGCTTACCTTGAAAGCAAAACCTAGCAAAGAAGTTGCTTGTACTCAATCCCCTCCAATTATTTTTTTCCCATTCCTTCTTGATTCTGCTCTATTTAGAGATAAGTGTTGGGGAGATAGGATGTGGTACTCTTGTAAGACATTTTACTTGGGGTTCATCACATTACCCCAGGGGCAAGGTCTGAAATAAATGAACTAGTCACTTTTATTTACTGTAAATTAAATTGTAAGAAATGTATCTCATTGCTTCTTGGTCTTTGGGCTAAGATCAAGTAAAGAAATATATCTCTTACCCAGAAGACCTCATGTGAATATTCAGGTTTAAATTAATAAAGGTGAGTATTAAAAACCCAACAGTTACTTCAAAATTATAAAAAATAGTCTATATTTGGTAATGTATAGTTTTTTATTTCATACATTTAACTGTTGATTCATCGGTACTTTATTTGGTATGGATAAAGTGAGATGGATTCAGTTTTTTCCTCACAAATGGCTCTTCAATTTCCATTAACCCATTTTCAGAAATAAGCAAATTTTTCTCTGTGATTTGAAATCTCGGTGGAGCGGGAAGCGTAGGCAGCAACATTTTATTCCTACTTTCTAATTAGGAACTCCAATGACCAAAAAGATTAAAGGATTTAAGATTATCAAGAAACATTGGTAAGTCAGAATTAGAGTTTGTTTTATTAAAATAAGTATTTTCATAATTTCTTTCTAGCAACCAATGGCTTATTGTACTTAAAAATAATCCACAGAAATAAAAATGTTTAGATGATGAAATAGAGTGATATATAGCCTTGATTGGAAGTTTTAGAGCAAAACACAATATCAGTAGGAATTTCTCTTTACTACTTATTCTCAGAACCAATTCCAAAGTGTCTCTGTACATTTTTCTATCAGTTGTCTCTTCCAATGATAAAAGCTTGGGAAATTTGTAAATGTATAAATAAACCATGATGCCTACTTAAAAATAAGATTAAAGAAGAAAACTGTTGCAGAAAACAAAAACTTTGACTTCTATATATAAAAAGTAAGCTATATCCTATCTAATAAAGAAGGATTATGCAAATTTACCATCACACCATAACAAGCTGACTGCACCCACAGCTGAGGTCGAGTTCCCTTAACAAGCCTTAATGAGCAATCAACAGGGACCTAAGACTGTGGCGCTGGACCGGGACAGGGGACCTGAGGCTGTGCCCCCACCTAGTGGGACTTGATAGGGGATCTCAGGCCACACTCTCCATCCCAGCACTGGGCAGGGAGACCTCTGGCAGTACCCCTGACCTGGCAGGACTTGATGCGGGACGTCAGGCCGTTCTCTGACCAGCTGGGCTTGATGGGGGTGGGGCCAGCTGGGTCTGGATCTAGCCCAATGGGGGTGGTGCCAGCTGGGTCTGGGTCTCACTCAATTTCAAGATGCCTATAGGTGGGCAGGGACTTCACTCTGGTTCCCATGGCATGCCCCAGACAGGAGGAAGATTTTCATATACATTTTACTAATTTTCTTTCATCTCTGACACTTCTATTATAGAGAAAGGGCAAATAGCAATATTAAAATATTTCCTCTAATTAATTCCCTTTTAATGTGCACAAATTTCATGCACCTGTCAGTAGTGAGAAATAATTACCCTAGGGATTATTTTTTCCTAAAGATTATTGAAACTCCCTAAGAAAATGTAATTTTTTCCCATGACTAACTTCATATAATCACAAACACTTTGTCTTTATTCTTTAATTTTTAATCTTTATAAATGTGCTTAACAGATCAAATAAGTTGTTATGTCTTTTCTTTAAGGACTTAACCAAGATTCCAATTGAAATGGGAAAAAAAGCACCATGAAAATTTTCCTGCTCCAAGATGAATGTAAAGTTTGTAGAGAAGGCCAACAACACAGAACCTGAGATACACATGTACTTAGAAATACCACAGCTGTTGAAGGTTGGAGACCATCATCCATTTGTGATTCTATCTTGTTGCAATAACTTTAATTCACAAAATGTAGGCATGCCTGGTGATATTTTGCTTTTTTTTCTATTTGTTCAGACAACAATAGAACAACATTTAAAAAAATAATAAATAAAAAGTGCATACATATTACCCTTTTATCATCATATAGTTGGCCCTTGAACAATGTGGAAGTTAGAGGCACTGCTCTTGCAGTTTAAAAAATCCCCATATTGGTGAAGGGATTAAGTACAAGTTGGTAGTTACAAAATAGTCATGGGGATATAAGTTAAACATAGTAATATAGTCATTAATATTGCAATAACTATGTATGGTGTCATTTGGGTACTGAAAATATTGAGAAGAACACTATGTAAAGTATATGATTGTCTAACAACTAAGCTGTATGCCTAAAATTAATACAGAAGAATACTTAAACTTTAATTTTTAAAAATTAGAAAAAAAAACCATGTATAACTTTTGACTCCACAGTCTTCCCTTAACATCTGGGAATTCAGCCAACTATGGATCAAAAACAGCATTTTCAATCATTAATTGGGAATTCACAGTTGTGAAATTGCTGTTGGAAATATAACAATAATGTTTTCCACCAGCATCTGGTTGAATCCATGGAGGCAAAACCTGTAGATAGGAAGGGCCAACTGTATCTATTGGGAAAAAATAAGTATATAAGT
Source organism: Lasiurus cinereus (assembly GCA_011751065.1). Taxonomy (NCBI): domain Eukaryota; kingdom Metazoa; phylum Chordata; class Mammalia; order Chiroptera; family Vespertilionidae; genus Lasiurus; species Lasiurus cinereus. The sequence goes on from JAAGEH010000304.1 coordinate 10,875,238, forward strand.
GACCCATGCAATTCAAACTCATGTTGTTCAAGGTCAATTGTGTTTGTTTTTTGTTTGGCTGGTTTTTTAAATATATTTTTATTTATTTCCGAGAGGAAGGGAGAGAGGGAGAGGAATAGAAACATCAATAATGAAAGAGAATCACTAATCGGCTTCCTTCTACACACCCTTACTAGGAATTAAGCCTGCAATCCAGGCATGTGCCCTGACTGAAAATTGAACAGTGGCCTCCTGGTTCATAGGTCAACACTCAACCACTGAGCCACATCGTCCAGGCAACTGTGTTTGTTTTTAACTCATTCAACCAGTGTAATTGAACACTTGTCTTGTTTTCATATTTATATAAATGCATATACTTTATATAATTGTAATTATAGAGTATAAAAAATAAAAATGTTTTATTCATTTTCACTTAGCATTACTTTGAACAATTACATTTTCCATGATGTTATATTATTTATTTTATCATAGATTCAGCATGATAAAATAGTTTATTTCTCCACAGCATATAACTTGTTTACCTTTTTCCTCTTGTGTTTATTTAAATTTCTTTCAGATTTTTGCTAATGTAAAAAATGTTACAGTATGCATTAAGCTATTAGCCCATTGAAGTCACTTTTCCAATAATTAATTTAGAATGCATTTTCAGAACTGATATCAGTGGGTCAAATATTTTGTACTTTTTCCTGGCTATTAAGACCAAATTATTTTTCAAAGACTGATACCATTTGTATGAATATATCCATTTCCTGGTAAATCATGGATGTTGGATTTTAATTATTCTTTTGAAATTTTAAAATAATTCTTCATGGTTTAAATTACTATTTTTATTACTGGAAAATTGAGCTGATTTCCCAAATATTTATTTTCCAAACTTTAATTTAAGTGAATTATCCAAGTCTTTTTCTCCATGTATCTAATGGAATATTGTTAGGGTTCATGGTCAATTGCATGAGCTTTTCACATACTATAAAGCAGAGTTTCTCACCATTGGCACTACTGATATTTGGGGGTGGACAATTCTTTGTTGTGGATCTGTCCTGTGATTGTAGCTCTCTATCAACTAGAGGCCATTTACAACAACCAAAAATGTCTTAGAAACTGCCAAATGTTCCCTAGAGGTAAAATTGTCCCAGGTTAGGAAGCACTGCCATCTACACTAATAAAAGAGAAATATGCAAATTGACCATACCTCCATGACACGTACCAGCCAATGAAAGGTGAGTATGCAAATTAGCCCAACAAAAAATGTTGGGTTAATGTGCATATGCTGGCACAGAGTGAAGACTGAAGACTGAAGATGACTGAAGACTGAAGACAACTGAAGACTGAAGGCTGAAGAGGCTTGGCTTCTCCTCTGAGGCTGGAGCAAAGGCCTGGGTCTCAGGTGCCAGAGGAAAATGGGTGCTGGAAGCCAGGGGAAGGAAGGTCTATTGCAAGAATCTTCATGCAATGGGCCTCTAGTATATCATAACAGTAATAATTATCAATTACTAAATAGTCACTACATGTCTGAAACTGTTCTAAGTGCTCTATCTATATTCATGCATCTCATACCTACAATGCTACAGTTAGCCTCCCTTTACAGAAAGAGAAACTGAAGCTCAGATGAGCTAAGTAACTTGAATGTGTTTGTTCACATATGTGACAAAAGCAGAATTTGCCCTCATTGATGTGACTTCAAAGCCCATACTTTAACCACCACTCCTCAATGTTCTCGTTTCCTTTCATAGACTGCCATTTTTTTATCATATCAAATCATTTTTGTTAATTTTATAAACAATATTATATAATCAAAACTATTCGCTTTCCCCTTCATGATTTCTTCTATTGCTTTAATTATCTCAAAAGCATCCATCTCTGAGAATATTCTTTCTACTTAAAAAAAATTGTTTTACTCTCATATGCCTTATTTGGGCACTTAGCTCTAACTTAATTTTTCTCCATATTACTGTTTACTATTATATTATTTAACAGAGCTTTTTTCATTGATTTGATTATACAATTGGTTAGAATCTGTACTATATTTCACTAAACACATCTTTATAAGATTAAGGTTTATTATCCAAATATACTGGACAATTTTTAAAAATAAAGATAATAAATAATGGCATTCATTCAGGAACTGAAAATGATATTATTCTACCTGGAAATTTCATCTCCACTGTGTGTCAATACATATAAATGCCTGACTTACAAATTTGAGTTTTGAATATTCATTTGCAAGTTAATATTTTGTTCTAAAAAAAAGTATTATATCAATGTTAAGTGGGTTCCTGAATAGCTCACAAGAAAACCTCTTCCTTTTCACAGAACCACTACTCTGTGAAAAAGGTGCTCAGTGAAATGCATATCATTGGAAAATGCATTTCATTTCCAGAAATGAAAGTTGCATCTTGGGATGGGGCGAGGGGTATGGGGATCAGGGACACTTGTGGTTCAGCATCATTGCCCCAAAGAACTCCATGAACACTGTCTTAGTCAGACCCAGTTTGGAGACTTCCATACCCCAGAATTAAATCAAAGAGCAGAGGTCCAATGGAACTCCTGTTACACTCTCGGGATCATTAGCCCAGGACACATGACTGGAGAAGTTCAATAAAGCTTCAAAAGTTTTTTAATTGCCCCATATTATATTTGTTACCTTCCAATTTTTTTTATTGTGATTAGAGTAACCCTTAAAATGAAGAGAGAGTTTCATTGGAGCACTTATGTACCACTTTCACAGCATAATTAAAAGAGGCTGAGGGCCAGGTGGAGCTCTGGAGACCCAGTGAATGGTGGTCCCCACCAAAGATGGAAAAGTTGATGTGGCTCTTGGGCCTGTGGCAAACAAGTATAATGATACTACTCACCTCACAAAGTTTCAGTGATGTTTAAACCAGTTAGTGTTTAATTAACTGACTTTGGCACATAATCTGGGTTCCATTACATTAGTTGGAGTTCCTTAGGAGTAATCATGAGCCCTTGAGAGCAAAAAATATTTTTCTGATTCCCTCCAAGATAACTGAAATTAATTTTTACTCACCCTTGAAGTTGACCCAGCAGAACTGTGGCTGCTTAAGTTAGAGAAGAGGGAAAGCCAAATGAGCCCAAATGTATTGATGTGTGAAGTTCTGTAGTTGGCACTGATTTTGTTAGCTCATTTATTTTCTACTAGAGGCCTGGTGCACAAATTCAAGCAAGGGTGGGGTCCCTCGGGGTGGCCTTCGGGGATTGGGCCAAAACCCACAGTCAATGCCACCCGTCACTCCTGCCTGCTGCTCCCGTTCATCCCAGCCCCAGTGCGCCTACCCTGGGCTCATGCTCAGTCAGCCCCAATTGGGAGAGGCTCACACCACAGCAGTGGCACTGGCCAGTCATAAGACCTGCATCTGGCACCTATCCTGAGGGGGGTTTGAGGGGAAGATAGAACACAATCGCCTCTCTGGACAAATTGTGGGATGCTCTTGCTGGCCTGGAATCCGGATGCCTCCTGCTGACATTCACACTGGTTGTCAGGAGCCACCTGGTGGCCACTTTTATATTGTTTCTTCCTTGCAAAGAGTCTAGGGAGGGGAAGCAGCTGTGGGGCCCAAGATTGGACCTGTAGGATTACTGAAGAAGTGGCTGACACACAGCTGGTGGGCTGCTGGAATGGATTGGTCAGCTGAGTGGTGCTCCCGCTGTGGGAGTGCACTGATCACCAGGGGAAAGCTCCTGCATTAAGTATCTGCCTCTTGGTGGTCAGTGCCTGTCATAACAACTGGTTGACATTAGTTCAGTCGTTTGGTTGCTTAGGCTTTTATATATAGAGGTCTGGTGTATGAAATTTGTGCACTCGGGGGGAAGAGGGGTCCTGCACCCTCTCACAGTATGGGAGCCCTCAAGGGATGTCCGACTGCCAGCCTGGGGAGAGGGTCTAAGTCAGCAGTCAGACATCCTTAGCACTGCTGCAGAGGTGTGAGAGGTTCCCACCACTACCATTGTGCTCACCAGCCATGAGCCTGGCTTCTGGCTGAGTGGTAGCACGCTGACCACCAGGGGACAGCTCCTGAGTTGAGTATCTGCCCTCTTGTGGTCAGTGTGCATCATAACAACTAGTCATTCCACCATCAGGCCAAAACTGGCTCTCTGACATCTGGATTGTGAGAGGGCACAGGCCAGGCGGAGGGACCCCACCAGTGTATGATGGGGAGGGACACGAGAGGTTGGCCAGCCAGGGAGGGACCATGGGAGGGCTCCAAGACGTGTCTGACCTACTTCGCTCAGTCCCAATTTGCCACACCCTAGGAACAAGCTAACCTACCCATCGGAGCATCTGCCCCCTGGTGGTCAGTGCCCATCATAGTGACTGGTTGACTAGCTGACTGTCTGCCCCTGGTGGTCAGTGAAGATCATAGTGAGTGGTTGAGCAGCCTTAGCATATCATTAGCATATTACACTTTGGTTGGTTGAATGGACAACTAGACTACCAGACACTTAGCATATTAGGCTTTTATTATATAGGATGACCTCACTTCCCTCAAATGCCTCATCTTACCTCTTCTCTGAAGCTTAGCAGAATCAGTCCTACCTAGTCCTTGATAGGAACTCAGTCTCACGGGAAGACCATATGGATTAGTGAGTAAGTGCAGCTGCATGGCCATCAGTAAGTTACTAAACCTCTCTGCCTCAATTTCTTCACCTGAAAAATGGGGCTAACAAAGTTACCCAATCATGGGGTTCTTGTTGGGACTAAGTGAAACAATTTACATGGCTGCTGTATTCCCTATAGCCAGGAAGGGCTAGCTATTCTTTTCATCCTCATTATTCCTACAATCCAGAAGTTGGAAATCATTATTTCCACTTACAGAAGAGGGAATAGGCTCAGAAAAGTTAAATAAACTAATGAAGTCACCTAAGCATTAGGAAGATAAAACTAGTGTTTGTTTTTCTTTTCTTTACTCAAAGCTTCCTTAAGAGAAGACTTGCAGAAGATGTAAGAGGTCTGTGCAGATGCTCTAAGTATAGGCTGACAAATGGTGAGGACTGGACTGTCATTTTTGCCTTCAAAAAGAAATCTGTGTCCTTTGAGTAGAAGCTGCAGAGAAACTCTTTTGTGCTTATTATAAGGAAAAACATTTAACTAAAAGGAAAGATGTTAAGGCAGATTGGTCTCTTTAAAAGGCAATACACCCTACTATGTAATTCCTTAACCTCTTCACCTCTCTTGGTATGGTTTAGATGGAAGCTTGTTGAAGATATTGCAGAAGAAATTCATGTAACTGCCTCGAGGAGCTCTGTTCCCCTGCCCTCAGCAATATCTTGGGAACACACTTTTTACTGTCCAATACACCTTTTGCCCTCTGTTTGAAGAGTAGGTGGACTTCTTGGCCAGCATCTAGGACCAAGGATGAGTGAGGCTTCCATGGCATCTGCAGGAAGAGATGTCTTTCTCTTTTGTTCACTTTAGATCGTTTGTCCATATCACCAATTGAATGACTGAGGTATTGTATCCAAACGTACAAGGGTCCTCTAAGTCATGTGTAGAAATCTTTACACCTCTAGTCTCATCAGCACAATATCAGAACCTTTCTTGTTAGCAACTGCAGCTCTGACCCTTACTATAAGGAACCCTAGAAGAAAGAATCCCCAGATTTCAGGACCAGTCTATTCCTACACTTTGTTCTCTCACCAGCTCCTGAAAAAGATGTCATGAAGGACTCCTATGGGTACAGAGAATGCTGCCAGGTCAAACAGAGCTGTCCTCAGGAAATGATCATCCCAAGCCCCCAGGAAGGTGCACTATTGTAACCAGACAACCAAAGGGTCTACTTGAGCCAATTAAGGTAGTGTTAAATCATATATGAGCATTTACTTCAATAATGCCAGCAGTATGGGAGAGTAGCAAGTCATCCACAAAAATCTGCTCTGCTTCTCCCCATAAGCCAGTTGCTTATATTGGGTACAAGGACAAAGATTGCATGGGAAAGTAGGACAGGTATGGGAAAGTAGGCATGGAATAATCATTACAGGTTACAAATCATGCAGGCTAGGCACCTCCAGGTGCCCCAGGACCAGATTACAGGTAATAGGGCCGGGATTGTAAAGAGCAGGTGCCTCCAGGACTAGATTGTTTCAGCCATAAGATTATAAATCTTCCCATAATGATAGGCAGGCAGTTCTTGGGACAGGATGATGGACTGCATTCTGATGTTAGCTCCCATATCCAAGGGTATACAATTCTCAAGACAGGTGAAAATGTGCTTTCTCTAATCAGAACAGAACAATCATGGTTAACAGAGCATGATTAATATTTCTTATATTTGTAGCTGGTCCACGATATTCTATTTCTACCCCTAATACTATGATTTGGGGAATGGGGGGGAGGTGAAGGCAGGAAAAGAATGGCCCACTACACACTCTGTGTTAATCTTTGTCATCAGTACTCCAAAGTGACACTGCTTGAACCCAGACACCCACAAAGCCTTATACTGATGTGGCCTCTTAGTGTTCACAAAGTGTTTCCTAATATTTCCTCTCTTATTCTTCTTCACTCACACAGTATTATTACAGATAAAGTATCCATCAATATGATTAAGTTAGATACATATAAAAGAAAACTCAACCAACAATAGCTTAATCAAAATAGGACTGTGTTTTCATCTCATGTAAACAGGAGGGCTAAGAGTGCAAGTCTGATCTGGTGGCTCTGTCAACATCAGAGACTCATTTTTTCTTTCTGTTTCATCATTGTCAGTGGGTGGTTTCTATTCTCAGAGTGACCTATGATAACCTATGTTGTAGCATTACAGCTATCACAGTCTTGCTCTGGGTAAAAGGAGGAAGCAAAGAGAAAAGAGAAAGGATATTCTCTGCCAGGTGAGTTACTTTCATTTAGAGATTTCCCATTTGCCTTGTACAAGGAAGACTAGAAAATGTGCTTCGAATTTTTTAAAAATCTGAACACAAATTTACCGCTTTCAACACAGGGGTCCATTAATAAGGAAGTAAGGGAGAATGATTATTGGATAGAAAAATAGTAGTCTCTAGCCAAGGAAATCAAGGCTAATCAGAGTTAAACAATTTGGCTGGGGTAACAAAACAAATCAGTTTCTTATATCTTAAGGAATCTTCATGACTCTACTATTGCTGCACAAAGATCAGAGACATATTGATTGACAGTATATTCTATGTAAATAAAGGCCTTGTACATTTTACATTAGTATAGCACAGGGCATCATACATGGCATGTGGTGAACCTGTCTCCTCCTCTGCACTTAGTGGAATTTTGTAATAGTGCCTTCCCTGCACTAATCATTTGAAACCTAATATCTTTTGCTGAATATTTTGCTAGAGAAGTTAGGTCATTGTCCATTTGTTGAAGACCCTTTTTCTGTCCAAGAAGCAATAATTCCTCTTGAAGTTTTTGCACACTTGCTCAGGGCTTTTCCTGATTAGGAGTAGAAGTGGGAAGAAGTGACCACCTTTTCATGTCATATAACCAGATGGCTAAGTGAAGAAGTTCGCCGGCAGGCCTGTTTTCTTTATTTATATGAAGGAAAGTACACATTAAACATTGTTTTTTAAGATCTACTCTTATTTACTAGAACCTCTTCATTTTAGGCATTAGAGAACTTTTGCTAATGTTAATAAAGTGATATTTTGATTTTCATCTGAGTATGATCTTTGTGGGTATGTTTCCTTATGTAGAACCCTAAAGGATTGTATAAAACAGCTAAAAATACCAATTTATTACAAATAAAAGGAAGTAAGTTTGGAGTCCTCTTTTTAAAATTGAGTATTGCAGATAATGATGATATATCATAATACAATATCTTTAAAGTAAGTAAATATATTCTTGAAATAGTTGCTCTTCTCTTTTCTTAAAAATTGAATTTAAAGGGGAAATATTGGGTTAGGTGGGTTCAATTTTGGAGGATTCATTGTATTAGGTCATAAATGCAATAAATTTGGATCTTCCTTCCCTGGTAGAATAAGACCTGGGTATACTTTCCTAAACAGAATTCTGTTTTAGAAGATGTGATCACTGCAGCCAAAGTCAGGAAATGAAGAGGCGAGCTGTCTTCCTCGTCTTCCTTGATCATCCAGGGGTCTTTCAGGAAATTGAAAGTAATTGAGTGAAAAAAGACTCTCCAAGAGAGGCCAGAGGTGCCACCAGCCCACCCGTACAGAGAAGTTCAAAGCCAAGCTACTCACAGAGAAAGAAATGCTCAACCACAGGGCGGATGTGCTGCTTTTCACACCCAAGTCATTTACTTGAAAAGCAAAGGCAGTAAATTCTTGAAGTCTTCACATGTTAGGGTCACTCCGGCAGAAAGAAGATAAAGAAACGCCCAGCTTTCCGTTCTACTGTCGTCCTTGCTCACTTGCTTCTCCCAGGCAGAGTCCTAAGCCTCATTTCCTTACTTTTCAACAGGAACTATATGTTCACTATATGTCCATTGTGAAAATAGGAAGAATTCCCTGAAAGTGAGCACAAGTTCCATGAAGACAAATGACAAGAGTATGAATTGGCTAACCATGGCACTAGGGCTTTAATTCTAAGAATCTAAAACAAATGTGTAATAAGATATTATAAAAAGCTTTAGACTATGCCTCAGAGAGTAGCATAATCAATTAAGACCCTTCCCAAAAATGAGCCGATTAAGTGAAAAAAATAAGAGCCAGAAATATCTCAATGTCCTTTGGTACATTGATATCATCAAGTGTTCACTGTCTTCTTACTTACTGCCTAAGAATTCATGTAAAAACATCTTCAAGGTCATCCCAAACCTGCATCCTGTTTAGAAAAGGCTGAAGTCTGTTAAATTATCTTCCCCCTTCAAATAAAGCTTAAACCCTACTCAAAATATTTCTGTTGAAAGCATATTCAAATGAGAAGGCACTGGGGAAAAAAAAAAAAACTTCTGGTCAGGATGTTTGAGGCATAACCTATCACTGGACAGTTTTAGCACCATTAATTTCTTGCTGCAACCACACTTTTGGGTATGGAAATTCTATATAATCAGTTAAATTATTTGCATGCTGGAGCAGTTGCACCTGAGGCCCCAGCTTAGGTCACTTGCATTTCCCACACTCTTCTCTGAACTTACATCTCACTTATGGTCAATATCATACTCTTTACTGCTCTGTCATGTAATGCTCCCATGCAGAATTTAAGCTCCAGATGCAACAGAGACGCGTTATATTTATCATGAATCTCCCACAATGTCTTTTACCGAAGTGACTGTACTTGGAGGATTCATTGTATTAAGTCATAAATGCAATAAATTGGGATCTTCCTCCCAATTCTTACTTACATTCATTCATCCATTCATTCAACTAATGTGTATTGGGAGCCCATTATGTGCCAGAATCTATTCTATATTTATGCTAAAGATGTGAACAGTTCTCTTCTCCTAAATGGCTTACATTTGAATGAGGTGAGGTGGAAAAACAAAACAAACAAACAGAAAAAACAACAAGAAAAATACCAGAGGTGACAAATAATGCTAGAGAGAATTACAGTGGGGTGATATGATAGAGAGGGAACTGAGTGGCTAAATTTAATTGAGTGGTAAAAGATCTTTCTAAGAAGGTGATATCTAGAAAGAGGCCTGAATGGCCAAGGGCCTAATAAGAAACTGGGTTGGCATGATGTGCAAAGGAACCAGCAGAAGCACAGTGTGGCCAGAGCACAGTGAGAGAGAAGGAGCACGATATAAAATAAGGTGGGAAAATAGCATAGAAACATTCTTAGGATTTTTGGAATCCACAGTTTGACACATGAATTTTATTCTAAATGAGGCATGGTTTCACCCAGGAAAGTTACATGATCTGATTTACATTTTTAAAGATTGCTATAGCTATTGTGTGCATTATAATGCAGAAAATGAACAGGAAGAGTAATCAAATTATTGCAGTTGTCCAAGAGAAAGATTGTTACTTGGATGAGGGCAGAATTAACAGAGATGGAGAAATATAAATAGAGGAGATGTATTGGTGGTACAAACAAGAGGTTTTCTGATGAATCAAATGTGGGAGAATAATGAAAAGAAGGAAATCAAAGATTACTCAGATTTTTGACTTAAGCAACTGAATAAATTATGATGACTTTCACTGAGATGGATGAGGAACAGGTGTGAAAGAGGTGAGGAGAAGGGGATTCAAGAGCTCTCTTTAGTTTGAGATGGTAATGGAAGACATCCAGGTTGAAAGGCTAATTAAGCAGTTGAAATTTTTGAAGAAGTTCAGGGTAAAGTTATAGATCTAGGACTCATCACTCCACACATGGTATTTAAACCATGGGACTGGATGAGATCACACCAGTAGTTGGGTAGAGAAGCTAAGAGCATCCTGCTTAGAGGCTGAGGTTCCTTCCTATTTACATTCATTGTTAGCAGAGGAGCAGGGAAAACAAATAAGAGGACAGAGCAATTGGTTTTCACAACAATATCAAAAGGCAGAGAACAAGTGTCAGATTCCCTTCCCCCTTTCAGGATAAAAGAACACTGATTCATAAGTGATGATTTGCTGTCTTCAACCAAAACAATCAACAAAAGAAACTGATTAGAGTCACTGACTGAGTACTGAAAGAATGAACATGATATATTCATTGGATTTCTATTTTAGTAAATATATGTATATGTTTCTTATATTTCACAAATTGAACTGTGGATAATGACCACATTATTAAATAGAAACTTGAAAAGACATCTGCCCAAGAAAACTGTCCTGTGATTGTTTTGACCTATGAAATACAAAAAAAAAAAAAAAAAAAACACAAACAAACAAAAAAACACCTCACTGGAATCTTAATGTGGTTCCTTGAATAAATTTTATTTGAAATAAATATAAGAAAGTCAAGGAAGACTTGATGGGATGGGATAATGGAATTATCTTCTATGTGAGAATGTAAAATGTTTCTTTTTAAAAAGCTTATTTTCTAATTACATAAGTAATATAACATATTGCGATTATTGAAAAAAGCAAATATAAAAACCAAAGCCATCTTGACAACACCCATCAATCTCCGGCCTGTCCCTAGAAGTAACCATATTACCAATTTTATGTGAATTCCTTGAGTCTTTAGCCTGTACGGGTATGTTTGTGCACAGTGTGCATGTGCATAAATGTGCATACACATGTATGTGTATACATGTGTATACTCACATATGTGTGCATGTGCCAAGATCCACTTTTCTTGGGCTGCAAGAATTAGCTGATAGTAACTCAGAGCTTCCCCTTTCTCTGGAGAATTGTCCGTGGCTAAATAGGAGCTATGACTATTGCCCATCCTCCAGGGGTTAGGGGCAAGCTCTACTTGTTCAATAAAGGACTGACACAGGGTTTAAAAATGGCCTCAAGGTGGAATCCACTCTGGCAACCCTATGGAATCAGACCCAGGACCACATTCTTGCTTTATCTTCTTGCCCTCTTCTATCCTGCTTTTCTCACTGCCCTTCTGGAAGCATTTTCCCAGTAATTCTTGAACAAGAATCAGCATCTCAGGCTCTGCTTCTATGAACACAAATAAGACAATGTATTTCTATATATCATATATGTGTGAAAGAGCAAGTTTTACATAATGTGCATATCATTAGATAGTTTTCTTAAATAACAATGTTCTTGGAAAGCTTTTGTATTGATATGCATAGATTTATTCCACTGTTTTTAACTGTAGTGCTATATTACATTGTAAGGAAAAGAGATAATTTATCAAACTTAAAAAATTTTCCAATGCAGTAAACAAATGCCAACATTGTTGGTTACATTTCTTTGATTACCAGTAGAGTCATCATGTATGTTTACGGTCCCTTTGTAACTCCTCCTCTGTGAATTGTTTTTATATCCTTTGCCTATTTTTCCTATTGGATTAAATGTCTTTTCTTTATACATTATCATTGGTTTTTTATAAATTCTGAATATTGTTTATTTGTCTTTGGTATGTTGCAAATACTTTTTCTAGTTATCATTCTTTTATTTTTGTGTGTATAATCTCTTGTGTTATTCAGAAGTTTGATAATCTGTTGAAACATATATTTTGTTTGTAATATATTTACATATTTACTTTAGAAAGATCACTCTACCACAAAGTCATAAATATATGCTCTTATATTTTTTATAATATTTTCTGGTTGGTAGAATTATTTAACCCATGAGAATTTTGTATGAATGCTATTAGGTGTTCATATAATTTTATTGTATTTTCTATAACAGATAGCTAATTGTCCCATATATACACAGCTCATTCTTAGATTCTCAATTCATTACATTTATCTCTTTGATTTCTTTCTCTACTGAATACCATATTATTTTTATTATCATAAGTTTGTTAATTATCTTGATTTCTGGTAAGGTATAATCTTTGTGTTCATGTTTGTTTTTCATTTTCTTGGATATTCTTGTTCATTTATCCTCCCATATTAATTTTTAAAATTAGCTTATAAAATTCTATGAAATTTCTTTTTAGAATTTTGATTGTATTAAATTCATAATGTAATTTAGATAGCCATGACATCTGTAAAATACTGTGTTTTCCATGCTCAAATATTATGTTTATTTTTAATACATCAGATTTTCTTTTATATTCTTTAATAAATTTTTATTAGTTTTTCCATAAATATCTTACATGTCCCTTACTGGTTTATTTATAGATATTTCATTTTTTCTGCAATGGTGAATAAAATATTTTGAAATACATTTTTAATTTGTCATTACTGATATTTTTTAAAGCTGGTCATTCTTATATGCTGATCCACACCCCTTCTAAATCTCTCCAATTAGTTCTGATAATTTTTTATTGGTTCTCTTAGAATTTATACCTAGGCAGTCATACATTTCTGTGTATAAAAATGTCTTTTGTCTTTTTTGATAATCATTACATTTCTTGCATATTTTTATTTTGATATTGTATAGGCCCTCTAATACAATATTAGCAGTAACGGTGATACAAGACATCTTGACATATTTTCTAACTATAATAGAAATGCTTCGAATGTGGCATCATTAAGCATAATGCTAATTGTAGGTTTTTGGTGTACTTTTTATGAATTTTTTTCTGTTTCTAGCTTACTAAGAAATTTTTGTTACAAAAATTGAACAAATGTTGAAGTTTAACAAATACTTGTTCCATAATGATTAAAATTATTTTAATTTTTTCATCTATTTAATGTAAGGAATTCCACTAATAAATTGTTTTGACAAAAAGTTAATATAATTTATTAATCCATATGCAATTTTTTTCAAGTTCTTAACATGGTACTTATCATCTATTTAAATGGTCACCTAAAACAATGCATCCTCACAATGATAAATAATTATCTAATCCATGTAGATATTTATGTATGAATCAACACCTGCCTTTTCTTCTTTATTGCACTCCAGGAATTTTTGTCTATTCCAGATTCCCTCTTTGGAATAGACACAAAATTTATAGGGAATGCTTTCCCTGCAGGCAAGTAATTAGAAAAGAGAATTCAAATTAATTAACATTTTAGTATAAAATTTTTAAGTTTCCCACAAATTTGTTTTTTAAAACTTTGTAATTTATATTCACTTTCTTAACTAAAGCTAATGATTAATAACACCCAGAATCAGCATAAACATTTTACTTATGCTGAAAATTGACTGTACAAAAGGATTGATTTAAAGATCAATTAGAAATCTATATTCTGAGCAGCTTAGCTTCTAGAAATAAAAAGTTTTTATATCTGGCTAAAGATTTCCAATTTCATCCAAATGGGTTGGTGTCTAAAGTAACATTCTAAAATATATGCCAGTTAAGCTGGGGTTTTCTTTTATTCCTCAGCCAGTCTGTTGTTCTTACATTCAGATCTTCTTTCTGAGAAACACTTCCCTACTTCCTGAAATGAGTCATTCCAACAGTTATTTAAGAGTGGTCTACATAAGGTGATAAACTCTCTCAGCTCTTCTGAAAATGTCTTTATTTCTCCATTTTTTTAAAAAAAATATGGTTTTGCTTTCTTTCTTGCAGTACTTTAAAGATATTACTCCATCTCTTCTGGCTTCCACTGTTGCTCTTGAAAAGTCACCTATAAGTCTAACTGTTAATCATTTATAGGTAATTTGTCTTTTTTACCTACTTTCCTTTACTTTAAAATTGTAGTGCTCAGGGATTAGGCCTTAGACCTCTTTTCTTGCCACCCCCTCTCTCTGAGTGGTCTCCCTCACCAGTCTCAACCAGTCTCGTGACTATAAATACCAACTACATGATGATGACTCCCAACCTTATTTCCAATCCAATCTTCTCTCCTAGCTCCAGGCTGTTGGACCCAGCTGTCTACTGACCTGCTCTTCTTAACACATTTCAAATGCAACATGCCCAAATCTGATCATATGATTTTTAGCTCTTTCTCCAAATATGTTTCTTCAGCAGTCTTCCCCATTTTAGTAAATGGCAACACTATTTTTCCATTATCTTAGGACAAAAAGTACTCATTGGTCTTAGACTCCACATTTAGATCTTCAGAAATTCTATCAGCTCTACATTCAAAATGTATACAAAATTCAACCACTTCTTGCTATCTTACCATCATCTTTTGTGTGGTTTATTACAATATCTTTCTAGTTGTTCTCCAGTTGATTTATTCTCAGCATAGGAACCAGAAAGAAGGTGTTACTTATGAATCAGATAATATCACTCATCTGCTTAAAAGCCTTCAATGGTTTTACATTTGTCTCTGAGTAAAAGCCAAAGTCATTTCAATGATCCACTAGACTCGTCTGTAATCTGGCTCCCTCTATCTTTCTGATTTTATTCTTATTTCTCTTCACCTTAATTATTCAGATCTAGGCACACTAATATCCTTGCTATTCATTCAGCATACAAAACATATTTATTCCTCATGACCTTTACATATAGATTTGCATATGGCTCACTTTCTCATCTCTTTGAGATCCTTGTTCAGTTTTCAAGTTCTCAAAAAAACCTTTTCTGATAACTATATTTGAAATTACAGCTACTACCCCTCCAGCATTCCCTACCTCTTTCTGTGCTCAATATTTTGCATACCATTTAGACACACCATCAGGCATACTATATATTTTAACTAGAGGCCCATTGCAGGAAGATTCCTGCAATAGGGCTTCCTGTGGCGGTCTCTGCTGCCCCCTCTGCTTCCAGCCCTTCTCTCCCACCCCACTTGCTTGCTTCTCCACGGCTTAGCTCCCTTCTGCAGTGCTTTGCTTCCTTCTACGCTGTCTTCAGTCTTTGCTCTGAGCCTAGATATGCAAATTAACTGACATCTTGATTGTGTTAATTTGCATAATCACTCCTGATTGGCTGGTGAACGTGGCTTGTGGGCATAGGGAAGGTATGGTCAATTTGCATGTTTCTCTTTTATTAGATAGGATTATTTATTTATTTAGTGCCTAATGCCTCCTCCTCCACCACATACACATTAGAATGCAAATTCTATGTAGGCAGGGTTTGTTTTGTTTTTTTCTTTTATTTCAGCATTGTTGTATCCTTAATGTTATAAAATTGTAGTTCCCCCTTTTATGTGGGTAAATGGTCCAAGACTCCCAATGGATGCCTGAAATCTCAGATAGTACCAAACCCTAATCAACTTCTTTGACTTTGTCAGAAATGTGGCAACAGTTTCTTCATCAATAGATAGTGTCTCTCCAGTAATTTTTATATTTTTAATTTCAAACTTATTTCTGAATCAGTGTCACCATCCCTTACTTGAAGTAAAAGGCTTGGTGTTGCTTGTCTCAGAGGATCCCTTGCTGAAGTCTTTCTCAAGGCTCAATACTTTCTGGCACAATATGTTGCCATCACTATGAACACATTTTCTGTTCATGTCTTCCACCCACAAGTTTAATGCCTTTTGTTAATCATTAATCATTAATGTTAATTGTTAATCATTTATAGGTAATTTGTTTAATGCCTTAACCAAGCATTTCTTGCACATTGTGGCCACAACTTTTGCTGTGTGAGGTAGTACATAAAAAATAACATGATTATTTTTCTTTCTCACAAATTCATGAATAAAAAAATTCATTCTTATAGATATTAGCAGCTCAGCATACATTTTTTTGCTTTCCCTATTAAGTGCAGAACTTACACCTTTTCACATAAAGGAAGCACTTTACATCTTCTCTTTGCATATCTGAATGCCCAACATCACTACTCTTGCTCTTTGGGACCAAGTTTAGTGAAATAAAGATTACTTAAACACAAGCATTGTGATGCCAAACAGTCGATCTGATAATGGAGCTCACTACTAGTGACTAATGAGCAGGAAGGGAATACATCATGGGAATGCTGAGAACAGGGATGATTCATGTCTCACAGCAGGACAGAGCAGGACAGCATGAGATTTCATGATCTACTCAGATGGTGCACAGCTTAAAATTTATGAATTGCTTATTTTTGGAATCTTTCATTTAATATTTTGGGACCACAGTTGGGCACTGGTAACTGAAACCCTGGAAAGCGAAACCAAAATAAGGGGGGACTACTGTAGTAAGCGCTACGCTCATAAATATTCATTCAGTTAATAAATAAACAGTGTTTTGCAGTTTCTCTACAATATGTTCTGGTATGGATTTTTTAAACTTAATCTTTTTTAAGATTACTGAATGCAAATCTGTATTTTATCAAGATCACCAGATGATCCATATAAATGTTAAATTTTGAGAAGCACTTCTCTAAGATATATAATTCATGGGCCATGGACTAAGCATAACTTCACAAAATGATGCTGAATGTTTTTCAAAGTGATTAGGCTACTTTCTCCAATAAAGTGTTAATACACATCCTTTCTAACATTTAGTACCATTACACTTAATTTTTTCCAAATTAGATGTAAAAAGATATCTCACTGTGGTTCTAACTTGCTTTTTCTTATTACTAATGAGGTTAAGCACCCATTTTTTCATAGGATTATTCACAATAAATATTTCTTCTGTAAAGTAACTACTTTTTTCTTGTTCTTATTTACTTATCAGTTATTTTCTTACCAGTTTAATGATTTATATATTTGAGATACTAAGGCTGTATTTGTAATACTGGAGTTAGTGGCTCTTCCCTAGTTAATCTATCCTTTACTTTCTTGTAAATTCTTCGATGAGTAGAAATTCTTAATTTTAATGTAACCAAGTTATTTTTCTTTCCTTTCATAACTAATGCTTTTACTTTAGAAATTTAAGATTTCATTTAAATAATTATTTTATACCAAGAAGTGATAAAAGTTTTTCATATATTTTTAAAATATTTAAAAGCATTGTTTTCATAAGTAAGCCCATAATTCATCTGAAAAATAATTTTATGTAAGGTAACTAGAAATCAAACTTCTATTTAAGCAATTGTCCCTAAAACATTTCTTGTACAGTCCCTCCTCTCCCCAGTGATCTGAAATGCTAACTCTGTCATATATCGAGTTTTCACACATAGTTTCGTTTGTTGCTGGAGCCTCTGCCATTGGTCTTTCTTTGCCATGCACAAATACCCCTTAATTATTATATGCTTGTAAGTCATGGTATCTTTTAACCCACCTAGTTGTTGTTCTGCCATAGTGTTTTCATTTTCATTGGCCCTAACTTGCCATATTTATTTTAAAATGGCTTTGTCAAGATCCATTTAAAAAGTCTGTGAGCTGAAACCAGTTTGGCTCAGTGAATAGAGCGCTGGCCGCGGACTGAAAGGTCTCTGGTTCTATTCCAGTCAAGGGCATGTATTCTGGTTGAGGACACATCCCCAGTGGGGGGCGTGCAGGAGGTAGCTGATCCATGTTTCTAACTCTCTATCCCTCTCCCTTCCTCTCTGTAAAAAATCAATAAAATATAAATAAGTAAGTAAATAAATAAATAAATATAAAAAGGCTGTGAGATAGTAACTGAACTTGCATTTATTTTATAGATCAATTTAAAAAAATTGACATCTTCTAAGTGATGAGTCTTCTAGTCTATAAATTTTAATACTGTAAAGATACAGTATATCTCTATTTACTTACATTTTTTATTTTATTTTTTATTATTATTACTGTTTGTTAATCCTCACCTAAGGGTATTTTTCCATTGATTTTTAGAGAAAGTGGAAAAGACAGAGAGAGAAACATCAACTGGTTGCCTCCTGCACATGCCCCAACCTGGGGCTGGGGATCCAGCCTTCAACCCAGGTACATGCCCTTGACCAGAATCAAACCTGTGACTCTGTCTGCAGACGGATGCTCTATCCACCGAGCCAAACTGGCCAGGCCTAAGTAAATCTTTTTAATGTAAAGTTTTATAACTTTTTCAAACTGGTTTTATATATGTTTTTGTAACAAATTTTCAGATAATCTTCATACCTCTGACTTTCATTTGCTTATTTCTCCTATTCATTGGTATCCCATCAACCTTCCTAAACTATTCAAATTTTACCATATTAACTCCAGACTCACAGATCTGTGGTAACTACTTATTGCCTATGGGATCAAATACAAACATCTCAGGCTTAGATTTAAACAGCTCTCCTTACCCAGCCAACATCAAATCTTGTGAGCATTTGACTCCATTTGCATACTTAGAGCAGAAATACATGTAGAAGTAAAGGGGGCATTTAGGTAATAGAATCTAAACAAAATTAGAGTAAACCCTGGTTTATGGCTTAGACAGAGTGACTTAGTTGTCTTAGTTCCTCTTCTATAAAATAAGAAAAATATGAATACATACTGCATAGGATGTTCAGAAAAATGAATGAGACAGAGCATGTAAGCTATGCAACATTTAAGTCATTAGCACTTATGTAAGTTATTTACTGGAATTAATTGCTATTACTGACACATTAAAAACAAACATATAATGGCACATCTTCTGTGAGTGAATACCATCATCATGCCTACATTTAGCTCTTTACTGATTATTAAAGTGTTTTCTACACCTTTTCTAAATGCTGATCTTAATCTGGAAGAGGAAATGAACGTTCTCTAGATGGCTTTGTTTCCCATACTGAACAGGTGGTGAAGAGAGGAAACTGGAAAGAGGTAGGCAGGCATAGGGTGTGGAGACCAAGCTAGCTTATCCATGACCCCACTGACCTGCAGGCAGCCAAAATTATACAGTAGAACTTTGGTTCTCCAACTTAATTTGTTCTAGAGGACTATTCAAAAACCAAATTATATTTTCCCATTGGAAACAATGTAAATTGAATTAATTCGTTCCAGACCACCAAATGATTCCCTGTTTTACCCTTTCTTATATGTATTAAACCTTCCTTTAATCTATAAACAAATACTTTAAAAACAAAAAAAGACAGGAATGTAAATTAAAATTTAACAAAAAGGAAATAAAATGTACAGTAAAAAATGAAAATTTAATACTAATAAGCAGCAAAAACAAAACAAAATACAAAAATATTCACAGCACAGTTCCTGAAACATGAACAACTTGAGGGTTAGCAGTAAACTGATTCATACTCGCTCTTTCTCTCCTTTGTTTGTCACCTGAAACAGGTATCAGCATGAAAGGGTTATTGAGTTGAGAAGCAAATTGTTTGAGATGGAAACTGTTGGAGAACTGAGGTTTGACTGAGGGAGCAGACATGACAAATACAGATGGAGTCAAATTGACATCAGCAAACAAAAGAAGCCAGCAACAAAGGGGCGAATTTAAAATGCTAAGAGCTTGAAGAGTGGGGACATTGGTGTTCTGAGATATGCTTGAATGAAAGAGTGTCCTGTCCCGTGCTATGAACTGGGAATGGCCAGGCAATTTGCCAGGCTCCCTTCCAAGTTGGATTGGGTTCAAAGTAGATCTCTCACAAAGGAAACCATTGTGCCATTTTTTTCTTTAAAATGGCAATTGCTCAGTCATTCAGACCTAACAATTCCAGCAGAGGGATAGATAAAGATTGAAGCTACTGTGAATGCCAAAGCTTGTCACTCCCTTGCTTAGTATTTGAATCAGAGGGAAAAAAAATGGGTTAGTAAAACCCTAATATTATTTTTTTTTAGTAATAACATTATCCACATAGTAGTTACTCTATATTTTGATAACATGATT
Organism: Lasiurus cinereus; assembly: GCA_011751065.1. Lineage (NCBI taxonomy): Eukaryota > Metazoa > Chordata > Mammalia > Chiroptera > Vespertilionidae > Lasiurus > Lasiurus cinereus. Next base: position 10,895,212 of record JAAGEH010000304.1, read on the forward strand.
GATATGCCATATGAAATTTTGTATGACATGTGTAACGGTCAGTCTGACAATGGTATTCTCCAGGAAATCTTTCCATATATGACAGGCATTCCCACCAGAGGCAAAATAAGAATCCAGACCTATGGAAAGAGAACTTGCAAGAGCTAATCGAGGCCCTGGAGTTCTGCTCCCTATAGGATTTGTGGTGGGCCATCCATCATAGAAGGGACCCTGAGCCACCAGACAAAGAGTCAGACAGACTAGAATTAGGGAAGAAGCCTAAGTCTACATTCTGAGCTCAGTTAACATGAGGTCAAATTAATTTGTGAGTTAAACACTCTGACAACATGCAGGCCCATCTGACATAGAGATACACTAATACAGCAGGTACAGTGTCTGGTTAGTGCACTAGAAACATCCTTCTCCTTAGATAGTGATGCTACTTCAGTTTGATATTTAAGATGTTATTGGTGGACATGTAGGAAGATCATTTGTCCATCTTCTTTGCCTGTGTATTTTAAGATGAGGGAGACTAGAGCATATTCACAGGGTCAGAGTAATGATCTATTCAGAATCCTGAGAAAGTCAGAGATGTGGACAGACTCTCTGAGGATGAGCCCTAAACAGAAGGGAAGAAACCTCATTGTCACCAAGGCTAATTAAGCACCATTTCACAAATTAATCTTTCCAGTAGGACTAGGGATGTGCAGCAACTGATCAAGAATTAGAGTAGCAATATACAATAGTAGCATCCTATCTTGTGCAAAGATGCTGGCTCTCTTATTTATTTGAAAGTCAGGAGACTAAAACTCAAACTGATACGGATTCTTGGTCTTCAGACAGTAACTTAAATCCACATTTTAAAACAGAGCAGTTTCATATAATTGCTGTGAAGATGTCAGTAAATAGAATCCAAATTGATGGCCTAACCCCGACAACTGGGGCTAGGGATTTCCCTCTACACCTTACTTTGACCATTCATCAGTAATATGAGAAACCTCAAGCACAAATATTTTTGGTTGGTTTTTAAAAATCCCACAAGACTTTTTAATCTTCAGATATTACCTGGCCCTCATAATCCTGTTACAGTGAGAGCAACTCAGGGGCAATAGCTGGGGTGGTGGTTGGTAATTTTTCCTTCTTGCAAGCTTAAGGCCAGAGCACCATGGTGGGACCCACTAAAAAGTTTGCTTCCTGTCAGTGCACAGTTTTCTATAAGCAACCCTTTCTCTGGGCTGCCAGGGCCTGTGGTCTGAACTGTGTGTCACTAACGTTCAATTACGGTAAAATGTCTCTTGAACAACTGACATTTCCAGTAAACTTGCTGTGGGTTTAATATACCTTGAGGCCAATTAGTGAAGTTTCAGAGGATGGTAAGAAATACCTATTGACAAATAATTCACACTCCTTCTGATTTATTCTGACCCAAAGTATTAAGGATTCTTCTTGGAGTCTCTTTACACATCACTGGGAAAGATACAGTAAAACTTTAGTGTTTAAACCCTGGGACTTAGGAGTTTAGCACTATTTTTGTTGGGAGGAAATTATTTTCAGCTGCTGAGTTTAAGTCTGAGAAGCACCTAAGAAGTTCTTTCAGGTTTTCCATGATCTGGTAACAAATACATATCCCTTCATGTTTATCTTCATTTTAACGAAACCACAGTGGTTTTTAGCAACATTCTGCCCTCAATCATCAGCTGAGTTTAACTTCAAAATCAAAATTCTAGGACTCCTCCAGTCGATGTAATCCATGGAGGACTTGTTTCTTCTGGAATTAATGTTAAGTTTTTCCACAAACTTATCAGGTTCTAGACATATACACACATCTAGCTAACAACATGATTTAAAATATCTATCTTGTAAACTCTGAGTTTTCTTGGGTAGTACATTTGAATCATTTTTCTTTTCTTTTAATCATCTTAGAGTGGGAGAAAGTTGTCTCTTCTACTTCTTCCACATTTGATGGCATAAAGACCAAGTCATAGAGAGTCAATCAGAACTACCTACATAAACCCATGCATCTCGGCTTCAAAAATCCAAGTGTTAAGCTAATCAAAATGTCCTCTAAAAGCATAAAACTTTGTGGGTCAATCTATGGAGTTTAAATATTGTCTTTGATCAGTTGGGAATAATATATTATATTATACTAGAGGCCCAGTGCACAACATTTATGCATGGAGGGGTTGTCCCTTAGCCCAGCCTGCACCATCTCCCCTGGAGAGATGTTCGATGGCCAGCTTAGAACCGATCCCTGCAGGCTCCTAACCACTCACCTGCCTGCCTGATCACCCCTAACTGCCTTTACCTGCCTGCCTGATCGCCCCCTAACTGCCCTCTCCTGCCAGCATGATCGCCTCTAACTGCCTCTACCTCAGCCCCTGCCACCGTGGCTTTGTCCAGAAGGAAGTGGGACATCTAGAAGATGTCCAGGTGATCTGATCTAATTAGCATATTACCCTTTTATTAGTATAGATATCCTTCACAGTTTGCCTGTCAAATATACTGTTTCATTTGAAGCTCCAATATCCTGGTAGATAAGCAAGACACATTATTAACATTAAATGTCACACAGTGGATGAAGTATCTTTCTTAGCCTGGTATTCTTGGGCTCTTTCAGTGATGACACAAATACCAGTAATATCAGAGTTCTGATATATTTCAAACTTCTTCTTTTCACTATGTGTACCAGTGCTATCCAATAGCTTTCAATAATAATGGAAATGCTCCATAATCTGGACTTGTCCACTAAGGTAGCCACAAACCACATGTAGTCTTTTAGCACTTGAAATATGGCTAGTATGAATGACAAGCTGAATTTAAAAAAATTTTTATTGTCTAAAGTTTTAAATATGACTTTTTCCCCCCAATTGACTCCCCACCCATCCAGCCATTCCCACTCTGGGCAAGCTCCTACCACCCCAGTGTCTGTGTCCATTGGTTATGCTAATATGCCTGCATACACGTCCTTTGGTTGCTCTCTAACTACCCTCCTCCCCTGCCATTTGTCTCTGGATCTATTCTTGTTCATCAAATTATGTTGATCATTATATCCCACATATGAGTGAGATCATGTGATATTTATCTTTTTCCAACTAGCTTATTTCGCTTAACATAATGCTCTCCAGTTCCACCCATGCTGTTGCAAAAGGTAAAAGTTCCTTTTTTTATAGCAGCATAGTATTCCATTGTGAATTTTTAATTTTATTTAATTTTAATTAATTCATGCTTAAATTGAAATGATCCCATATGATTAGTGGCTACTGTATTGAACATTGCAGCTGTATACTTCCTCTTTGTAGCTTCATACCACCCCATGACCTTGGAATTCCCAGCCTCATATTCCAGCCTTGTTTCCACCTGCTTTTTAGCCATAACTGTGAATATCATAGTTACTTGTAATTCATCATGTTCATAACTGAATTCATCCTGTTTTCCTTCAAACTTGCTGTTCCTCCTAGTCCTGTATTCCAATGTTCTGGACAATTTGATGAAGGGGAGATAAGAAATCTTTGGTGAGCTACATGACTACCAAATGCTGAAACACAAAAAATGGGCTCAAAAATGTTGCAAGGGAGTACAGCTTGGTTTTTGCAATGCATTTGCAAATGATAATTGAATATTATGGCAGAGTCAATGTACAGACTTTCATGGAATGACAGTGTTTTGATAAATGATAATGTCATAAACAATTGGATGTTTATCACAGATTAGGAACTTCACACCCATCATCTCACTCCATCATGACAATGCTTCAGTGGAATTGATATTCCTACGCCCATTTCACAGCAGGAAACTCATGCTCTGAGATGCTGGGTATCTTTCCTAGTCAGCAGCTGATAAGTGAGAGCCTGAGGACACAAATTACAGTCATTTGATTAAAGAAGCAAGATGATATGGTGATTTAAACAGCTAATTCTGGACCCAGAATTATACCTATTATACAGATGAAGAAACTGAGGCATAGTGATGTGACCAAGGTCATACAGCTAGTGTTGGCAGAGCTGAGATTTTTGTGTAAGTAATCTGGGTCCAGAATAACTGCTTGACGAGTAGCCATGAGGTGCATTGACCACCTCTCGGTAACCCTGTCCTGGCCTGCAAGCTCTGATTACAGCATGGTGAACAAGGAACCATGGCGAGCTGAGGTTAGTGGCAGTGGGGTGGGACTGGTAAGCCAGTGGAATGGCTGACCTCTTGGTCCCTCCCCCTGGCCCACAGGTTCCGGTGGTAGTGGTGGGCCTAAACTGGGGACTGGTGAGTGGGCAGAAGATGGCCCTGATTTCAGGCTAGGCCTAGATACCCTATCTGCGCACAATTTTGTGTGCTGGGCCTTTAGTCTAAAATAATCAGAGATATGTCAACAAAGATTTCTGTACATACAAGTGGGTAAAGAGTTCAAGATAAGGCACATATATTGAACTTAGGAAGTTAGAATGTTGACTTCTTACCTGAATTGTAACTAGGGTTTTCAGAGCTTCTAGAAATCTCATTTAGACTCTACTTACAGTCACTGGCCCTTTATTATATAGGATTATATTTCTAGAAATAGAATTAAGTAAAAGGAGTTAACATGTTAAACTTCATCATGCATGTTGACAAAGTATTTTCTAGAGAAGTTATGACAATTTGCATAGGTTCAACAACACCCAATGACACTAAGTATTAGGATTAAAGTATGTTAATGTTAGAGGAGCAAATACTACCTGGTTGATTTAAATTGCATTCCTTTCATTACTACTGAAGTCAGTATTTTAAAAGCCATTTGGATTATTTAAAGTATTTCTTATATCTTCAATATGTTTTTATTCTGTAAGAAAATTCAGCTTTATTTAATGATTTATTCAATATACCTATCTAGTAACAAATTATTCTTTGATTAGTTAGATGAAAAATGTTTTCCCAGTAAGTTGTTTGCCTGTCAATTTATTTCCTCTTAAAATATTTTGTAACAGAAGCTTTGGAGGCCTTCTCATTAAAAATTCCTATATTAAACTGAAGTACTTAAGAAACACATTATTCATTTATTTTATTTTGATGAAAAGAATATACTTCCTAAAAGAACACACAGAAATGTAAGTTTTACTAGAATACCAGCTCTTTGAGAAAAGAGATCTAACCTGTTTGTTCCCCACAATTGTTCCACTCCCATAACTATTCCTAGCATATAGTAGGTGTTCCGTTTGTAGTACAAATAAGTGCATCATTATTTTGCAATTTGCATGAAAGCAGCAAATCAGATTCTCAAAGACTTTCCAGGAATGATTGCTTACATTCAAGATCTACAGTGAGAATGCTTGATTTTCTAGCTAAAATATTTTTCATCGTTAGAATTTGAGAAGGTATAATCTGGGGCTTTTGTTTGCTTTGCATTTTTAAGTTTTTTACAACATAGACAAATGAAAATTCTGCATACCACCTAATGTCTACCTAATGAAAATATTTTAAAAACACACCTGCCCTTTTTTGATCTCACTAGTAGTGATTGTCACCACTCTAGCCTGAGCCAGCACCATCCTGACCTGGATTCCCACAATGGCCTCTCAGTTGGTCCCCCATTCCTCATCTGACCTATTCCAATATCTTTCCAATACCTTTCTATCTATTTTTCCCACCTTGTGTGTGTGTGAGTGTGTGTGTGTGTGTGTGTGTGTGTGTGTGTGTGTGTGTGTGTGTGTGTTGGAGCATGAGCATCATAACCATCAATCATGACACTGCTGACTTAAAACATTTCATTGCTTCTTGGTGTTTTTAGGATAAAATTTAAAATTTGAAACTTTACATAATCTGCTACAGTCCCATTTGGAGAAGTTCCACTTTATCTCCCCAATCTATTTTCACTTTCCTCCATCACACAGATTGTATTTTGGTTCCTTGAGTAGGCCTGGCCCTTTCTATCGGCTGCTACCTTTGGCACACCCCTGCCTAGCCAGCTCCCAGCCATCTAGTCAATTCCTGAGTTTCAACTTCCCCATGACCCACCCCAACCCCAGGTTACATTAGATTTTAGACTCTTCCAGCACCATGTGCTACACTGTACTTGTAGAACATTCTTCACAGTTTAGAATTATATAATTAGTTGTGTAATTCTTTGCTTTATTTCTGTCTCCCCAACTAGGTAGTAAGTTCATGGTCAGAGAGTTTGGTTCGGTCTTCTCAGCATTATATCTCCACCACCTACACAGAGCCTGACAATAAATACAAGATGGGTAAGTAAGTGAATGAGAACACCATCCTCTTTCAGGAAGCCTTCCTCACTTATGCCCAAGCTACAGGAAGAGTTCTCTTTTTAAGTATTTAATAGCATCTTGTTTATGATAATTTATTTTGTTCTGGATGATATACTATAATCCATGATGTTTTTATTTTTCTCTTGTTTCCCCAACTATGGTGTTCTTCAAGGATAGGATCTGACCCTGAGCTGTCTACAACCTGATTTCTGCACACATTTTCCCATCACTGCTTTCCAGATGCACTAGCCTCCTAGCCGGTTCTTAAACACTCTTGCCTCACTCCTATCCAGATGCTTTGAATTTGCTGTTCTCATTTAGAATATTTCTCCTACAGATATTTGAATGATCACACACACACACACACACACACACACACACACACACACACACACACTCTTCATTCAATCCCTGCTCAAAGCTCATTTCCTCAGATAGACTTTGCCTTCTCTCTAATAACTGATCCTGCTTGAGTGTTATTCCTGACACTCATGACTACCACCCAATACAGTACAAGTTTACACTCTGGTTTGCTAACTGGTTCCTTCACCAGAACATAGACCAATGAGGATATAAGAATTTTTCCATTTGATTCCCACCATGTACTTGGCCTAACACCTGGCATATAGTACTTACCACATACCTATTATATAAATATTTACTGAATGACTGAATCTCAGCTCCAGTGAATATCTAAAGCTTCAGCTCAGACCAAAATGAACATAAGTGGATTTCAGCTGGCTTAAGAAGCTAATCCCAACTTCACTTTAGGATCCTAATTCTGGGATGGAGATAGGCATTCCTTAACTGATGCAAAGAGACAACTAAAGGGAAGGAGATCCTTCCTTTTTATAGCAGTGTAGTATTCCATTGTGTAGATATACCACAGTTTTCTAATCCACTCATCTGCTGATGGGCACTTGGGGTGTTTCCAAATCTTAGCTATTGTAAGTTGTGTAGTTATGAACATAGGGGTGCATATATCCTTTCTGATTGGTGTTTCTAGTGTCTTGAGATATAGTTCTAGAAGTGGGGTTACTGGGTCAAATAAGAGTTCCATTTTTAGTTTTTTTAAGAAACTCCATGCTGTTTTCCACAGTGGCAACACCAGTCTGCATCCCCACCAGCAATGCAAGAGGGTTCCTTTTTCTCCACATCCTTGCCAGCACTTGTCATTTGTTGATTTGTTGATAAGAGCCATTCTGATAGGTGTGAGATGGTACCTCATTGTCTTTTTGATTTGCATCTCTAAAGGGAAGAAGAAAGTTGATGAAAAAAAGGCAGAGAATAGTAGAGGGGAGAAGTCAACTGACTTAGGTAAAAGGAGCAATGTTAGAATTCTAAGGTTTTGAAATCCTTTCAGCAGCTACATGTCAAGCAGAAAGTCAAAGTTCTAAGTTGCTCTTCTCTTTGATAAATGTGGTTCTGCATGAAATGACACCTCTCTGTGCTGGTAAACCATCTCAGTGCTCATGTATTTGATATGATGCTATGGAAGGATAGTAATCAAAGAAAACTCCAGAATATAAATATAAGAAGAATAAAAAACAGAAAGTGAGAGAAAATTATAGATGGTAATAAAAAAGAATTTAGATGCTTTTGTGGAGAGAAACAAAAAGTCTCACAATAAAAGTGAGAAGCTATTTCCTCCTTAAACAGAACTAATATTATACCATAAATGGACTGACCTGCTCAGAGTTCCCAAAAGGAAATGGCATTGAGGTGTTTCCACTTGAAACCACCAAAAAATCAACACATTTACATTTGTATGTACATGCAAATATAAATAAGGTGTAGGTGATAAGGCTATGTTACAACAGTAACAACTCTGATGAGTTGGGAGAGGGTGTCTGTTGATTGATTGACACAGAAGGCAAAACCTGACACAGTTCTTCCTCTGTACCTGATCACAAGGGATTAGAATTATGCTGGCAATTTAATATTTAATTCTTGGGGAGAAAATAGCCATGTATATAAAAATATCAAGAATAGTTTCAGAATCTGTGATTATCTGAAACAGGCTTCACCACAAGCAAATTAACTAAGTTACATACCCAAAAATTAACTCTTATCTGGAATGGTCTTTATGTTCTCATTTTTATGATAAACTAAAAATTGAGGCTATAAAAAAAATCACAAAATAAAACTGAGAAAAAAGTTCCTTTGTTAATATGAGGTTGGTATTTACGTCACAAATCAAGACTTAAAAAATGCCTGGCCAGTGTGGCTCAGTGATTGAGCCTTGACCTATGAAACAGTAGGTCATGGTTCAATTCCCAGTGAGGGCACATGCCCATTATGTGACTTTAATCCCCAGTAGGGGTCATGCAGCAGGCAGCCAATCAATTATTCTCCCTCATTATTGAGTTTTCTATTTCTCTCTCCTTCCTCCTTATTCTCTGAAACCCATAAGAATATATATATTTTTTTTAATTAAAAAAAATTAGAAAAGAAAAAGTCAAATTCAATAACTGAAGAAAAGGGAAAATATAGGAAAGGACAGTGGAGAAATCAATATTAATACTGTGGTAGGCAGTTAGATAGACATGAGCAGAGCAAGGACAATGGGCCCTGGCAGAAAGCCTTTGGGCCCTAGCAAAGGATGATTGTAGGACAAGAACTCATCCCCAGGGTGACCTTTCCTCCCTTAGCCTATCACGAGTCATGCAGGGTCCGAGTTACTGTCTCTGTCTGGCCAGCAACAGGTCATCAGTAATCTTCCCTGATCCTTTATAGTTTCCTTGTCTTTTAAAACACCTTTTTGGTATACTCCAAGGTTCCTGAAACCCTGGAACAGGCCCACCCTCAACTCCTTCTATACTCTTCTAACCCTCTTTGCTTTATTTCCTTGAGAGCCTCAGGAATAACTTAACAAAGACTCTCCCTTCCCTTTGAGGTGCAGCTGCTCTCTCTCTCCTAGGCCTCCGGAAGAGCCAGGGCTTTGGGGAACATGAAAGGCAGGGAAACTGGTCACTAGCCTGACAATTGTAGACTACAGTTGTAGGATGAATTTTCTGTCCAAGGCCACAGAGATATTAGGCATCCCTAATGGGGACACCTTCAGTAAAGCTGGCTATGTCTAGAGGCAGACAAGCAAGTATGTCTTGCTTGAGATTGGCTTTGTGTTGAGTGGAGTCCACCTGTCTGAGCAGAGTAAGTCCACCCTCCCCAGGACTGGCCAAAATGGGAATCACAGGTAAGCCTACTTTCAGAGCACAGGGTATGCTCTCCACACTCCGGGTAGTTCCCAGGTGATAGTGAACCTACCCTACAGTGGTTCTCATACCATAGATGTCCCAGGACATCCCAGAGACTAGCAGGAATGCCTCTAACTCTCAGTTTGGTATTTATCTTTCTCCCATAGATGGAGAACCAGTACGCAGTGCCTTGAGATACCCCTTTGGGTAAAATTTGATCCTGAGTCCCTCCTGCTTCTTTGGCAAAATAGCCTGGCCCCACTATAAAGTGGGAAATGAAGAGGCAAGTTAATGGTACCATTAATTTAACATGATCCTCAGCTAGACCTATAAATGGAAAAGGAGGCCTTTTTAGATCAATGTGTCTTTTCCATATAGCCAAGTTTTTATGGCTCTCAGAAATGACCCTTGCTATGTGAACTAGATATCTATAATTGCTACAGAGCCTGAAAGAAAAATATAGCCAAATAGAAAGACACATCCCCAAAATGGATGAAGTTGTTAGTCCTTTGCCAATATTTGCCAGTCCTTGAGGTATTAAAAATGACTATCTTTATTTTACAGAGGTTCTGGAGCCGGGGGTATGGCTCCAGAACATCAAAACCCTCTAAATCATTTTACCTTCATCAAAATCTGGGCTCAAACTGTTTATAGATAATTGGCTTTATGAAACTAATATCCTAGGAAAAGCTTGCATTTCTTTCCCTGTACCTTTGAGATACAAAAACCTGGTCTCCTTCAATAACTCTTATCTGGGCCATCTTTTAAAACGAAAGTTTCTGGGAGATAATCCTTATTGAAGAAAAAATACCTTAACCATCTAAGCAGATCAAATTAACTTATTTCAGCTGTTTAATATTAATTGCTAGACAAGTCTTACATTAACCTACTTTTACCTTTTTTTTACAGGAAAGCTGGAAAATACACTTGAGGCTTTTAGTAAATGTCTTATACTTTATTAGAAGTATGTCTTTTAAAAGTCTGAGTGTAGCCCTAACGTAATTGATAGAGTGTTGAATTGAAAGGTCCCAAATTTGATTCCAGTCAAGGGTACATGCCCGGGTTTCGGACTTGATTCCCAGTAGGGGGTGTGCAGGAGGAAGCGGATCAGTGATTCTCTCTCATCATTGACTTATCTGTCTCTTCCTCTTCCTTCCTCTCTGAAATCAATAAAAAATATTTAAATAAATAAACCAATAAATAAAAGTGTGAGTGTGTTTGCCAATGGAAAAGCCTATATTTCTAAAAGTCATGAAATGTACTTGCCAATCCAAAGAATACTAATATACTTACTTTTTGTGGTTACTAAAATGTTTTTTCCTCCTCCCAGAGCATTTGTCATAATTCTTATAGTTCTAGTTCTTGTCCCAATAACATTAACTTTTATTTTTATTTATTTAATAAATCTTTATTGTTCAGATTGTTACAATTATTCCTCTTTCCCCTCCCCCATAGCTCCCTTCCACCTTGCTCTAACCCCACCCTCTCCCCTTTCCTCCCCCCCATTATCCTCATGCATAGGTGTATGATTTTTGTCCACTTTCTCCCTGCACACCTCCTCACCTCTTTGCTCCTGAGAATTATCAGTCCACTCCCTTTCTATGCCCCTAATTCTATTATATTCACCAGTTTATTCTGTTCCTCAGATTTTCAATTCACTTGATTTTTAGATTCACTTGTTGATAGATATGTATTGCTTGTTCATAATTTTTACCTTTACCATTTTCTCCTTCCTCTTCTTAAAGAATATTTTCAGCATTTCATATAATACTGGTTTGGTGTTGATGAACTCCTTTAGTTTTTTTCTTATCTGTGAAGCTCTTTATCTGCCCCTCAATTCTGAATGATAGTTTTGCTGGGTAGAGTAATCTTGGTTGTAGGTTCTTGCTATTCATCACGTTGAATATTTCTTGCCACTATCATCTGGCCTGCATAGTTTCTGTTGAGAAATCAGCTGATAGTGGAATGGGTACTTCCCTGTAGGTAATTAACTGTTTTTCTCCTGCTACTTTTAATTTTCTCTCTTTGTCTTTTGCTCTTGGTATTTTAATTATGACGTGTCTTGGTGTGATCCTCTTTGGATTCCTTTTGTTTGGGGTTCTGTGTGCTTCCTGGACTTGTAAGTCTATTTCTTTCACCCGGTGGGAGAAGTTTTCAGTCATTATTTCTTCAAATAGGTTTTCAGTATCTTGCTCTCTCTCTCTTCTGGCATCCCCACAATTCTGATGTTGGTAAGGTTGAAGTTGTCCCGGAGGTTCCTTACACTGTCTTCACATTTTTTTTATTCTTTTTGCTTTTTGCTTTTCCAGTGGAGTGTTTTTTGCTTCTTTGTACAGTGCTACCTCGAGATACAAGTTTAATTCATTCTGTAACCTTGCTCGTATATCAAGTTGCTCCTATCTCAAAGCAAATTTCCCCATTGAAATCAATTGAAATGCCGTTAATCCATTCCAGCCCCCAAAATGCCACCCCAATTGTTCTTGTTACGTGTTTTTTAATAAGAAAAATGTATTTAGAAATGACAAATATTGTATAAAAACATAGTAAAAGAGAATGTAAAGGAATAAACTGGTTTTATAAAGTGTATTTACCTACTCGTTACACTCTTAATGCTACACTTTATCCCTAAACTGAATGTAACTTAACTAATCCTCACTGAACTTAATTGCTACTGGTCTTTGCATTTTTGCCCGATTTCAAAAAAAAAACGTGTCCAACAAGGTTTGCCTCTTCCTCCCTTTCAGAATGTTTCTGAAATGGGTGAGGCAAGTTTCATTGAACAGCTCCGATGCACAACCAGTAGCAACTTTTTCGGTTTTTTTTTTTTCCATGAAGTGTGACACCCTCTCCCACATTCCTAAGATCTCCTTTATCTCACTTGTAGAGATCTCCTCCACCTCTGGCTCCTCCTCGAAACCAATTTCTTGGAGAACCTCCACATGTTGCTGAGACTGCAACTCTTGTAACTCCTCCGTGGTGAGTTCCAGACAGTGTTCCTCGACGAGCTCATTCACGTCTCTCTCATCCACCTCCAGGCCTATGGATTTTCCCAGAGACACTATCTCCTCCTCCACTGGCACCTCGGGTTCGAATCCTTCAAAGGTCCTTTAGGCTACAGTCTCAGGCCACAGCTTCTTCCATGCAGAGGTCAAAGTCCTCGTTGAAACACCCAGCCAGTCCTGATCAATAATTCTGAGGCATATCACGATGTTAAAGTGGTTCTTCCAGAACTCTCGAAGGGTGAGGTTTGTGTTCTCCATCACCTCAAAGCAGTGCCGGAACAGGTGCTTGATGTACAGCTTTTTAAAATTAGAAATCACCTCCTGATCCATGGGCTGCATGATAGGAGTGGTGTTGGGAGGTAGGTAGACAACGTTTTTAAACTTGAACTCTTCGAGGAGTTCATCTTCGAGGTTCAGTGGGTGAGCAGGAGCATTGTCGAGGACAAGGAGGGCTTGCATGGTTAGGTTGTTTTCCTGTAGATATTTCTTAACAGAAGGGCCAAAAACCAAGTTTACCCACTCCTGAACTGCCTGGTGACCCATGTCTTCTGGTTTGCCCTCCACATAACTTGCAGTTTATCTATTAAAATCTTATGTGACTTAAAGACTCTGGGGTTTTCCGAATGGTATATGAGCAGAGGCTTGATCTTGCAGTCACCACTCGCATTGGCACACAGTGCGAGAGTTAGCCTGTCCTTCATGGGTTTGTGGCCTGGCATCGCCTTCTTCTCTGCCCTTATATAAGTCCTATTTGGCATCTTCTTCCAGAAAAGCCCTGTCTCATCACAGTTGAAGACTTGCTGGGGGATATATCCTTCGGCTTCTATCAGTTTGGAAAAAGTTTTGAGGTAATCCTTAGCTGCCTTCACATCCGAACTTGCTGCCTGGCCATGCCTGATGATGAAGTGAATGCCGGACCTTTTTCTGAAGTTATCAAACCAGCCTCTACTGGCTTTAAATGAGTCTTTCGATGCTCTGTGGGAGAGATTAACAGAGGGACTTGGGTACCTGCCTATGAGCCTAATCAATGGACACAGATAACAAGGGTGGGGCATGAGTGGGGGGCGGGGAGTAATGAGAGAATAAGGACACATGTAAAAAAATTATATGGAAAATAATAAAAAATAAAATATTAAATTTAATCCATACTAGTGGTCACCATAACCTTAAGAGAAATTGTTTCATGTGACAAAGATTTTTAAATGAAACTCTCTGTAGCCTGAAAATTATTTTGGAAGGAAATAAAGAGAAGTTTTCTTCAAATGTTGTAAAGGATTGTAATTGAAAGTCAATATATTTGGCCTCTTGAACTAAAGTAAGTAATTTGTGTTTTTGCCTCCATGACAAAGTTTATATAAAGTTACAAAAGAAATTGACAGCCCGTTTGAAATTGAATTGCCATGGCCTAGAGCAAAGAATATCCTTGCATGAAATTATTCTACAATGTCAGTATAATTCTTGATATTTCACAACAGCATATTGTACAATTATCCCAAACAAAATTACAAACTAATTCTTTGAATGTTTGGCAGCAATTTAAAAAAAAAGGACATGAAAGGATTTAATCCCTTTCAGAAGGAATTAAGGCACTGGGAAGACACTTGAGGACTTTATACTAACTCCTCTTACCCTTTTTTGCCAAGAGGGACCCTCTGCTCACAATCCAATTGCCCTCAGCTGTTGTCTGAGCTTCCTTTTCCTGCTGAGGTTCAAGCCTTGTGGTGGCTGGTATAATGTATCTGTCTTTTCGCCCAATGGTGTGAGCTGGGCCCTCCTTAGAGAAGAAACCTGAGTTCCCCGAGATATGTGATCAGTGCCGGGGCCCCACTAGCAGGCAAAGGGATCCCAAGGCAGGTACTGGGCGTGGAGGTCACTGGGGCATAGGCTACCAAGGAGACAGAACTGAACCTCACATCACCCTGCTTGGCCCCGAAGGATGACTGGTTAGCCAGAGATGGGTAAGATTCCTCAGGGAAGAAACAACCTAAGACAGGCACAGTCGCAGAGGGGCCATCAGGAGAGAACTTGGGGGTCAACAGAGGTGGGGCACAGACCCTCACCCCCCCAACTTTGCAGGGGCCTGAATTCTCACCCCTTCTGAGGGAGGTCTCCTGCCTCCATGACTGCTTTGCTTCCCATGTCCAGCTCAGATCAGGACCCAGGTAACAGAGACTTGGCCCAGCTCAGATCAGGACCCAGGTAACAGAGACTTGGCCCAGCTCAGATCAGGACCCAGGTAACAGACAGAGACTTGGCCGACAGCAGCTGCCTTATATCTAAATCCAGCCTAGCACCAGGAATGCTCAGGTCCTACTTAAGAATGCAAATAATCCTTTCCTTTAATATTTACAGGATAATCTTGGTAGAGTATTAAATTTGACAGTAAAAGAGTAATCAAGCTTTCAGATTAATTTAAATTGGTTAGTTGAAATAAGTAAACATTCAAGAAAATTTAATTGTACTGGACAAAAAGCTGTTTCTAAAGTATTAACTAAAATTTCTATTGGTAGTTCATCTCATAGTAAAATTGCTTAACATACAATGAACATAAAGCAATCATATTTTTGTGCAAAAAATAAAATTTAAAGTTATCAAGATTGCATTAAAAATTTATAAAAGAATCAGCGCAGTCACGCAGCAGAATCAGAGATACACAGAGCACAGAAAGGTCAGATTTCGCCTGAGATAAGAGGGAGGTGGATGTCTGCGCAGGTCTGAAAGCTGAGGCTGACAGAGGCACCCACCGAGCAGCCGGGGACCCAGAGCGAGGCTTTCCAGGCTGCACAGACAAACGGGCGGCGGATTCGGAGATCCACGTGGCGCAGGCGGAAGGGTCAGATTTCGCCTGGGACAGGGTGAGGTCTCCTACCCCGGCACAACAGGGACGTGCACTGTGGGAACTGGGCTGCAGGAAAGCTGCCTCTGGAGAGGTCCTTGGAGGTGGGGAGGGCGTGATCCCTAAGTATGGAGGCAAACCCTCTGAGCTGTTG
Source organism: Lasiurus cinereus (assembly GCA_011751065.1). NCBI lineage: Eukaryota > Metazoa > Chordata > Mammalia > Chiroptera > Vespertilionidae > Lasiurus > Lasiurus cinereus. The sequence continues at coordinate 10,910,607 of JAAGEH010000304.1, forward strand.
ACAGAGGAGAGCTCTGGAAAACGACTTGTTTTTTTGTGGGGCAGAGGGACAGCCTGGGAATTATTACAGTGTCCCGGCTGCAAAAACCCCCACAAACTGGCTTTGAGAACCACAGAGTAGCAGGATCTGAGCACAGCCTAGAGGGGTCCTGTGCTTTGTTTCAGAGATCAATTCTGAAACGCTGCCACCCAGTGGATGACACACAAATTGACTCTCGCATAACCACAAAAGAATAAAGAGATTAAAACACCAAGAGGGGAACACAGGGAACTGCAATACCTTCCAGATAAAGATAACACAATGAAAGAGAATTATAGGCCAATATCTCTCATGAACATAGATGCCAAAATCCTCAACAAAATTCTAGCAAATCGGATCCAGCAGTACATCAGAAAGATCATACACCATGACCAAGCAGGATTCATCCCAGGAATGCAGGGATGGTACAATATCCGCAAATCAATAAATGTGATACATAAACAAATTGAGAGATAAAAATCACATACTCATATCAATTGATGCAGAAAAAGCATTTGACAAAATCTAACACCTTTTCATGATAAAAACTCTCAGCAAAGTGGGAATAGAAGGATCATACCTCAACATCATAAAAGCCATATATTATAAACCCACAGCTAACATCATACTCAATGGGCAAAAACTAAAACCATTTCCCCTAAGAACAGGAACAAGACAGGGATGCCCACTCTCACCTCTCCTGTTCAACATAGTACTGGAAGTATTAGCCATTGCAATTAGACAAGAAGAAGAAATGAAAGGCATCCAAATTGGAAAAGAAGAAGTAAAGCTGTCCTTATTTGCAGATGACATGATATTGTACATAAAAAACCCAAAGGACTCCATTCCAAAACTAATTGACTTAATTAATGAATTTGGCAATGTAGCAGGATACAAAATTATGCTAAGAAGTCTGTGGCATTTCTATACACTAATAGTGAAATTACAGAAAGAGAAACTAAAAAAGCAATCCTTTCACCATCGCACCAAAAAAATTAAGATAGCTAGGAATAAACCTAACTAAAGAGGTAAAAGACCTATATGCAGAAAACTACAGGACACTGAAAAAAGAGATAGAGGAAGATGTTAACAGATGGAAGAGCATACCATGCTCATGGATTGGGAGAATCAACATCATTAAAATATCCATACTACCCAAAGCAATCTACAGATTCAATGCACTACCCATTAAAATACAAATGACATATTTCACAGACCTAGAAAGAATTCTTCATAGATTCATCTGGGACAAAAAAAGACTACGAATAGCTACAGCAATTCTGAGAGAGAAGAATAAAGTAGGTGGGATCTCAATATCAGATTTCAAGTTATACTACAAAACAACTGTTCTCAAAACAGCCTGGTACTGGCACAAGAACAGACATATAGACCAATGGAATAGAATAGAGAACCCAGATATCCACCCAAACCACTATGCTCAACTAATATTTGACAAAGGAGGCATGAACATTCAATGGAGCCATGATAGCCTCTTCAATAAATGGTGTTGGGAAAATTGGACAGATACATGAAAAAAAATGAAACTGGACCACAAACTTACACCAAATACAAAAATAAACTCAAAATGGATACAGGACTTAAACATTAGAAGGGAAACCATAAAAATACTAGAGGAATCCACAGACAGCTCAATCTCAGATATATGCCGAAAGAACTTCTTCACTGATACTGCTCCAAAGGCAATGGAAGCTAAAGAAAATATAAACAAATGGGACTACATCAAAATAAAAAGGTTTTGCACATCTAAAGAAACCATCAACAAAACAACAAGAAAGATCACTGTATGGGAGAACATATTTGCAAGTGTTATCACTGATAAAGGTTTAATCTCCAAAATCTACAGCCAATTATACAACTTAATAAAAGGAAGATGAACGATCCAATAAAAAAATGGGCAACTGACCTAAATAGAACCTTTTCAAAAGACGACAGAAGGAAGGCCAAGAGACACATGAAAACATGTTCAAAGTTATTAATCATCCGAGAGATGCAAATCAAAACACCTGTCAGAATGGCAATCATCAACAAATCAACAAACGACAAGTGTTGGCGAGGATGCGGAGAAAAAGGAACCCTTGTGCACAGTTGGTGGGAATGCAGACTGGTGCAACACTGTGGAGAACAGTATGGAGTTTCCTCAAAAAACTAAAAATGGATCTCCCATTTGACCCTATAATCCCACTCTTAGGAATTTATCCTAAGAAATTACAAACACCAATCAGAAAGGAATTATGCACCCCTATGTTCATAGCAGCACAATTTACAATAGCTACAATTTGGAAACAGCCTAGGTGCCCGTCAGCAGATGAGTGGATCAGAAAACTGTGGTACATCTACACAATGGAATTCTATGCTGCCATTAAAAAGAAGGCATTCTTACCATTTGCAGCAACCTGGTTGGAACTGGAGAGCCTTATGCTTAGTGAAATAAGCCAGTCAATGAAGGAGAAGCATCACATGATCTCACTCATTTGTGGATAATAAAGAACATTATAAACTGATGAACAAAAGGATAGATACAGACAGTAAAGCTTCAAACAGACTGTAAAATTACAGCAGGAAGATTAATGTTAGGTGAGGTAGATAAGAGATCAATCCAAGGACTTGCATGCATGCATATAAGCATAACCAATGAACATAGACACTGGGGGGGTTGGGGTATGTCTGCAGGGAGGGGGGGCAATGGGGAGATATGTATAAAAAAATTAATAAAAATTAAAAAAAAATTATAAAAGTCTCCATTAATAAAAAAGGGGGGATAGTTAGGATAATATCATATAAGGAAAAATATCCAGTAAGTAAATTACATCTAGAAAATTTTACTTTAGAAAATTAATTTTCATTTGTAATGCTAACAGCAAGACACTCAGGAAAAATACACATGGTGTCAACATAAGCCAAAGGAAAGTCATTTGGGCAAAAATAAAAAGGACCCCAAGTCAATTTTATAGAAAAGATTCCTTTATTAACTTTTGGTTGAGAATATGTTTATATACTTTCACAAAACAACTCCAAGACCAAGTGGACTCCTGCAACAGAGAGGAATTGACAGGTTTGCTCCAACCACGAAGACAAGAGGAGAAACAGTCCAGAGATGGAAGACGCTGACGATACCTTGCCATGCTAGCAGTCAGCAGATGTGTATCACTACAGGATGCCTAGGATCAAACCAGAGAGGGTCAAACCTGCATTGCCACCATTTGTCCAATATCCAGATACCATTGCTGACGTGTACACATAAGGAAATGTTTGACATTGAAACTGGGACTCAGAACTATTGGACATTGAAATTGGGACTCAAACATTTTTTTGTTCTTATAGGTTTATTTCTAAATTTGCTGAGGCAAGATGTTTTTAAAGAATGGTGGGGAGGGCGGGCGGGGGGAACAGGTACAGAGGCAAAGAAGCATTGAACAGACTGCCATACTACAGCGGGAAGGCAGAGAAGGATGCGGGGGGCGTGGAAGGGCTGTAAGAGATCAACCGAAGATTTTGTATGCATGTATATAAGCATTACCAATGGATATAAGACACAGGGGCGGGGGGAGGGCATGTACTAGGGGATAGGGAAGGCTGGAGGGAGGTTAATAGGGGAGGGAAAAAAAACTCGAGACATATGTACTACTATTTGTAATACTTTAAACAACAAAATTTTAAAAAATTAAAATAAAAGAAGCAGTTGTCACTTTTGCTAATGTCTCTGGGATAAAGAATGCACAAGGTAGGGAAACTAGAAAGAAGAAATAGGAATTTTTAGCTTTTCAATACATTCTTTCTTCCTGGAGCAATTTGTCTCAAATTATGAAGAACTTGGAATCCCTGAAATGGGTTAAAGTTTGAGTAATGATAATAATAGTAACAATAACAAAATACAAAATTCTAATTTGCATCTTTATAGCTCTTTATTCTTCCAATAAATATCATATACTTATTATCATTTGATTGTCATGATATAACTGTTCCGATTTTAAAGATGAAGAGGCTGAATCTCAAATAGATTTTACCTTGTTCCATTTTACATCACAAAGCTAATAAAGCACAAGATCAGGGTTCAAACCCAGGTCTCAAAACCTATCTATGCCTAGTATTCTGCCCACTTTAACTACATCAAAATAATAAAAATATTAGCAAATACTGATATCTGAAATCAATGAGGGAAATAAGCATTTGACCATTTAGCAAGCCATATTGTCTTCTAGATAGAGATTTATATTTATCTCCCTTTATTCTGGAAAAAGAAAAAAGGGGGAATATGCTTGGCAGGGATTCTGTTGTTGTGCAAATAATGGGCATTCACCCATTTTTCTTGGAGAAGCCCAGAATGCAGTGAGACAGCCCTAATGTTGCTGCTTCCTTTATTCACTCCATGTTTACTACGTACCTCTGTACATGGGTCACTGTTCAGAATGAGACACTGTATACCATGTGATAATGTCAATTGAGAGTGTCTTCTGACAAACCTTTATTCCTGTGAATTACTTTTCAGAGAGAGACATGTTTTCTTCCAGTGAGCATTTTCTCTGCTCTAGTTAGCCTATATCCTTGTTGGGCCTCTTTGCAAAGTGGGGCATGTTGATGTTTGAATTGTTTGTAGGAGCTGGGATGTTGGGAGGAAGTGCAATCTTGAACCTCCCTTCATGTGGTCATGCTGAAGGGAAGACCATGAAAAGGACACTGATGGGTTTGGGGGCCTTGTGACCCAGGATAGCAGAGTCCCACCAAAAACTTTATTTGAGAAGCACCCAGAGGCTGGGAAGTACTGATATCTGATTCAGGTCTTATGATTTGCAAGAGCTGGAGGTCAAACCTACATCCCTGCAAGTAGGGGTAAGGTTCTTCCTTAAGGAACCAGATCCTCACAGTTGAGGAAAGACATTAAAATTCCTGTACAGAGAGCGTGATCAGGGTGGTGGGATTTGGACAAGATGTGGGAAGTCTATTTTCTGCCTCCAGGGTCCTAGGGGGTTTTGCTGAGTTTCTAATGCTTGGGACTTTCTTACAAGTGGCGTGATGGAGAGGACCTGGTCTCTGCTAAGTGGAGGCCAACTGACAGCTAAGCAGGTTTGCGAGTTCTAATGAAAACCACAGTTAGATGAGAGGTGATTTAACATTTTACCACATATGCACTTGGTCTCAGTTATTTTATAAGGAATAACAGAAGAGCCACCCCACACTTGTCAGACTGGTAAACAAGAGAGGTGGGGTCAAGAGGAATATGAGGATGGCCCCCAAGAGATGATAGGTGTGATCAGAGCAGCCCAGCCCCAGGGTATCCATGACTGCCATGGGGAGGACAAGGGACCAGGGCTGGGGTGAGGAGCATGAGTCACTGAGAGCTCTCATGTAGTGGGAGAAAAATTTAGACAGAGGGTGCTAATTTCCAGCATTTGGACAAAAAAAAAAAAAGCGGAGGCAGATCACACATAATTTAGGCAGTTAAAAATTTAAAATGATGTCTCTATTTTAGAGTGATACTGGTGAAACATGTAGGTCAAAGCCCTCTGCCCCTAACTTCCCCAGCCCTCAGATTGCTCAAGGGCATGTACCTGTGAAGAAAGATGCAGTAACTCTGAGACAGAGTCAACAAAATATAGGTGATCAAATGTGGTTCTGAAATATTAAGTTATGTCACTGGAGTAATCTGCTTACCTCCAGCTACCTCTCCTTCCTAATTATTTTCTCAGTGACCCCAGGACTCTGTCTTAAGAATTACTTGGAGCTTTCCTGGAGCCTGGCCCAGCCAAGCCCACAGAAGCTCACATAGACCTGCTTCCTGGTCCCACAGCAAGAGGTGACCTTTGGAACACCCTTGAATGGGGTTCAACCACCTGGAAAAATAAAAGGGACTCATCTGCTGAGACCGGTTTGGCTCAGTGGATAGAGCGTCGGCCTGCAGACTGAAAGGTCCCAGGTTCGATTCCGGTTGGGGACATGTACCTTGCTTGTGGGCACAACTCCAGTAGGGGGCGTGCAGGAGGCGGCTGATCGATGTCTCTCTCTCATTGATGTTTCTGACTTTCTATCTCTCTTCCTTCCTCTCTGTAAAAAATCAATAAAATATCTTTTTTTTAAAAAAAAAAGGACTCATCTATCCATCACATGTGTAAAAAGTATAGTCCCTTCTTCACACTCCTGATTTAATCACAATGTGGTGCCCATTTTCAGATTAAATAGACAAACTTCCTTCTATTTTGTACATATGGATGTACCAAAAAATCAGGACGATGTGTAGAAGTCACACTTGCTGAACATTAAGCACACCCATTTCTACTCAATGGCCCGAACCCCTCTGTAGTATTTCATAGTTAAAAACACAAGACTTGAGACAGACCTGGATTTGAACAACATGCTCCACCACGGATGCCTCAGCTTAGTTATCCCGAAACTCAGCTGCCCTGACCACAAAATTAACTCCCCAGCTCCTGCTGTGGTTGTAAGCAGTGAGTTATGGAATGAACGTGAAACATTTAGAAAAACACCTGGCACAGGCTATGTGACCAGTAAATATTACTCTTCATATTTCAACATTTCTAAAATATGTATGAATTCAGATGCTAACAACGGGGAGATCCCAAAAAGACAGACGTGGAACGGAAATAACTGTTTAGATTCTGAACAGTGCCTAACTGTGTTTTGACTTCATCAACTAGCCACTTCCATCTATTGGAAAATCAACCACAGCTCAGCCTAACGCCCACGCCCAGCAGCTCTCTAAATCACTTGGTCTTAAATGAGTCAGCACACACCCCAGCACCTTGGTCACTCGTCTGCTGTACCCCGGCTGCAGGTTCCCAAACAGACTTGGGCTGCTGCTCCAGTAAACTGCGGGCTGGCAGTACGCCAAGGAGGCGGGTGGGGATGGGAGGTGTGCACCTCCCCGTGTTTCCTCATGTACCGAAACAGAGCTGGTGGCTGCATCGTCCGTGCTTGCTACAAAACAAACCAGAAAAGCAAAGGTGGTGCACCCACAGAGCTCCGGAGCCGCCCGGAGGAAGCATCTGCGGCCCACATTGCGCCTCGCTGTAACCAGCCCTGCTAAGTCCCACAGTTTCATGACTGCCAACTTCACACGACGAACTGAGCTATCTACAAAACTGGTTTTGTCTTCTCCTACCTATATTTTTCTCCTTGAGTCGCTGAACCCAACACTTTTTAAAACTGTGGATTAAAGATATCTTATGAGGTGCTGGGGAGGCCATGGGAAAACTCTGGGGAGGAAATCAAGATCTGAGTTCTCTTCCTTGGACATATTCCTAATTACTCCCTGCACCTCAGTCTTCTCTGAGGAAAATGAAAATAGCCCACCTACCTCTCAGGGGTCATAATTTCATGGTGCTTTGAAAAATTAAAAAACGGAAACAACAAACCTCCAACCTTAGATAGAGCAAAATATCCGTTAATGGAATGCTCAGGCAAGCAGCTGCCCTGGCTTTCAAATTTAAGACTGCTTCTAACCTGTTCTTAAAAACTTTTCTAAAATATATTCACGCTTTGAGTAGGTACAATATAATGATGGGTTTTGTTTCAAGGATGTGAGATCTTGAAGTTAATTAAGGACATTAATAGTGCATGTCTTTTGATTTGTAGTCATTTGCTATGAGAAACCTCTGGTCAGCTGGATTCCAGTTAAGGTTAACATTTCAGCTAATAAAGTTGTTTTGTTTTTAGTTAGTTTTCCCCCTTGGAATGAAATTCAGCTCAATTCTTCTCTTTCATGCGCAGTGTTTATAGTAATAGGATCATCTCCATCTCTGGTTCCCCAGGAGAGGTGCAGGAAACTCAAAAAGGAGGGCCCTGGGCAGGACTATAAAGAGGATAGCTGTGAAATCGGGTTTCAGAATGAATTTAGGAAATGTGATTTAAACTAACAAGCTGCTTGTTGAAAGGGATGAATGTTAAAGACCTGCATTAATTTTTCTGGTGTTTTTTTATTATTATTATTATTTTATTTTTTACATTTTAATTTTTTTAATTTTTTTATTGTGTTACATGTATACATATCTTCCCATTGCCCCCACCCCTCCCAGGCATACCCCAACCCCCCAGTGTCTTGTGTTCATTGGTTATGCTTATATGCACCCATACAAGTCCTTTGGTTGATCTCTTACCTACCCCACCTTTCCTTAATCTTCCTGCTATAATTTGACAGTCTGTTTGATGCTTTACTGCCTCTGTATCTATCCTTTTGTTCATCAGTTTATAATGTTCTTTATTATCCACAAATAAGTGATATCATGTGGTGTTTCTCCTTCATTGACTGGCTTATTTCACTTAGCATAAGGCTCTCCAGTTCCATCCAGGTTGCTGCAAATGGTAAGAATTCCTTCTTTTTAATGGCAGCATAAAATTCCATTGTGTAGATGTACCATAGTTTTCTGATCCACTCATCTGCTGACTGGTGTGTTTGTTTTTTTAAATAGTCAATTATATACATTCTAGACAGAAAGACACTGGCTTGCCTAGGTTTAAAAAGAGAGAGAAATTTAATGCACTAGATTACCTAATCTTAATGAACATAAACAAACTAGATCTGTCTCTTCTCTCTCGCCTCTCTCTTCAGCCCACTGATCTGTAAGTTCTGCACCACCAACACCTCAACACCTCTAAAATTGTGACGGCCAAAGGTCACCAGTGACCACAAATTGGCAAATCAGTGGACTTGTTTCCAAGTTTAGGACTCACATCCTTTTAACATTCAACATCACCAGCCACACCTCACCCTCTTCCTTTTCCTTCTATGATGTTTCTCTTTTGTTTCTCCTGACATCTTGGCTACCTCTTTTCAGCCTCCTCTTGTCTTTCTGTCTCTCAGTGTTGCCTCTAACGGTAGGTTCAGTCTCTGTCCCTCTTCTCTCACTCTACACACACTACCTAGTGATACAACTGTTCGCATGACTTCAACTGCCACCTAAAGGATAAGAGACCTCAGATCTACCAGTCTAGTCCAGACCCTGAGCACCAAACCTAGCAGATCAACCTACAACCTGGAGATCCTCACCTGCATCTCCCCAATTTTCCAGCTCTTGCTTCTCCTTGTCTGCTGTTCCTATCTTGATAAATAGCACTCCTATCTTGATAAATAGCACTACTATCCATTCAGGGGCCCAGATCAGAAACCTCACTATCCCTTAACTACTACTCAATGACAACAATCCTGCTCCTTAACTAATTTTCCATCCTGCCCCTCTCTCACTTGGCTATATGATTTATATGACATCCAATGGCATCTCTGCTTCTTACCTCCAGGCTTCAGCTAGAAAGACCATTTCTTGGGCTGCCTGCCTCCAAGTACATTATTCCAAGTCTCTTTACCTGAAAAACTTCACTTCTACATAGTATTCTAGAAAGAAGACTTTGATCAAAACTGTTTTCAAAAGACTGTAGGAAAAAAAATATAGATATGGAAAAAATAAGAAGTAACTCCAATTTCTTGAAGGTTTCTTATAGAACCCAGTCAATATTAAGAGCTTTTCTAACAAAAGGATGACTATTATTTATTCATTTTTCTTTCTACATTCATTGACTCTTTATTTTGGTGCAGGTATTCTTTGAAGTGCAAGCTGGCCAAACTGGGGTAGGGTGGGTAACAGAGGAGAAGTAACTAAATAAATGAGAAAATATCAGATAATAGTAAGTGCTGCTTGGTAGAGAGTAATTTGGAAGCTTCTTTACACTGGGAATCAGGCGACATCTCTCTAAGGGGATGCCATAAGAACTGAGACCTGAATGATAAAGAGAAGGCAGTCATGGGGGGAGCAGGAGGAAGAGCATTCCATGCCAGGAGAACTGTTTGCACAAAGCCCCTAAGGCTGAAATGAGCTAGGCCAGTTGAAGAAATAAAGAAGAGGAATATTTGTTTGGAACACCATAGGCAAGGGGTGCAACTGGGTTACATATGTCAAATATCCATAAACTTCAAAATAATTATACAAGAGAGTTGTTTTTAAAGCTAAAATAGAAATGGAGAGAAACTTAACTTCACACAGTGAGAAAGGAAGATCAGATTTCATTGTGGTATCTCTGACTCCAAAACATGTTGCTTTCTCAATGGGGAAATGATTCAAGTAGACCCCAGTTTTGTGACTTTCTGGAAATTTGCCACATCAGTTTAACCCCAAACTCTGCCTCAGTTTCAACCCTTTATTGTCATAAAAATTGGTTTCTCCTGGTATTTTTATAAATAAAGGAAGCCTTTATAAGACCTCTCATATTCAATGGTAACTGAAATGTGTAAAATTCAGAAATTCCAGTAATTACAAAGTCTAGTGTTTGTATTTTTTAAAAAAACATATTTTGTCTTCTATGTATAAAAACAATATAGGAATATTTAATTTAAAATAATGCAGCCCTGGCTGGTTTTGGTTGTGTGGTAGAGTGTCAGCCTACAGACTGGAGGGTCGCAGGTTTGATTCCAGTAAAGGGCATGTACCTTTGTTGCAGGCTCGATACCCATCCCAGGGTTGAGGCATATGCAGGAAGCAACCAATCAATGTGTCTCTCTCACACCTGTGTTTCTCTCCCTATGTTTCTCCCCTTATCTTCCACTGTCCGTCAAAAAATCAATAGGGAAAAAATATCCTCAGGTGAGTATTAACAAAAAAATAAATAAATAAAATAAAATAATAATAATCATAATAATAATGCAAGTATATATAAAGGAGAAAATATCCCATATACTTATTTTTTAAATTGGCTTTTTCTTAAGAATTATAGTTTAGTTTTATTTTGTTGTATTTACTTATTATTCAATTTTATGTGTTTTAAAATATGTATAAGGATGTTAAAGATAATACAATAAGTATGTCATTATGTAGGCCAAGAAATAGACCAACTGTTTGGGCCTGATAAACTCTACTAGCTTTCCCCTGACTGTTCCCTGAGGCCCCAACACACAGCAAAGGTTCAGAATCACCTAGTTGCTGGTAGCTAGCCTTGGTGTACCCTGGGCATTTTCTGAATAACCTCAGACCCCGTGTTGGCACTGAGTTTTTCAATCTAGTGAACACCACTCATCACTGAAAACCTACCTCATGCAATTTGTATACTATGAGATTCTCTTCTGTGACTGAGTCTAACAGGCAGCCAGAAGGTGGAGGCAGGCAAAAGCAGATATCAGGGTGTTCTAGGTCTTCTACTGACCTGCCCCTTTCCTGAAAGCCATCCTTGGGGTAGAGTTTGCCCTTCACACAACATACCAGACTCAGCAGAGGCTGTCACAAACTGTGGTCCCTTTGTAGCTCCAAACAGGTTGCCCAGGGCCAATCATAGGTAGATTCTGACATTGGCCTGCACAGGAGTCCCTCCCAACAGGCCCCAGAACCAGCATACCTAGTAATGGGCTTCAGACAATATCAAGCAGGATCCAATTAGATCCACAAGCAGCACATCAAAGGGAGATCTCAGTAGGCACCAGACCCTGCTGAGGTAAATTCCACTTTGTGTAGTGACCACCAGCACAGCAGCTTGTATACTGTAGTTGGGGTCAGTCCTCACAGTCACCCAACCTGAGGGTCAAACCCACACATAGATGGCCAACAGCAATCAAGACTCAACTATAGTCTGTGTGGCTGAGTGGTTGAGCATTGGCCCATGAACCAGGAGGCCAGAGTTCAATTCCTGGTAAGGGTATGTGCCCAGTGGGGAGGTTTCAGGAGGCAGCCAATTGATTTTCTATCATCACTGATGTTTCTATCTCTCTCTCCATCTCCCTTCTTCTCTAAAATAATAAAAAAAACTCAACTACAACAGGAGGGTTTAGATGATGCATAAAAGGGACATTCTTAGAACACCAAGCTTAGGAGATCAAGGAAACTCTGTCACTTAGTCACACATGGGCATCTACTACATAAGGCTATCTTACAAGATTGGGAGGCATAGCAGATCTGGTTAATACACAAAAATAAATGCAGAGGCAGCCAAATGTAGAGACAAAGAAACATGCCCCAAATGAAAGGACAGGAGAAATCTCCAGGAAAAGATTAAATGAAATGGAGTAAAGCAATCTGCTAGATATAGAGTACAAAACAATGGTTATAAGGATGCTCAAGGAATTTAGTGAGAACTTCAACAGCATGGAAAAGTACATTGAAAATATAAAACAGAACCAGTCACAATAAAGAATATAATATGTGGAATTAAGAATACACTAACAGGAATAAACAGTAAGGTAGATGAAGCAGAGGGTGAAAATAGTGATGTGGAACACTCAATCAGAGCAGAAGAAAAAAAAAGACTTTAAAAAATGGAGGATAAGTACCCATCAGCAAATAAGTGGATTAAAAAAACTGTGATACATCTATACAATGGAATACTATGCTGTGGTAAAAAAAAAGAAGGAATTCTTACCTTTTAAACAGCATGGATGGAACTGGAGAGCATTATGCTAAGAGAAATAAGCCAGTCAGAGAAAGATAAATATCACATGATTGCACTCATTTGTGGAATATAATGATCAACACAGACTGATGAACAAAAACAGAGACAGAGAAGCATCAATCAGACTGTCAAACCTCAGAAGGAAGGTAGAAGAGGGTGGGGGTAAGGGAGAGACATCAACCAAAGGACTTGTATGCATGCATATAAGCCTAACCAATGGACACAGACCAGGGAAGGTGAGGGAATGAGTAGGGGGAGGGGTCAGTGGGGGTATAAGGACACATATAATACCATAATCAATAAAGAAAAAAGTGGAGGATAGTGTAAGGGACAACATAAAGTGTAATAATATCCACATCATATGGATACCAGAGAGAGAAAAGAGAGAGCAAAGGATTGAGAACTTATTTGAAGAAATAAAGACTATAAACCTCCCTAACCTAGTAAAGGAAAAAGACACAAAGGACAAGAATATAAAATCAAACAATATGAACCCAAAGAGAATCATACCAAGATAGATAATAATTAAAATGGCAAAAGTTAAAGAGAGAGAAAGAATATTAAATGGAGCAATAGAAAAATAGTTATCTACCTATCAGGGAGCTCTCATAAGACTGTCAGCTGATTTCTCAACAGGAACATTTCATGACAAAAAGGATTGGCATGAACTATTCAAAATGATGAAAAGGAAAGATCTACAACCTCTACTATTTTAACCAGCAATGCTAGCATTTAAAATTTAAGAAGAGCCAAGACCAGTTTGGCTCAGTGGATAGAGAGTCAGCCTGCAGACTGAAGGGTCCCAGGTTCAATTCCAGTCAAGGGCACATACCTTGGTTGCAGACACATCCCAGTGGGAGGTGTGCAGGAGGCAGCTGATCGATATTTCTCTCTCATTGATGTTTCTAACTCTATCCCTCTCCCTTCCTCTCTATAAAAAAAATCAATAAAATATATTTAAAATATAAAAAATAAAATTTAAGGAGAAATAAAGAGCTTCCCAGACAAGAAAAAGCTAAGACAGTTCATTATCACCAAATCAGTATTACCAGAAATGTTAAAGGGCCTGGAAGAAGAAGAAAATGGAGGAGAAGGAAGAGGAGAAGGAAAAGGAGGAAGGGGGAGGAGGAGTGGGAAGAGGGAGGAGGGAAAGAAACATAGTAGTTATGAAGAATAAAATAGCAATAAATATGTGCCTATCAATAATCACTTTAAATAAAAATGGCTTAATTGCTCCAATCAAAAGACCTGGGGTAGCTGAATGGATAAGAAAACAAGATCCATATAAATGCTGACACAACTCAAAGTGAAAAACATACACAGACTAAAAATAAAGGGATAGACATTTCATGCAAATGAAAATTTTGTTAAAAGCTGGGTAACACCTCACACCCATTGGAGTGAGTCCATTGGGAATAGAATAGTCACATGGCCTCACTTGTTAACTTACAATGGAGAAATATAGCAGAACAAATGTTCAAATCTAGCCTTACCAATAATGGACCAGGAATGACATCATGTGCTTCCCAGTGTGAAGCAATGGAAAGTAAAAAACATTGCCTGTGTTTTGCATTTGCCAAAGGGTTTATCTTAAGTCTAATCATAAGGAGATAATCAGACAAATTAAAGTTAATGGGCATTCTAGAGAACAATTGGCCAGTTCTTCAAAATTGCCAATCTGCCATGAAATGCGGAGAAGATAAAAGCTGGGGACTGGGCGAATAATCTAGATTAAAAGATCATAACAGACATCATAACCAAATGCCATGGGTGATCCTTGGTTGGATCCTGGATCAAGGAACAAAAAAAGAAAAACAGCTTCAAATAATGATAATGAGAAATTTTGAATATAGACATTACATTAGACAAAATTACTATATCAATTTTTAAACTTTGGAGCATGATAATGGTAAAAAATAAAAAGCTGGATAACAATATTTACATAATACAAAATAAACTTTTAAAAAAAAGGCTATAATATGAAGTAAAGAAGGACACTACATAATAATGAAGGGATCAATCCAAAAAAGGATATAACCTTTGTGAATATTTGTGTACCCAAAATAGCATCACTGAAATATCCAAAGCAATTCTTGAAAAACATAAAGGGAGAGATTGACAGTAATACAGTCATAGTAGGAGATTTTAACACCCCATTGACATCAATTAATAGATCTTCTAGGCAGCAAATTAACAACAACAAAAAAAAAACAACAGACTTAAAGGTCACACTAGATCAGATAGATTTAATTGATATGTTCAGAGCCTTTCACCCCAAAGCAGAATATATATTCTTTGCAACTGAATATGAGACACTTTCTAGTATAGACCACATGTTGAGACACAAAACAAGTCTCAATAACTTTAAAAAGATGGAAATCACATCAAGCATCTTTTCTGACTACAATTGTATGAAACTAAAAATTAATTGAAAAAAAAAATCCCAACACTGAAAAACACACAAACACATGGAGGCTAAATAACATTTATTAAACAATAAGTGGGTTAACAATAAGATCAAGAAAGAAATCAAAAAATACCTTGAGACAAATGAAAACAGGTACACAACAATCTGAAATCTATGGGACACACTCAAAGCAGTTCTAAAAGGGAAATTCATAGCATTAAAGACCTATGTCAAGAAATAAACAAAAAAATATTCAAATAAGCAATATAACCTTACACTTAAAAAAAACTGGAAAAGCAAATGAACATACTCAAAGTAAGTAGAAGAAAGAAAATAATAAAGAACAGAGCAGAAATAAATAAAATAGTCTAAAAATACAATACAAAAAAAACAAATGAAACCAAGAGCTAGTTCTTTTAAAAAATAAACAAGAGTAATAAACCTTTAAACATACTCATCAATAAAATAATAGAGGGCCCAAATAAAAAAAATTTTTGAAATGAAAGAGAAGTAATAATTGACCCCACAGAAATACAAAAGTTTATAAGAAAATATTATGAACAATTATATGCCAACAAGTTGAACAATCTGGGGGAAAAGGAATAGTTTTAGAAACATGCATTCTTCAAAAACTGAATAAAAGAGAATTAGAAACTCTGAATAGATAGATTACAAATAGTGAAATTGAAGCAGCGATAAAATAAAAACCTCCTAACAAACAAAAGTCCTGGACAAAAATGGCTTCACAGGAGATTTTTAACAAATATTCAAAGAATTAACACCTATCTTTCTCAAACTATTTGAAAAAATTTTAAGCAGAGGAAAGACTCCCAAGCTCATTTTATGAGGCCAGCATTATTCTAATTCCAAAATCAAAAGAAGGCACTACTAAGAAAGAAAATTATAGGCCAATATCCCAGATGCACATAGATGCTAAAATTCTCAACAAAATATTAACAAATCAGATTCAGCAATGCATTAAAAAGATAATACATAAAAAATCAGGTAGGATTTAGTGCAGGGATGCAAATTTGGTACAAGATCTACACATCAATAAACATGATATAGTGAATAAACAAAAATCACATGATCATACAAGAACTGCAAAAAAAAAAAAAGCACTTGATAAATAACAATGATTAAAAACTCTCAGCCTAAACCGGTTTGGCTCAGTGGATAGAGCATTGGCCTGCGGACTGAAATGTCCCAGGTTCGATTCCAATCAAGGACATGTATGTTGGTTACGGGCACATTTCCAGTAGGGGGCATGCAGGAGGTGGCTGATCAATGTCTCTCTCTCATTGATGTTTCTAACTTTCTATCCTCCCTCCCTTCCTCTCTGTAAAAAATCAATAAAATATATTTTTTAATAAAAAGAATGCATAGCAGTGCTTTAAAAAAAAACTCTCAGCAAAGTAGAATTAGAGGAAACATATCTCAACATAATAAAGGCCATATATGACAAAGCCATAGCCCATATCACACTCAACAGAAAAAAACTAAAAGCATTTCACTTAAAATCAGAAACAAGACAGGGGTGTCCACTTTCACCAATTGTATTCAACATTGTACTGGAAATCCTAGCCACAGCAATCAAACAAGAAGAAGAAATAAAAGGCATCCAAATTGGAAAGGAATAAGTAAAACTGTCATTATTTACAGATGACATAATACTGTATACAGAGAAACCTAAAGATTCCACCAGCCAACATGGCTAAGCATCAATCTATGAACCAAGAGATAGCAGCTCAATTCCTGGTCAGGGCACATGCCCGGGATATGGGCATGATCCCCAGTGTGCAGAAAGCAGCCAATTAATGGTTCTCTCTCATCATTGATGTACCTCTATCTCTCTCTCTCCTGTCCTCTCTGAAATCAATAAAAATATATTTTAAAAAATATATTCTACTAAAAAATGACTAGAACTGATAAATGAATTTAATAAAGTAGCAGGATTCAAAAAAACATCCAGAAATTGGTTGCATTTTTATACCAATAATGAACTAACAGAGAGAGAAACTAAGAAAACAATTCTATTTACAATCACAGCAAAAATAATTAAAATACCTAGGAATAAATTTAACCAATAAGGTAAAAGACCTGCAACTCGGGTAAGTATAAGGCACTAAAGAAAGAAATTGAAGAAGATATATATAAATGAAAGCATATACTGTGCTCATGGATACAAAGAATTAACATCCTTAAAATGTCTATATTACCCCAAATCACCTATAGATTGAAGGCAATTCTTATGAGAATACAAATGGCTTATTTCAAAGAACAAAAAACAAACAAAAAAAAGAATACAAAAATACCAATAGCCACATCAATCTTAAGAAAGAACAAAAGTTGGAGATATAATGGTACCTGACATCAAACTGTAAAGCTAGGCTACAGTAATTAAAACATCATGGTATTGGCATAAAAAATAGACATGTAGGACAATAGGAAAGAATAGAAATTCCAGAAATAAACCCATGACCATGTCGTCAATTAATATTCGACAAAGGAGGCAAAACATGCAATTGGGTAAAGACAGTTTCTTCAATAAATGGTTCTGGGAAAATAAGGCACATGCAAAAAAAAAATGAAACCAGACCACCTTGTTATACCATACACAAGAATAAACTCATAAACTTAAATGTTAGACTTGAAACCATAAAACTCCTAGAAGAAAACATAGACAGTAAAATCTTGGATATTTCTCTTAATTTTTTTCTGATATATCTCACAGGGCAAATGAAGCAAAAGAAAAAATAAATGGGACTACATCAAATTAAAGTTTTTCACAGCAAAGGAAAGCATCAACGGAATGAAAAGACAGCCCACTAAATGGAAAAAGCTATTCATAATGATACTTCTAATACAGGGTTAATATCCAAAATTCGTAAAGAACTCATAGAGCTCAACACACACACACACACAAAAAACAACAACAACAAACAATCCAATTAAAAAATAGGCAAGGGACCTGAATAGGCAATTCTCCAAAGGAACATAGAGATGGCCAATAGACATATGAAAGGATGCTCATTGTCATTAATTATCAGAGAACTGCAAATTACAACTACAGTGAGCTATTTCCTCATACCTGTCAGAATACTATCATCAATAAATTAACAAATGAGTGTTTGTGAGGATGTGGAAAAGAGGAAACCCACCTACACTGTTGGTGGGAATGCAGACTAGTGCAACCACTATAGAAAATACTATAGAGTTTTCTCAAAAAATTAAAAATGCAACTGCCTTATGATCCAGCAATTCCACTTCTGGGAATATATTTGAAGAAATCCCAAACACTAATTTGAAAGAACATATGCAGCCCTATGTGCATAGCAGCATTATTTATAATAGCCAATAATGGAATACTTACTACTCGGCCATAAAATAGTAGAAAATCTTACCTTTTGTGACAACATGGATGGACCTGGAGAATATTATGCTAAATGAAATAAGCCAATCAGAGAAAAACAAGTACCATGTACTCTCACTTATATGTGGAATCTGAAGAACAAAATAAATGAACAAACACAGTAGAAATGGATCCATAGATATAGATAACAGACTGATGATTGATAGATGAGAAGGCTTGGGGATCAAAGGTGAAGGGATTGAGCAGTACAAATTGGTAGTTACAAAATAGTCATGGGTATGTAAAGTACAGCATAAGGAATATAGTCAATATTATATAATAATTATGTATGGTGCCAGGTCGGTACTGGAATTATTGAGGAGCACAACTTGTAAAATATACAATTGTCTAACCACTATGCTATATACCCAAAACTAATACAAAATAATATTGACTGTAAAATATAATTGAAAAAATAAATTTTAAGAAATAGACCATTATCAATATAATAAAGCTTTTTAAATTCCCATCAGAGATAATCACCATGTTTAATTAATTAGATTTTTATTACTCATGCACTTTCTCATATTTTTCAAATCGAAGAAGAGTTGAGATAAATTAATCAACAAATTGGTTGAGGCCAATTGAAGGTTAGTGGAATAGTGTGAAGCCCCTGCCAGACATTGAGGGATGAGGGGAAGGATTGTCTACAAAGGGGCATCACAGGGGATTGTAGGCAAATGGAATAGAATGGAAATGTGATGAAGGATACACAACTCTATGCATTTGGCAAAACCCATAGAACTATATTACTGAAAAAAAATTGATCTCTATAAATGAAAAATGATTAATCAGGATGTGTGGGAAGATGGACTACAGATTGTGTGCATTACAAATGAATATCATAATGACACTGAAGGAAGATAAGGTGAAAAGGAGCTGATCTAAGTAACTTTGGAAAACAGTGCTTTGACTAGGTGAGACTCAGAACAAAAAGAATTTAAACACTGTACTCTAGTTGGCAAATCATTCCTTGTAGGGTATGTCTTTGCAATTATAACACTACTACTTTATTTGTTATTTGATTTGAACAAAACATATATTGCAGATAATAAAAATAAGATTTCTCACTGTTGGGGGAAAAACATTAGAAATAAGAAAAGTATCAATGACTCATGTATTATTTTTAATATATATTCAGGTAAATACAGAAATATGTATGTAATTCATTTCTTCTGTTCATTCAGGGAAACTATCTCAGTAGCAATTAGAATACCTAGTACCCAGATATTGGTTCCTAAATGTTTTCTCCAAAGACAGGATATAGACCTAATTGATTCCAGAGCTAACAGAGAAAAGATACTAGAGCATCTTTTGGTGCCAGAAAGTCAGATATATATGTTGACACAGCAGGAGACAATTCAAAAAAGATCCCACTGGCAAAAGTTAGAATAACAATAGCAACAAAATAAATTATATTTTATGAGATTGGATTATAACGCACACAATAAAGTAAGTATCCATGAGGTGATTTTTTTCACCTGGTATGCTGAAAACATTTTAAAAACATGCTGTACCTGACTATCTAATCAGGAGCACTAACCTCTCTTCCCTTAGATTGTCAAACAAAAAAACAATAGCTATTGGTGTGAATGAATCAAAATTATACCTATATTTTTATTATGAAAAAAGTATAATATATTTTTTGGTGTACTACAGAATTTTAGTAATCCTATAAAATAAAAGCCTAATATGCAAATTGTCCCCTTGACTGAGAGTTTGACTCCTCGCTATGACATACACTGACCACCAGGGGGAAACGCAGAACATGGCAGGTGTCAGTGGCATGGCCTTGGCAGCAGTGGAGGTGCTGTCAGATTTGATGGGCCAGACGAGAGTGAGACCATGGCGGGATGGTGGAGCAGGTGAGTGGAAAGTGCCAGGCCAAGGCAAGTGAGAGTGGAGACTGATCACCCCACCAATCACTCTGCAGACAGATACCAGTGGCAGGAGAGAGGGCCACTGCCCGGCTCCCAGACACTGAGGGAACCAGGCAGGGGCCCGATGACTCAGGCAGAGGCGGGTGTGCAGGAGCCCAGGGGTCCCGCTGCTGCTAAGGGCCCAGAGGTCAGCTGGGATCTGCCCTTCCACACCAGATGTTCATGCTTCGATTGCCGGCCAGGCCTATTTCATGAACCAGACCTCTAATTAGTTTATACATGTGTGCCATCAGATGAAAAAGGTTGAAAATCATTGACCTAAAAAAATTATTAATAAATGGGGGAGAAGGGATAACTCTTCTGTAGAGAAAATATTTAATTAAGAAATAATTTAAAAACTTAGAAAGATAAGAGAAAAAAAATAGCATGATTAGAACATCACAGTAGCAATTATTATCAGCAACATCCACTGACAGAAGCTAAAATAAATGAATCATGAAAGTACTACATGAACAGTAGTTTTAACATGAAGATAAATCAGTATTGACAACTTTAAAAGTTAAAAAGAAATAGCAATAAAAAGCTGTTTCTAAAGTATTAATTAAAATTTCTATTGATAGCTCATCTCATGGTAAAATTACTTAATATGTAATGAACAGAAAACAGGCATATTTGTGTACAAAATTAAAATTTAAAGTTATAAAGATTGCATTAAAAAATTTTACCAAATTTTCCATTAATCAAAAAAATGGGGGGGTTAGGATAATAGCATGTAAGAAAAAATATCTGGTAAGTAAATTACATTAAGAAAATTTTCACTTTAGAAAATTAATTTCCATTTATAATGCTAATAGCAAGACACCCATGAAAAACACACATGGTGTCAAAATAAACCAAAGGAAAAGCGGGTAGGCAAAAATAAAAAGGACCCAAGTCAATTTTATAGAAAAGATTCCTTTATTAATTCTTGGTTGAGAATATGTTTATACACTTTCAGAAAACAACTCCAAGACCAAGTGGACTCCTGCAACAGAGAGGAACTGACAGGTCTGCGCCAACCATGAAGGCAAGAGAAGAAACAGTCCACAGATGGAAGACGATGACGATGCCTTGCCATGTGAGCAGTTAGCAGCTGAGCATCGCTACAGGATGCCCAGGACCAAACCAGAGAGGGTCGGACCGGCATCGCCACCATTTGTCCAGTATCCAGATACCATTGATGACATGTACACATAAGGAACTGTCTGACATTGAAACTGGATCTCAAAGCTATCAGACATTGAAATTGGGACTCAATCATTTTTTTTTTCTTTTGCTCTGGTGGGTTTATTTCTAGCCTACAGGGGAAAGATGTTTTTAAAGACAAGAATTAGGGGGTGCGGGGAGGAGGGTAAGCGGGGAGAAACAGACCCAGAGGCAATGAAGCAATGAA